>CM034359.1:12891587-13301587 GCA_019925275.1 Mytilus edulis
TCAGAGATGATCTTAGTGCATTTAAAGATAACAAAGGGGTCTTTATTTTTTTTGCGTCTATAAGCAGAGCCTAAACAAACCTACAGGCATATCTAAGTGATCCCCACTGTAGTCTGAAAGCCAGTCCTTTTGGGGTGTAAGGTAAAGCATCACCGCCGGTACCACCTGGCATCCAGTTTTTAAAAGTTAGTTCTAGGTCCTGTTTGTAGATGTCTTTTTTTGTTATGTTATACAGTAAAATCTGAAATAATATCAACATAGTATATTGTTGGAAGGCTTCGTGAATCAATTTATAACGAAAAAAGTCTAGAAAAGGACTTATAGGAACAGACAGGTTCGTAAACCGACACCGCGCGAATGTTTACTATTGGACATGTTCACCTTAAGCCGATACCGAAACCGAAACCGAAACTGATACCGAAACCCAAAATAGTAGTGAGGTGAATGGTAAATGTTTATACTGTTAATTTACTACACCCTTTTACTCCATTATATTGTTTGAAATTTGAATACACAAACCGGAGTATTACTTCAATTCATCAATTCATATGTATCTATTAAAAATGCAAAGTGAAATTCATCCATTATTTAAACACACAAATGCAAATGATATACAATTAAAGATGTTAATACAATTAATTTAGGATGTACATTAAAAAGATTTCTTCGTAGGGTAAAAGCTGCACATAGCTCTAAATACTGTGGATTCATTTATTTTCGTGAGTACCAATTTTCGTGGATTAATGAAAACTTACATGTTCGTGGATATTTAATTTCGTGGTTTTGCTGAAATCTGCATACAAGCCTATAGAAAATTTGATATTCGTTGAATATTTAATTAAGTGGTTTACCTGTTCCCACGAAATCCTCGAAAATTGATATCCAAAGAATAATAATGAATCCACAGTAGGTACAATATCGTTCCGACGATTTCCATTGGTCTTAAGGAATGTCCTACATAAGTTCTTCTGCACGAATCTTTTCATTGACAAATTTGCATTGATCGTAAATTATTGAATTTCAATAGCGTAGCTGCCTAACAGTACATAGTGTTGCAATAGGATGTTCAGATGGATATATGGTATCGCCAAGTAAGTAGCAATCACAAGGAAACGGTAAAATATCGTGTTGACCGATCGCATTCATCAATCTCTAAATCATTGCGTCATTGTTAAGACCTTGGAAACCATATTTGATGTACCTTATTTTATTTCATTTGTCTTGCGTATGAATACAGTGTAAAAGCCGATGTACACTATCAAACCATGCCTGGTTTTCGGTTGGACGATTTATTCTATCGGAGGTGCCATCAATAGATCCAACTATTTCTTCCAATTCTGGCCAATCACCCTTCGTAGATTCCCATTCTTCAGCTGAAGGCCATGTTAGCATTGATCTAAAAGCTTGCCTCATTTGTAAATTTAAGGTTCTCTTTATATATATATATAGTCGAAACAATATTGCACATATTGTAGAACTTTGTACATTTTTTCCCTTCGACGAAACTTGCTTTATGATCAATGTACATCATCAATGAATGTAAATCGAAATCTTTATTGTAGATTACTTGCCTTAGAGTATTTTTAAAACGATACTCGTTGAATTCAACTTTGTTTTTTGGATAGATTCATGTAAATTGTTAAATTAAAGTTCTACTACATCTAGTGTATTCAAATTTCAAAGAATAAAATGGAGTAAAAGGGTTGAGTTAATTAAACATTAAAAACATTTACCATTTACCTAACTACTATTTTTTTGTTTCGGTATCGGCTTATGGTGAACATGTCCAGTATAAAACTTTACAAGCTACTGGAACTGCTGATTATTACAAAAATTGGTACCTGTAAGTGTTACTTTCTAAAATAAGCAGATAAAAAAATCATAGAATTATAAACGTACAAATTATACTCTGTAGATTGGACAATACTCATACTAAAAAGATTCATCTATTTATACTTAAAAAACGATTATTCATTTTACACCTTTTGAACTATATTCCCATTTGGTGTATTCGGAATCGTGTAAACAGTACTTTAGTACTAAGCTAGCATATCAGAAGATTACAATAAAATTGAGAATGAAAACGGGAAATGTGTCAAAGATACAACAACCCGATAGAAAAGCAGGAAAAAAAACTAATGCCACCACTTGGTCTTCAATACATCGAGAAAACCCCGCATCCGGAGACTTCAGCTGGCCCCTAAAAAGTAATCTATACAAGGTCATCAAAATAAGACGCCACAATAAACTACAAAACATATAAATGAACCAAAATTTCTAGAAGACTTTAACACAGGCCGGCAGTTCCTGTATGTTTCTCGTTAAGATAGTTTGAACAATTAAGAAACATATATATCCACATCATACCATGTTTCCTGTATTTTTATCATCCCACGATTGTCCCCATGCCGCTCCTGTCTGGTAATTTTTCTCTGCATCGTCGAGGTATTGTGAGTCATTGGTTGCCATGTACAACCAGGCTCCTCCCCATGATAGTTCATCTTCATACATAACAGATCTAATAAACGCATAATAAGTCAATGCAAATGTTTGTTTTTCTTATTTACTATATTCTGTAATCGTTCATTATGAAGTCTATTGAATTAAGGTAGCTGGTTTTTTTTGTTAATCTACTATGCAAGGACAAAATGCATGTACGAGGTACATGTAATAGTTGATTTCGGATATACATTTATAATAGTAAAGTTTGTTCGTGTGTCAGAAGTTTTTTTCTGGATTTTACTTCATTCAGAATGCTAGATCGTCATAGGGTCTGCATTAAAATACAATCTATCCAATAGTGTAAGTTATACACTGGCTTTATCAAAAATGATATCCAATAAATGAATATAAAAGTTTTCCTTAAGGCAAAAAATAAATCATTCAAGTAGAAAAGAGACAATAGTGGTCGATATTTCTGTACAGCAAACAAGAATATATATATATATATGGGCTTTGTTCATTGTTAAAAGCCGTACGGTGACCTTTTGTTGTTAATGTCTGTTTCATTTTAGT
Source organism: Mytilus edulis (assembly GCA_019925275.1). Taxonomy (NCBI): domain Eukaryota; kingdom Metazoa; phylum Mollusca; class Bivalvia; order Mytilida; family Mytilidae; genus Mytilus; species Mytilus edulis. The sequence goes on from CM034359.1 coordinate 12,894,603, forward strand.
CTTTTGTGGATAGTTGTCTCATTGACAATCATACCACATCTTCTTTTTTATATGTACCTGTAATAAGCGGCTGCCTCGGGAACACTGGTACTGTAAACCCCTTTATAGGTCTTTGCAAAATCGTATAACTGTTTGGCATGAGTCAATAACTTAGACGAAAATGCTGGGTCTACAATGATGTAAATGCAAAGTCATCTTAATCTTATGTTATTAATTGTACAGCATTATCGATAGTATACAAAAAAGAAAAATCACACAAATACTGAACTCCGAAGAACGTAATGTCCCTCATTTGGAGCAGGATCTGCTTACCCTTCCTGAGCACATGAGATCACCCCTAGTTTTTGGTGGAGTTTGTGTTGTTTATTCTTTAGTTTTCTATGTTGGTTTTTGTATACTAATGTTTGTCTGTTTGTCCTTTTCATTTTCAGCCATGGTGTTGTCAGTTTATTTTCGATTTATGAGTTTGACTGTTCCTCTGGTATCTTTCGTCCCTTTTTATCAAATGGGAACATAAAAATCTCAAATACATCAAACAAATGGATAACAATAGCTGACTGAAAATATATGAATTCGAGAAAAATGTGTATGTAGATATAGGTTTACAATGAAGTCATCTGCTGCACATACAATTGAGTCAAAATGAGGAGAATTTAGGCAATTATAGGTCAGCGTGCGGCCTAAAAAATGAACAATATATGTACCGTATAGTCAGCCATGATAGGAGCATAAACGAAGTTGGAATCAATAACAACGATCAAATCAACTATCTGCCAACTCCACAGATTACAATGGTCGATTTCATATTCTTGTTTTATGATATTTCCCAAACACTTGCTCTTCAACTTCGTACTTTATTTGCCATTTTTAACTTTTTTGGATTCGAGCGTCACTGATGAGTCTTTTGTAGACGAAACCCGCGTCTGGCGTATATATAAAATTTAGTCCTGGTATCTTTATCTTTGATGAGTTTATTTTCAAACATTTTTTTGAATAAAGTAGTTGATTTTAGTATCTTTTATGTAAAACAAAGAATATGCAAAGCTTAACAAACAACTATTTGTAGTAGAAACATGGCTGAACAAATATCACAAATATGTATATATATTTATCTTATCTGATCTTATTAAATATCTACCCTTTTCTTTAAACACCATAGATCCCACAGCCATTGCAGCGGCATACTCAGCTGCTACGTCACTTCCAGGATTAGTGGCAGTTATTTTGAATGCTGGTCTATCCATTTTCATGTCTTCCGGTCTTCCCCAAAATGCATGATCTTTTCCACCATCACCAACCTAGACATTTAATTAATTACTGAAGTCATGAGTTGGTAATCAAACAAATAACACGGAAAGAATTGAGAAAAAAATACTTGAAAAAAATGGTAGAAAGTAGATATCTATTATAGCATACAAAATATTGGAAGTAAAATATTATTTTACCTGGACATACAGTTCGTCTTTCCCCGTGTGACATTTGAGCATCCATTCTAATGGCCACCTAATACAGTCGTACATCTCCCCTAACTCCTCACTAGCGAAATAGGCGTCCTTGAACTCCAGAAGTCCCCATGCAAGTATTGTTACAGTAGCAGACATTGGAAACCCAAATTTTACATTGTCTCCAGCTGAAATACAATGGGGAATAAAACACATGTATATCATTTAGTTTGATTGGGCCCTGAAAATTCAAACAAAAACCTGGAAGTAACGCAAAGAACAATTCTGAATAACTGCTACATGTTAATTTATACAGACATTGTCTTTAGAATATACGTGGACTAAGATCTTTCAATGTGCCATAGTCATCATAATTGTTTATAGTTCTTACAAGCTTTGACAATTATTCATATAAGAAAAAATGCTTGAAAAGGATATTTAAATTAAAAAAAATAAAGAAATTAAATATGAAAACCAAAGTCAAGTTTAAATATTTAAAACAAAACAGTATGTTCCAACTGCTGTTTACAATTTGTACTTATGTTGTTCTGTTACGTCATTAAACATGTGTATCCAAGCAACGTTCTTTGAGTGCCTGTTCAAACTCAGGTGCCAAACAAAAGAGTGGTTTTCGTGTACTTGTGTCTGTCGTAATTGTTTTTCTTTCACAGTACATATGATAAATCGCCCGTTGGTTTTCTTTTTTGAAAAAGATAAGATTTGAATTGTGCACGTAAAAAAACAAACAAGTGCCCGTCTAAAATCAATTACGATTTGTAGTTATCAAACAAAAAGAACATACCATCATACCATCCACCAGTTAAATCTTCACCATTTTGTCCTTTATCAAGCACAGCAGAATCATTACGCCATGGTATAGGATTATCTGCTGGAAGTTTGCCAGATCTTTGTGCCGCGTAAAATAATATGGACTTTTCGAGGACTTCATCATAATTATACTTTGTACCATCACCTTGAGAGAGAAAACAATTGGTTCTCATATCTGAATAGCACCACGTGTTTTAAAATGATTAACACTCTGGAATTATTTTGAAATAAAACAATTTCCACCATTGTAATATGTCGCTTTTCAAAGAATCTTTTTGGGGAATTAAAAGAAACCCAATAATCAAATTCACAAAGATTTAATTTTTGAAGTGACCAAAATAAATGAGCTACAAATTATTTTGTTATTTCTCTTGTTTTTAGTCAAGATAAACTTTTACATATAACTTAAACACAATACCTCTTTTTGTTGTTATGGTTTAAAAGGGCTTTAGGTAACTTCATCACTATTCGGAGCCAAATAATTGTGTCCGTCCGAAAAGCTTTTATTGATTTATTTTCATCTTGAACGATAAATAACATAACGTTTAAAGTCAAGGATGTTTCCCCCTTGAGAAAGAGAGGAGCTATGGGACCAAAAGTATAGATCATTAAATTTTACTGCATGGTTTGAACTGATAGATAAATGCACTTTCAAATAAATATGGCGGGTAAGATCAGTTTTTAAGCACCAGAAGACACTGAGTTATTTCATTTCCAAATATGTATCTTGAAGTTAATGTCACGCGGCTGTGGATTCGCAAAGAACAAGTATGAATTGAAAAGTACCGTACATACTATTTGGTAATGGCGGAACAGTGAATGTATCCACTCCTAGATTTTTCAGGAGTGCTGTTCCGGTTGGTTTTGTTCCACTGTATTCCAGTTGGACAGTGATATCAAGCGTGTCCCCTATCTTCTTCACACCAGTATGTCTTCGATTAACCAGTATATGAACCGTGTTATCGGTCGAATGTTCAATCTCGTCACCCATCCATTGCTGTAATAGTATGATTCTAAATGTAATTTCAAAATGAAAATAAATGACATACCGGTAGTAGAGATCGATTTTTCTATGTTTGCAAAGGAATAGTTGCTATAATAAAAAAATCTTGGCGTTTGAAGATTACTGTAATTCAAACGTCATTAGTTGTTGGGCAATAATAAATAGTCTGTTTTCCTCTTTTGATACACTTGGTTGTTGTTCTTTAATTCTTTAATGTTGAGCGAGAAACAGATAAACACAATTAGAGATATACTTTTGTTATTAAGAAAAATTAAGTTATTTTATAGCTATTTACAGTTATCTTTATAATTGGACTGGAAAACGTGATGAAGCATTCCCATCCATTAAGTTCCTCTGTTATTTGGAACCGGAAATGACCTTCCATCCTACCACCCCAGTCATTTACACTAGTCATGGTTGTTGTCATGTCTGCACGTGTCAAAACCGGAAGTACCAGCAATAGTAGCAACATGACGGTCATATTCCTGCAGACAGAAATAAAGGCAATGGAAGATGCAAATAGAAAACAATATTGTCCGAGAACAATGTTAGTTGTTTTTAATGTTTTGTTCAAAACGGACAAATGAATTAGACACCATTTTTCAACTTAGTAACGCATTCACCAAAAACCTATGTTGCGAGCTACCAAATAGTTTATTTAAGTCTAACGATTCCCTGTCTTTCTATAATAAAACAAGTGATATCTGATGAGTTACGCCAAATGGTTCAGTTTTCATGTGTGTACAAAACTAAAATACAAAGTTATATACAGTTATGAATGTAAATAAACTCATCATAGATACCAGGACTGAAAACCTACATCTACGTCAGATGCACGTCACGTTTACAAAAGACTCATCAGTGACGCTCGAATAAAAAAATGTTAAAAAAAAGTATGAAGTTTAAGAACAACGAGGACTTTAAAAAGTTTTGCCAAACACAGCTAAGGAAATCTATTCCTGAGGAAGAAAAGCCCCAGCAACTCAAAAATTCTAAATTGCAATCCCTTACCACATTTATACCCGCTAGGAAGTAGACCTTAACATATTGCATACAAAATGTTGATCACTAGATGTACTCGATTATATGTGTCATAAGTTTTGTAGTCTTAATCTTTTTTTATCTATATGATAACAAATATCTTAAGTACTTTTGTTAATATTTGGTTAGTTAACACGGTAGGATATTCAATTCCCGATGGTTTTTGTTCTCTTTTTTACAATAGCACTGAGTTTTTATTTTATGAAAATTGAATCAGAGTTGAAGACAAACTTGAGTAAAATGGAACGACATAGTTGAAAGACCGATATTGATTCTACAAATAGACTTGTTCTTAAAATAATACTGTCAGAACTAAAATGGCATAATATGGGATTATATGGATGTCCTTATGACGATAATGTGGTGTGGTATGATTACAAAAGAGAGAACTACCCACCAAAGTTCAAATGAAGTGGTCGACAACCGTACAACTTTCAACAATGAGAAAACTGACACCGTATAGTAAGCTATAAAAGGTTGACTTACCTGAAGACAAACAACTTACAAATGCCTTATCTTTAGACCTTCTTGTAGACAAATTCAGTGACTATATTTATATAATAAGAATATGTAACAGCTTAGTTACTGAACTTTCAATGATAATAATGTCGAACACGTTGACTAAGAATAGGCGTACCAAAACAAACTTAAGCACCGATTGTGTCATACTGTGGTAATAATACTGACAATATAAAAAAAAAGAGATGTTAGAAAAGTACACCATTGATTTGCCACTATGCATCATCTACAGTGTTATATAAATAAAGGCAACAGTAGTATACCGCTGTTCAAAACTCATAAATCCATGGACAAAAAAACAAAATCGGGGTAACAAACTAAAACTGAGGGAAACGCATTAAATATAAGAGGAGAACAACGACACAACATTAAAATGTATATATAAAGCCGACGAGGAAAGGCATCACATAGACAACCGAGAGCAATACTTTTATGTATCGTAGGTGGTCGAATGGTCTAGGGCGCTGGACATGATGTTGACGGTATTGCCAAGATGTTTCTGAAGCAAGGGTTTAATTCCCGCTGAGGGAAGAACACAAATTCTGATGCTTTATTATTTAGAAACTGCTGTTTTATAATATTTTTAAGATGTTTTCCACAACCCATTTTGATAATCTATAAAGCATTCCAATTCCCACAAGTGATTTTGTAAGATCTACAAAAACAGACATGAAGTTTTCATTTATTCTTACGAACATTAATTTAAAATATAATAAATTAAAATGTTAAGGATAGACACACGATCTGTCGTTCTATAATTACCTCTTTGACATATTCCTCATTTCCATTCTCAGTTTGATAAGTTATAACTTTTACGCTTTACGTTCCAAATGAAGACTCGTTCGTGTTGTCATAGGTTTGAATCTAAAAGAATGTTTAAAAAATCTAAATTACTCAACGCTTGTCATATATACAAAGTCGATTGAAAAATGAAGACTCCTGTTAAGAACATAAATGAAAACCAAATACAAAATAGAATGGCCTGGTTGACAAAAAGTAAAATCACAAAAATACTGAACTTAGAGGAAAATCAATTTTGAAAGGCCATAATCACATGGCAAAATCATATAACAATACGCATAAAAAACGAATGGACAAGAACTGTCATATTCCTGACTTGGTACAGGCATTTTCAAATGTAGAAAATGGTGGATTAAACCTGGTTTAATAGCGCTAACCCTCTCACTTAGATGACAGTCTCATCAAATTACGTTATACTTACATTGATGCGTTAACTAAACAGACACAATAAATAAAATAGTCAAAATATGGGTACATCAGTCATCATCGTATAACAATTTTAAAAGGAACAATTTAACAGAACACAAAAACATCTATCTACAAACACATTCATTGATTTGTGTGTCTGACGTCAGAAAATTTTATACGTCACATAGATTTGTCGTTCAATGTGCATACAAACAATTTTAAAATTTACATAGGCAATGTTAGCATACAAATGACCTGAATTCACAATATTGCGTGATTTGAGCACACGCACTATTATTGTTGTATCAAGCAGATGTTTAAATTATCTAAACAATCAGATTAAATTCAGTGTATTTTCGTTATGAAAGTACATACACATAGGATTTATATTTTTACAATTATCATAATGTTAAGATTTTTATTGTGAATATATTCCAAAGCCATTTTGTTAATTATTGTAACAGTCTAGCTTATGCAGAGTAAATAATATATACATCTCATAAAAGTTTCATGTCAAGTTTACTGACCTCATAATAAACTGTTGTAAATCATAGTTCTAGCGTACTGTTTTCTCGGTTGAACCCAAGATCTGCTACATCGTCAGACAGACACACTTCTCTAAAACGAAATGAAGAAGTTTAAAAAGTAAAATAACAAAAATACCAAACTGTTAGGAATATTCAAAACAGTCAAATGGCAAAATCAAAAGCTCAATAACATCAAATGAATGGACATCAACTGTCATATTCCATTATATTGACAACGATTTCTGAAAATATCAAACAGCCATTTCTATAGAAATATGCTATTTTGACTGCTTGAATTTAGCTAGTTTAATCAGAGCAAGCAAAATAGCCACTGCCTACATAAAAATGGGAGGATGAAGGACAAAATCATGTTAACTTGTTGAGCTAATCTTTACAATATAAATAAAAAATATTCGGTAAAAAGTAAAATAACAAAAAAACCTAACTCTATGGAAAATTCTAAACAGAAAGTCCCTAAGCAAATGACAAAATCGAAGACACAAACACACCAACCGAATGGATAACAAATGTTATATTCTTAACTTGGTACAGGCATTTTCTTAAGTATAGAATGGTGAATTAAACCTGGTTTTATAGCTGGCTTAACGTCTCACTGGTATGACAGTCGCATAAAATTTCATGATATTGACCAGAATGTGCGAACAAAACACACAGAAATAATAGGTAAAAATGTCGAAAAAATGGGTACAGCAGACAACATTGTGTTATTATCTTAACTATCAATAATATAAAGAAAAGAAATATTCGCTTGACCAAATAGGTACCAAATAGGTCAAATGTACGAAATTTTCTGTCCAGGTAGAACATTTCATTGACCGTTGCAGACGACTCAAATTTCCATTTTACACCCTCCAATTCAAGAATCGAATAAGGCTTGCATCAGTGTATTTATATCAATAATGTGGTCATTTTTATAAATTTCCTGTTTACAAAACTTTTAATTTTTCGAAAAAACTTAGGATTTTCTTATCCCAAGCATAGATTACCTTAGCCGTATTTGGCACAAATTTTTGGATCCTAAATGCTCTTCAACTTTGTACTCATATTTTGAGCGTCACTGATGAGTCTTATGTAGACGAAACGCGCGTCTGGTGTATTAAATTATAATCCTGGTACCTTTGATAACTATTTAAATAGACTTTTTACCTTTATTTTTAACATTTTTACCTAATGTGTCTGTTTGTTTTGTTCACGCATCATTATCAATCTATAATACTAAAATTACGAGGTCCAATTTGTCAGCCGTCATCGGGTAAAAACGGCAAATCAAAGAATTCAACATATATATAACTAATATAGGACAATGGTGTAGATTAAAAATTACACCACTCCAGACCCTTTTGTTTTCCACATAATTAATATTGCCAATAATTAACAAGTTCCGGGTCGAATCCGATACCGATACCAATACTATATTCACCTGTTAGCTATTACCTTATCTGTACGTTCCGCATTTGACAGGCGCACCACCAAACGGTGTATTTAGGATTTTGCTATATACACGGGTAATAATCAAAGGACTGACACTACTAAATTCAATCATTGTCAAATTGTTCCCTATTGTAGTTTTATTCAGCAATCAGCAAGACTGTCTAAGATAACTAATATAGGACAATGCTGTTGATTAAAAAATACCCCATTCCTGGATAGCCAGGACCTTTTGTTTTCCAAATAATTAATGTCATTAATATTACCAATAATTGATAAGTTCCAGGTCGACGGGTTCAAACAGAAAGATTTGAAAGCAGAGAAAACTTTGTATCTTATAATCGACATGACTTTTTCAGATGACAAATTGAATACTAATTACTAAAATAAGGCTTAGGCATAGTTATATACTTTAATTCAGTCACGGACCCGCGATATCACGGGTGTGTACTTGTATTATTTAAATGTATGCGACTGTCGTACAAATAAGAGCTTTAGCGCTATTCAACCAGGTTCAATACACCATTTTCTATATTTGAAAACGCCTGGACCAAGTCAGGAATATGACAGTTGTTGTCCTTTCGTTTTTGATGTGTTTTGGCATTTGATTTTGCCATGTAATTAGGGACTTTCCGATTTAATTTTCCTTTGAGTTCAGTATTTTTGTGATTTTACTTTTTATACTCATTCATTGAATCTCCATCAGGGTATTTATACTAAAAACATGCTTTAAAAAAATAGTTTTATCTACACTTCCGTGAAACGTATCATTTGATTTATTATGTGATTTTTGTATTTTTTTCTGAATACCCCTTCGCCATCGATTCGACTAGTCTGCATATTACGTGACAAACTAGCCGTTCGAAAGTGTTAAGAGGTCACACTGTGTAAACCTATACGAAATGCATGTACCAAAGTGACCTGGTAATTGCTGAACAAGGTGTGTTTACTTGCATATTCCTTATTTTTTATTTATGTTCAATATTCTTCATAACTGTAACTGTTAGCTGTTATAATGGTAATTAATAAATTATGGTCGAGTTTTACTGTAGGCATTGCTGTGTGTTTGTTTCTTCTTCATTAGCTAGAGGTACAGGGGGGCTGGGTCTCAAAAACATGTTAGACCCTGCTGTATTTTTGCGCCTGTCACAAGTCAGGAGCCTCTTGTCTTTGTTAGTCTTGTATGATTTTTAAATTTAGTTCATTTATATATTTCAGAGTTTAGTATAACGTCCATTATCACTGAACTAGTACCGGTACCCATTTTTGTTTAGGGGCCAGCTGAAGCACACCTCCAGGTGCAGGATTTTCTCGCTGTATTGAAGACCAATTAGTGGCCTTTGGCTATTTTCTGCTCTTTGAACAGGTTGTTGTTTCTTTGACACATTACCCATTTCCTTTCTCAATTTTATATACACCTAACAATCCTTTAATACAATAATATAGTTGACCTATTACTTATAGTTTAAGGATAACAGACCAAAATGCAAAAACATAACCCTTAGCAAATGAGATCACAGTCAAATACAACCTGAGTGACTGTACATCATTATATATTTCGATACACCAAATATAGTTCACCAATTGCATATAGTAATAGAAAATTAGACAAAAACTTAAAAACCATTGAACCATGAAAATGAGGTCAAGGTCAGATGACAGCTGCCAGTTGGATATGTACACCTTACAATCATTCCATACACCAAATACTGAAGACTATTGCTTATAATATCTGATATATGGACTTGACCACATAAACTTAACCTTGTTCACTGATCCATGAAATAAAATCAGGGTCAAATGAAAACTGTCGGACGAGCATGAGGACATTTCAAGGTACTCACATACAAAATATTATTATCCTATTACTAATAACAAGAATGAAATTAACATTACAAAAAAAGTTTAAAAAAAAGGTTAACTTATTTTTAAGTAGTCACTGAACCATGAACATGAGGATAAGTAAAGGCAACAGTAGTATACCGCTGTTCAAACTCATAAATCCATGGACAAAAAACAAAATCGGGGTAACAAACTAAAACTGACGGAAATGCATAAATATAAGAGGAAAACAACGACACAACACTACAATGTAACTAACACACACAGAAACAAACCAAGCATTAGACAAAATCCCACGAGAATAACAAATATAACATCAACACCAAATACATGAATTTGGGATAGACAAGTACCGTGACACGTAAGGACAGTAGACATAGAAACTTTGTAAAATAAGGCATCTATATACAAAGTAAGAATCATCTAGGTCTTCCACCTTTTAAAATATAAAGTTTCTAAGAAGTTAGCTAACCGCGGCAGCCGTTGCTAGTTCACTATCCCTTTGTCAAGCTTTCTGGCACAGAAGTTGCAGGCTTTGCACCCTGTTTTGTAGGTCCAATTTTCGATAACAAAACCGCTATACAAGCCTTTATTTGGTATCTATTACAGATTCAAGATAAAAGACAAAAAAGGATGAAAGGAGTAGGTCCAGTAAGGGCCCATTTTGGCCTCAAATTTCAGGTTCATCCGACAAAGATTTTTGACACTTTTTAAATACTAAAGTGTCTATTTTAGTTGACCCAATTAGTTTATGTGAAAGATTCTAACCGATTTACTCATTAAAAACACTCAGATTCAAGTTTAAACAGTCACGGGCATTACTTAAACAAGTAATTTTTTAAAGTTACTTATATAAGTAATTTTTTGTTTTGAAAATAAAAAAAATACTTAATAGAGTTATTTTAAATTTCAATAAAACATAGACTAAATGCAGTTTTGATGAGTTTTTACATAATTTCATATCATACAGTTAAGAATTTATTATATTTGAGAGAATTATAAACATGAAGGGTTACTTTAAAAATTATGACAAAAATATTACTCGAATAAGTTATTTGATACATTTTTAATAAAATAAGTATTAAAACTTATTTAAGGAACATGTGTACTTGGTTTGGGTTACAAATTATAAATAACTTCAAGTCTTAATCAATTCACAAGTATCTGTCTATTTATATCAGTCTACCTTCAAGATTTTGGAGGAAAATGAGAATTCAATTGTCCCAAGATACTAATCTTTGACCAAGAAGCGTCGGTATGAAAGATAAGTGCGTCAGAAAGTTAATTAGTGTTTCAGAAGGATTAGATTTAATATGTCAGGGGAAAAATAACCAGATGACTGTGAAAAATCGTTAAACCTAGTAAAATCTGTATTATTGGACACCTATAAAAATAATATTCAGAAAAGTTACTTATATAAGTAATATTTAAAATAGCCTCGTTTTCAACATTACTTGAATAGGTAATTTTAGTTGTTACTTATTTAAGTAATGCCCCCTGACTGTTAAATATGAAAAATCTATCAAATATGCAAAAAAAATCACTTTTTAGATACGTTTTGTTAAAAATGAAAGTGGCCGCATCCGTGTTCATCCTCAACATTTATAAATGTTAGGTATAATCATTGAATACAACTTACATTTCAATATTAAGAATAAACACCAATGCAATAGATAACTAAAAGTTTACATTTTAACAATTTTGTAAAAAGGGGTCTTACTGGACCTTCTCCTTTGTCATAAATGGTTATTACTCAATCAAAAACTGTCCGTTAAAAATGCCCCTTTTTTCCATAAAAAGGAGGAATGTTTTGGGTGTAAGGAAGAGACACATACAAAAAGTTACACTATTTTATTTGAAATTTAAAGAATTAAAATTTCCTCTTGAAATAAAGAAGGTTAGCAAAATTTCAAAGATCAAATTCAAGTTATTGCAAACCAATTTATGTTAATACAATATGTATGACATACCAAATACAAAATGTAACAATACAAATGTAAATAAAGGCAACGGTAGTATACGGTACCGCTGTTCAAAACTCTGAAATTCCAATTTTATCATATCAAAGAGCTCAAAAATATGATTCCAAAACAAGATAAACTTAACAATATTGTGAGTACAGGAAGTACTCATATGAAATGCTTTGATTCTAACAAATATAAGTACAGTACAACCTGACTTTTGTAACAATGAAAAGATACAGTACAACCTTACTTTTATAACTATGAACAGGTACAGTACAACCTTACTTTTATAACTATGAATAAGTACAGTACAACCTAACTTTTATAACTATGAAGAAGTACAGTACAACCTTACTTTTATAACTATGAAAGTACAGTTCAACCTCTCTTTTATAACTATGAACCGGTACAGTACAATCTGACTTTTATAACTATGAACAAGTACAGTAAACCTAACTTTTATAACTATGAACAGGTACAGTACAACCTTACTTTCATAACTATGAACAAGTACAGTACAACCTGACTTTTATAACTATGAACAAATTTAAACAAATAAATGAATAAAATTGAGAATGGAAATGGGGAATGTGTCAAAGAGACAACAACCCGACCAAATTTGAAACATATTTTGGGAAGAATAAATGCACATATTTCAAAATTACTGCAATAAAAATTCATTAAAACATTTATAAATAGCACTAAAATATAACTAAGGCATATAAAACTGGAATGTTCTATGAACTATCACAAGTCAGGGTAATCTCCCTTGTCTATGCATCCTGGTTATGTGTGCTTCCTGTAGAGAGCTTCCTTGATCCACCAGAAATAGATCCACCTAAAGTATATAAAAAATATATTCATCAATAACTAGCATTTATAGAATAACTAAACAAAGCATTCAAATATAGGAAGATTTCAACATAAACAACATATTTATTCTTGATTTCTCAATTTGAATATCTTTCCATATTTGAAACTTTTTATTAGTTAAACTTTTTATTGCATTAACATTTAAAGTTCATAGGAATTATATACTGTTTTGCAAAGGAGAAAGCAAACTTGTTTTCCTTATGGTATGATATCAACCATATCTCTTTAGGAGATCATTATTCTTTTATTGGTGTATAACCCAAATCTTTTCATATTTTACAGCTTTTCTATAAAAGCATGAAAAGCAACCCTTTGGTCAATTTGCTTGTTATGTTTATTTGGGTGCTTGTAAACAACAGGTTGGTAGTCTGTTTCAGTCTGTTTGCAATATACTGGAATTTGATTGGACAATAAACATTAACTTGTAAATCAATTTGTATTGTCCAATCAAATACCAGTATATATTATACAGACTAAAACTACGCCTTCCTATTGTTTGCAAACATCCAAGCAAACATAGCAAGCAAGTTGATCAAAGTTTTGTTTTGCATGCTTTTATAGAAAAGCTGTAATATATTCTCTGTGACTGTCTGTGTATGTTTATACGTGCTTACTCAGAAATGTGCTAATGTTCTCTTATTTTGATATCATTATTTCAATTCCATTTAATTGATCCCATGTATATTTTATACCCAGTTGATTTTGTATTTTTCTAAATCCTCTAGTTGTCATTGGTGAATTTGGGTCACACCTACAGTACCTGCTACTTTTCCCTGATTAGTAAACTTTAAGTAATGAACTTCTATGTAAAGTTTTCATAGAAAACATAGAAAAGTAACTTCTACAAATAGGAACAAAATCAGCCCACATAAAAATAATGCATGAATACTGAATGCACGTAGAAAATAAAGCTTAACTCAACTGTAAATGCATTGTATATTAAAGAAATCTTTCTGTATTAAAAGGGCCTGCTTATAGATTATAATCAATTTGAAATGTTGGTTTAATTGATGTGCTCTGATTGTTTTGTTGCATGTAGTAATTATTATTAGTTATTTATTTATAGATAATATAATGTGAAGTTAAAACAAAAAAGGTTGATACAAAATTTAGTCCTGGTATCTATGATGAGTTGATTTGGAATGCAGTAATCACTTATTCAATACCTTGCAGTCGTTGCAGATATGAAAATGAAGAAATATATAGCATTTTAGGTCTAGCATACGGTACTGTGATGTTATTCCTGACAAAAATATCTTTTGGTCTGCTATTTGTCTTAGATTAATAAAATATTGTGTTTCTGATATACATACAAGTGAAGACAAACACAAGTTAATAGTAATCATTCAGAAAATTTAAAAAAAAGAACAACTTCAAAATTATGAATCAAAAATCAAAAGTGAACTTTAAACTGTTACACTGAGCACCATTCTATTCAGTTTTACCTTAAAACAACTGAAAAATGTTAAAGGTGTGATTTCTAATGCTGACTAATTTTGTTTCAATGCTGGTAAATGTAAAAGATGGTATTTTGCCAGGGGATGAGTTAAAAAGGGTTATGAAACAAAATAGGTTTCAAAATAGTGTCAGTCTATTCACCATTTTATTATCTAAAGTGCTATTGGCAGTTTCACTTTTGTAACTAAAAAAGATAAAATCTATTATTTGGGATGTTTGTAAATTGGGTTTGTAAATAAATTTTGGTAATAATACCATGTACAATGTTACCAATGATGCATTATCTGGTTTTTTTTTAATTTTGGAGAAGAAAAAGGGTTTCTCAACAAAATGATGCTCAATATTAAAAGATATTACCTAAGAAGTGATAGGATTAAAACACCAGATACATAAACCTACAACAAACTTACCAACATTAGGGTCCTGACAAATAAAAACACCAAATAGGTATTAACAAAACCTTATTAAAATTAGGGTCATGGCAAAGAAATACCCCGGGTAGGCAATAACAAAAATGACAAAATGAATAGACCAGTACAACTGTCAATGTATATTTGTTATGCCTAACATAAGTTCCCCTGAAAATTTTAATCTGTACATAACAAATACTGTAATATTTGTTCAAGTTGCTCATCCTGACTTTTTAGCTCACCTGTCCCGAAGGGACAAGTGAGCTTATGCCATCACTTGGCGTCCCTCGTCGTCCGTCATCTGTCGTCGTCTGTCGTCGTCTGTCGTCCTCTGTCGTCGTCGTAAACTATTTCAAGAATCTTCCTCTCTGAAACTACTAGGCCAAATACTTTCAAACTTTAACTGAATGTTCTTTAGGGTATCTAGTTTGTAAATTGTATCCGAAGTTATGATCTATCAACAAACATGGTCGCCATTGCTAAAAATAGAACATAGGGGTCAAATGCAGTTTTTGGCTTATAACTCAAAAACCAAAGCATTTAGAGCAAATCTGACATGGGGTAATATTGTTTATCAGGTCAAGATCTATCTGCCCTGAAATTTTCAGATGAATCAGACAACCTGTTGTTGGGTTGCTGCCCCTGAATTGTTTAAGGAAATTTTGCTGTATTGGTTATTATCTTGAATATTATTATAGATAGAGATAAACTGTAAACAGGAATAATGTTCAGCAAAGTAAGATTTACAAATAAGTCAACACGACGGAAATGGTCAGTTGACCCCTTTAGGAGTTATTGCCCTTTATAGTCAATTTTAACCATTTTTCGTAAATCTTAGTAATCTTTTACAAAAATCTTCTCCTCTGAAACTACTGGGCCAAATACTTCCAAACTTTAACTGAATGTTCCTTAGGGTATCTAGTTCGTAAATTGTATCCAAAGTTGTGATCTATCAACAAACATGGTCACCATTGCTAAAAATAGAACATAGGGGTCAAATGCAGTTTTTGGCTTATAACTCAAAAACCAAAGCATTTAGAGCAAATCTGACGGGATAATATTGTTTCTCAGGTCAAGATCTATCTGCCCTGAAATTTTCAGATGAATCAGACAACCTGTTGTTGGGTTACTGCCCCTGAATTGGTAATTTTAAAGAAATTTTGCTGTTTTTGGTTATTATCTTGAATATTATTATAGATAGAGATAAACTGTAAACAGCAATAATGTTCAGCAAAGTAAGATTTTCAAATAAATCAACATGACGGAAATGGTCAGTTGACCCCTTTAGGAGTTATTGCCCTTTATAGTCAATTTTTAACCATTTTTCGTAAATCTTATTAATCTTTTACAAAAATCTTCTCCTCTGAAACTACTGGGCCAAATACTTCCAAACTTTAACTGAATGTTCCTTATGGTATCTAGTTTGTAAATTGTATCCGAAGTTATGATCTATCAACAAACATGGTCGCCATTGCTAAAAATAGAACATAGGGGTCAAATGCAGTTTTTGGCTTATAACTCAAAAACCAAAGCATTAAGAGCAAATCTGACGTGGGTAATATTGTTTATCAGGTCAAGATCTATCTGCCCTGAAATTTTCAGATGAATCAGACAACCTGTTGTTGGGTTGCTGCCCCTGAAATGATAATTTTAAGGAAATTTTGCTGTTTTTGGTTTATTATCTTAAATATAATTATAGATAGAAATAAACTGTAAACAGCAATAATGTTCAGCAAAGTAAGATCTTCAATTAAGTCAAATTGACCAAAATTGTCAATTGACCACTTAAGGAGTTATTGCCCTTTAAAGACTTTTTTCACAATTTGTTCATTATGTTGACTTACTTTAAAAAAAATTCTCCTTTGAAACTGCTGTATCAATTTCAGCCAAACTTAGGCTAAATGAGTTTCAGAGTATCTAGTATAAATTTTATATTTTATTTCCTTGTATGTCAAGAAACATAGCTCCTATGGCTAAAATAGAACATCGGAGAAAATGATTATTTTTTTTGGCTTTTGAAGAAAATAGGACGATCCAAAAAACATTTAAATAAATTGAAAAGCCAAAATAATCATTGATGAGAGATTTAACCAAAAGAATTAAGGTGAGCGATTCAGGCTCTTGAGAGCCTCTTGTTTTATTCAAAACTCCTGTCCTGCCTTTTTTTTTTTTACAAATTTCATCCTAGCACCGCCCTAATAATCAAATGGTAGCTCCCTAACTCAATAAAAAGTTCTAAGACAGCAAAATAAAATAGAGGAAAAAATAGACACACTCTGGGAACAGTATACCTAACGGGAAATGAATCTATATTGCTTTTCAGTATAAAAACTAAACCAAGACTCCCCGAGACTTCCCGAGATTTGTGGATTTTGGTAGCGTCTGACTGAAAAACTATTGGAACTGCTAAATAAATAAACCACATAACTCTATAATCGTAAATAAATACAAGTTTTATCATTTAGATGATATATTTTGTCATATAAAATTACTAAAATAAGTTTGATGTGAAGTGTTTTATAATAGTTTGGGAATTTGTAAATCATCGCGGCAATTCCCGCCATATTTTTATTACCTTGTTTGCATTCTGCACAGTTCTGTGATGAACTGCTTGCGATTTTAGCAAATTTGCAGTGCCAGAATACAAGTTTGGTACACTAGCATCACTATAAAACCAGTTTGAATGACATTTATTGATATTATCAGAAATTTTTAGGATAATAGTGAGTCCGTTTTAAACACATATCTGTTTCTGTATTGTATCTTTATTTACGATGGCATGACAATAAAATCGACAACAATCAGGTAGTGTCAAGTCCCGTCAATATACATGTTCCTGACATACTTAACAAGGCTCTAGTTCATAACATACTACGGATCTGTATTTTACAAGTGACATGTGTCAATTAAAAAGAAATTAATTATCGTGTTGTAAATTTTACGTAAAATTGCATCCTTCTGTGAGAAAAAAAAGATGTCATCTTGATTGTATTGACAGATGCTTGAATTCAAACTAAAACTAAATGTATAGCGAGAAATCAAAATTAAAACAATCAAATCTATAAATAGAAAAAAAAGAATCATAGGATAAAAGAATATATAGTAAAAGCTTTAAAAAACAAACTCAATTGGAATGACAATTTTCTTTGTGCTAGCCAAGAGTTCAGAAAACTAACAAAGATTAGTTTGCACATAATGTTCACTGAATGATCTATATTCATCAGTTTAACAAAGTTTACAAAGAAAAGGGTCTACTTCAGACAGGTTTCAAGGTTTCCCAGTTTTCACAGGGTGTGAAAAAGACTTGTTTCCAATATACAAAGGGTCTGATTTTGATTCTGATTACTCTGTATTTATGTTATTTCATGATCCATACCTGACTTTCCAGCAGAACTTGGTCTTGGTCCAGACTCCGAGTATTGTGGCTGTGGAGGAAGACTACCAACTGACCCTCTACTGGTGGGCCTCCTTGAACTATCTGGGGTCCTCAGATGTGGTGTTCCTGGATTAGATGGTGTACCTTCCCTTCCATGTGGAGTTCTAAGTATCCTTGGCTTAGATCCAAAGGCTTGTTTGTATTCTGGGAGTCTAAAAAGAGATAAATCAATGTACAAAACTTGAAAATGAATAAATAACATTTACCAAGTGAAAGAACAGATTGATGCATGAAAGTGGAGAATACCATATCCTTCACTGGTCAATGTGTCTGCAAGGCTTTAATATAGACCTTATTACTATCCCGCATGTCCCAATAATCTGCACCTCTTGAACTGTTGACGTCAAACAACAATCACTTTTCCATTGTGGTGTCATATGCGTTCTATTAAGAGGCCAAAACTTTACGGGAACCTTGTGATGTCCAGTAATGGCAGACAAATAGTGATCAGGTTTATTGATATCTGTATTGATTATTAACAGTTGACAATTATACTAAATGTCAGAATGCACTTTAATAGATGTTAGAAGATGTTTTATGAGTGCAAACAGACAACTATCCATCCAAGTCACAATTTGTAAAAGTAAACCATTATACTGAGGATTCATTATTATTCGTTGGATATCAATTTTCGTGGAACTATGAAACTAATTGTTCAACGAATACAAAAAAATTTAAAGACTTGAATGCAGACTTCGACAAAACCATGAAATTAAATATCCATGAACATGTAAGTTTCTTTAATCCATGAAAATTGGTACCAACGAAAATAAATGAAACCACAGTAAGTCAAAGTCCAGTCTTCATCCTTTATATATTTTTTTTAAGTCCTTTGAATGACCAGAGGAATTAAAAGCAATATTCATAAATTCAAAGATAAGGAAAACATAGATGACTTTCCAATTTTTATTTTATGAATTTACCACCCCATTGACCATGGGTCATACAGGAAAAACATGTCATAGGATATTGTGACATGAAGATATTTGCTTTGTGACAGGAATAAGAATGTGTCCATAGTACACGGATGCCCCATTGGCACTATCATTTTCTATGTTCAGTGGACCTTAGAAATGGGGTCAAAACTGTAATTTGACATTAAAATTAGACAGATCATATCATAGGGAACATGTATACTAAGTTTCAAGTTGATTGGATTTCAACTTCATCAAAAACTACCTTGACCAAAATTTTTAACTTGGAGCAGGACAGACGGATGAACGAACTAACAAACAAACGGACAGACTCACAGACCAGAAAACATAATGCTCATAAATGGGGCATAAAAAGCACCAACTGGAAAATCTGGTATAAGACTGATTGAAAAATTCATTATGGAGGATCTCTTAACTTAAAATATTTGTAATGATTTCTCCCAGATAATTCTCTAAATACCTGGATGACACTTAGTACCATTAATATAATAGAATTCGCCTTTTCAGAATCTAAAGGCCTATGGGAAATCTCATTGTTCATACACCAAAATAAATATAACTTTAAGCCATTGGTTGAATTTCTATTGATTATCATGTTTTAAACCAATCACAAGGTTTTGGTGTATGCTTTTGGAAATATTACCCAGAATGCATTAGATTCTAAAATGGTGAATTGCAATGAACTTACTCTGCAATACTTGGTGCTTTTAAAGAACTTTTACTTCCTGTTGACCTTTGACTGCTCTTACTAGAAGGCCTGCCATCTTCTGTTCCTATAAATGTTCAAAAGTTTATCAGTTATATACATTAAACGACTCTACTGTAATACTCAAGGCTAAAATATGTTGCATTTTATACTGTAAAATACCAAAGTGACTCTAGCTATTTTAGACCATGTAATATAAGCCCATTGTGAATAATCAAGCAATTGATGTGACCCTAACCATAGGAGGAAATTACAAAAAGATGAAGAAGAGATTGTCTACAAATATGGTGTATAGTGTGGACAGTGTATTACTTGATCCTTCATTTTCATACACCTTCCTTATTCATTTCGTCAAATTTTATGCAGAAAATAGCAAGAAGTGGTATGATTTATAATGTAAAAAAAATTGGTTCAAGAAGAAATGCAATACAAAATAGCTGTGTTCTGATACCTAATGTCATATCATATTAAATTAAACCTAGTACCTAATTCATTAATTACTATGAGCATGCTCATATATAACTAAGTAATACTTCTTGGTAGAAAACCAGAAACTTAAGTAAATCTTACTAGCTGTGTCTCTTTGACTATCTTGTGTATTTGGTCGACTTCCACTTCTTGTTGGTGGTCTCATAACACTGCTCTGAGATGGAGGTCGACTGGTCACCACAGGGGTCATTGGCCTAAATAGTATATATTAACAATAACAAATGGAACTCAATAAGAGATAAAAAAAAAAAAAAGTGATTTATTTTACAAAAAAGAACAAGAAACAAAAATCAAATTTGGTAAGTTGCATTCTGCTATGAAATAAACCCATATTCAGACAAAAAATGGGCACCTGAATTTAATCATATTATCAAACACAATATCCTGAATAGCCATGAATGCAAAATTCAACTTATGATGGTTACTAACAAAATGGCAAAAACAAGTCTTTTAAAAATTGTATGCAAGTTTCTCATAAAAGGATGAAAATCGTTGTCTTTCAGCTATGATTTTATCAGCTTTAAATCTAGTAACTGCTATAAATTTCAGTTATACCATACATGAAATTAGAGAGACTTTTAGTGTCACACAAAAAGACTGATACCATAGTTTGTATGTGAAGTTGAATAAGAGTGGAGAGACATCAGATAAAACAATAATCTTCTACTGTAAACCAACTTATAACGGATACTTTATTTCCCGTTTTAAGATTTGAAGTCCACTTCGCGGCTATTTAATTTCGCATTTTAAGATTTGAAGTCCACTTCGCGGCTATTTAACTTCGCGATTTTCTTATCTACTTGATGTAGTTTGATAAGTGAAGATCCTAGACATACATATTCACGACGACTTATATTCTTGTTATTTTTCTACTCGCGAATGTCGCAAAAATAAATTGCTCGCAGAAATAAGTTGGTTTACAGTATTATAGGAAATGTTGATTAAATTAGATGTTAATATACTAACTGTGTTCCTGATGGCTGATTCTCAGCTCTTCTTTGACTAGGTGTGACAGGTCTTTGTAATAACTCATTGGCCATAACTAAATCTGTATGCTAAAACAAAGTAAAAATAGTCAAATAAGTGAGAGAAACAAGAATGTGTCCAAAGTACATGGATGCCCCATTCACACTATCATTTTCCATGTTTTATGGACTTTGAAATGGGTAAATATCTAATTTGGCATTAAAATTAGAAAGATTATACTATAGGGAACATGTGTACTAAGTTTCAAGTTGATTGGACTTCAATTTCATCAAAAACTACCGTGACCAAAAACTTTAACCTGAAGCGGGACTAACAAACGAACGGACGGACGGATGAACGAACGGAGCCACAGACCAGAAAACATAATGCCCCTCTACTATCGTAGGTGGGGCATAAAAATTGTAAGGGTTCTGCAGAACCCAGTGTCTAACCTACTTTTGCTGTAATCACAGGCTCAACAAAATTGAGGGAAAAAATTAATAAATGTATTCCTTTTGATACTATCTTTTGATTGTAAGAAGCTTCTGTCCAAGTTTGGTAAAAATCCAGGATATTTTATGAATCTAATAAATGTTTTAAAAACTTTAACTGCAGACTGTATGTAATGTTAACATGTTAACTGGAAGAATAAGTAAGTCCATTTATAAGTAAAATACAGAAAAACAGGTTCAAAATTTTTACAAAATTTCTTTCTAGATACTAGCTTTTGATCATAAACAAGGTTCTGTCCAAGTTTGGTACAAATCCAGGGTTGTTTGAGAAAGTTATTAAAACTTTTAAAACTTTAACTACATTGTATATGATATGTTTCCTGGAAGAAAAAGTAAGCCCATTTAAAAGTAAAATACTGAAAAATATTTTTTTTTACTAAATTTACTTCTGGATACTATCTTTTGATCATAATTCAGGTTCTGTCAAAGTTTTCTTTACAAAAAGAAAAACTGCTAGAAATTCATGGCTATGTTAAGAATCCTTTTTGGAAAGATGTTTTATTTTGCTTACATACTGCAAAGCCTTATACTAAGGCTTGTACAAATGATATATTATCGCTAGATATTTTAAATTTTGTGCCACTTTCAGATTACACTATTTATATGCAATGGAAGGACTTTGGTGTACAGTATATAAAAGACATTGTAAATGGTCAAAACAAAGACTTCTTTACATTTGAAAAGATTAGACATAAGATTCTTACAAATAATTTTCTGAAATATTACAGTCTAATCTCCAATATTCCAAAATTTATTAAAGATCACATAAAAGAATATTGTGATTCTCAACAGATTGAAAATGTCAACATCTCTGATGCTTTTTGTACTCAGATTATTAATAATAAGAAACCAAAATTTGTGTATAAGAGTCTTATTGATCATATATTTCAACCTCCCCTTGAAAAATTTCAGAAATGGGAGCAGTTGATAGACTCAGAAATTGAAAATTGGCAAAAATATTTTATGCTACTAAGGAAGTCTTGCAAAGATACCTATTTAAAAAGCTTTCAATACAAAATACTTCACCAAATAATTCCTACAAACTCTTTTTTGTACAAGATAAAGAAGAAAGATTCTAGTTCATGTACTTTTTGTAAACTTGATGACGAAACTATTGTACATTTTTTCTATGATTGTCCAATAACATATCAATTTTGGTCATCATTATTACAGCAAATAAGATTGTATAGCAGGGATTTTGCCATCAGTAAAAAGCAGATATTCCTTGGTTTCTATTCAGAAAGCTTATTCATGAATCTTTTATTTTTAGTAGCAAAAAATTATATATATAAATGTAAGTTTAAGGAACTTACTCCTAATATTTTTGGTTTTAAAAATAGAATAAAACAATATCAGTCATATGAATATTATATTGCAAAGAAAAATAATAATGTCGATGTATATGAAAAATTTTGGACCCCATTACAATGTATATTTCCACCATAGAGTATGATATTAATCTGTGAGCAAATTGTTTGATTAGATTTTGTTTATTCTTTGATGCATATAATTGTAAACAATAATTATGTACATAATTAAGTAATGTATGTGTGTATGTAAGTAAGAATTGTATGTGTGTATGAGAGACTGAGAGAAAGTGAAAGTGAATGCAAGTGGTTCTCATTTCTTTTTTCTATTTACCTCTTTACATTGGTATTTCCTGATATTTATTTATATATTCATAAATTTCTACCCTTTCCATTTTTTTGTTGTTGTTTTTTTTGGCTTTCTTATTTCTTAATTACTTTCAGTGTGTTTTAAAGCTTATCTTAGTTATTTATTTATTTTTATTTTATTTATTTATATTTTTTTTCTTGTGAGGGAGGAGTTAAAATTTAATAAAATCATTTAAACATTTATTGCTTTAAAAAAGGGAGGAAAGAGAGAAGAAAGAGAAAAAAGAAATGAAACTACTCTTGATTTATAATCTTTGTTTGGTTCCTTAAAATCCAAAACTAAATAATATGTCACTTATGAAGAATTGTTTATTTTTTGTTTGTTAGACATTAGACATTTATGTCGAACCATCTTTATATTTGTTAGCATTTATAACTTACATGTATTTATACCGGTATATTATATATATATATTTGGTGAATATTACTAACAACCACTAACTCCTGTATATATAAATATCATTACTAATGTTAACGAGGCCGGGATAAGGTACCGGTAATCGATGTTTTAAACTAACAAATGTAAAGATTTCAATAAAATATGTAAACCTTAAAAAAAAAAAAAAAAAAAAAAAAAAAAAAAAAAAAAAAAAAAAGGTTCTGTCAAAGTTTAGTACGTACAAATCCAGGATAGTCATATTATTAAAAATTCAAAAACTTAAACCACAAAGTAGGATCGCTATGCCTTGCAAAAGTTTTAATTAAAGTTTTGAATCTGCCAAAATAATAACCGGCAAATTATTTTGTATACCTAATTCAATGTAAATCGCAAAATTTTTACACCTGCAAAATGCTACATGCTATTAATTTTCTTGTGTCTTATTGATCCTGTTTGGTTGTTCGTCTTTATTAACTATTAGTTTTACCTTTTTCTTGTGTCTGACTGGTCCTGTTTTTGTTGCTAGATATTCTGTGGTCAGTAGTTTTTCTCCGGACATTTCGTTATCTTCAGGTTTAAATGATTCATCTTTGTCTATGTCCAGTTCCATGGCATCTTGATCTTCCTATAAATGATTAAATGTCAAATGATATATAAAGATTCTACCACTGCATCGAGTGTGATACGATATTTATCCACTCAAGACAGTTAAATTTTCAAATTTAAAACGCGAGGCTTGCCGAGCGTTTTAAATGTTTTAAATTTAACTGTCTAGAATCTGTTTTTCTAATGATTTTCAAACAATATGGATGCAAATTTCTTCCTTCTTTTCGAATGATCTGCAAAAAGATGTGTTCTTTCTGCGTGACGTCATCAGGCATGGTCGCCTTTTTTCATGTCGTCACAATAGGAAATTCAGAGGAAAGCAAGAAAATTCGACGTCATAATCAGATTTTAACCAATGAAGAACTGAGATCAAACAAACCACACGTTGATTATATTTTTTTATACAATGGGTACAGAAAGGGATAAATTGACGAAGAATTAGAGAAATATATATATAACATATCAAGATTCCGTCTGAAAGTCAGTGGTGTTATGCATATTAAGAAATAGCAATGTTTGTATGTGTCTGTAAGAGATATAGGGCATCCTAAAAACACAATAATTTTAGATTCAAACATTGAAAAGCAACCCAGATATTCAACAAAAGACAACTGTATCATCATATGTGCAGCTTTAAATTGTAAATTCTAATGCAACAACGTTTGTAACGTTCATTTTGATTGGATAACGTCACTTTTTTACATGGCATCAATTGGCAATTGATGCTATGGGACATACGCGCAAGCGCAGACGGCATATGAGAGATTTTAAATACATGTTTTAATGTTCTTTTCTGTCAGTTTCGTTAGAATGGAGATAACAATATTGTATTGTAAGATCCGACGATATCAATTTGGGATTTGATGGTCGCAACTACCCGTTTACTGTCTCCACTAACACATCGCCAGTAAACTTAATTTGCCACCATCAAATCCCCAATTGATGCCGTCGGAGCTTAAAATCCAATACAGTTATCTCCTAAGTTGAGACAAGTTTTGCAAGAAATCATATATTTTTTTTGTCTTTGGGTTGCTGTCTCATACACCACATATCATTTACACAAAAGATCTGCCATAAACTCACATTATTTAAATATAAACCACTACAACAATACATTAACAATTTCTGACAAGGTCACTGACTTAGAACAGGTATATCAATATGTATTTAGATTGAAATTATTTAAAAAAATGGCCAACCCCTACCTCTTTATATATTAATGGAATAGCAAACAGCATGTAGACAACAGCAACAGCAGTAACAGAAATAAAATAAAGCAGACTTTCTTTTTCTGGACATGTAATTGCCACATGCTCTATTTTATACATTTCACTTGTGGCCTTTTATAAAAGGAACTTCAGACAGAAAGTAAAGTAAATACACTTTCATTTTCTATTCTCACGAGAAAAAAATCTGAGAGATAAATATTCAAAGGTGTACTGCTCATAATCACTAAAACAAACCAGAAAAAGCATCCTGAAAATAACACTGCCGATAAATCTTTGACCTTGGCCTTACCTCTTCTTCTTCCTCTTCCTCGTCATCAGAGTCGTATTCATCCACGGTCTCTATTGAGTTCAGCTGCTTGATTATAAATTCTATTTGTCTATTCATATCAGGCTGATCCTCTTTAATAAAACAGCGGAGAATTTCTTCCATACCCATTGCCTTAGCTTCATCTCTGATGGACGGGACAGCTAAAATGCTGTATAAGGCACCATTGACATATGGACGGATTTCTTGATTTTCATGCCCTAATAAATCACTAAGGACTTTCAAAGTCTGGTCAGCGTTTTGGACGCATCGTTTTTTCCCCGATGTTCTGAGACAGAGATTCATTAACAATGCAACAGAGTACTCCAGCGTGTAGTCGGATAAAGAATCGTTGTCTTCTAGAACCTTGACCAGCCATTCTATTAATCCAGCTTCTATCATGGCTGTCTGTAAGTTTCTCCTATAATGTCAAAATAAAATAACTCATGGTGAGCGAGGTATATCGTAAGATCGTTTATAACAAAACATCCAATGTATATGTTTCTTTTAATTTCTAATAGCTGTAAATTTATAAATTTTTGTGTAAATTTGTAGCAAGATTATTAATTCAAAATAAACTGTTATCACAGAGATACGTCTCGCCTTATTGTAATTTTGATAATGTAAATGTTGAAATTAAAATAGCAATACTTTTACAAGTAAGTTATGCAAATATCCAAAGTTAATGAACCATGATTGCAGGTACATAGCTTCTATCATGGCTGTCTGTAAGTTTCTCCTATAATGTCAAAATAAAATAACTCATGTTGAAGGAGGTATATCGTAAGATCCTTAATAACAATGTGTCAAAACATGCATCATAAAAATGACATCAAATGTATCTGTTTCTTTTTAATTTTTTTTGTAGATTTGTAGCCAGATTATGAATTTAAAAAAACATTGCATACAAAGTCTGTATTTAGAGTTTAAAATGTCTATTTGAATTATAATCATGTCATTTTCAACAATTAAAATCGAATACAAATATTGAATTTACAGACTTTCTCCTACCTTAAATATTGAATTTACAGACTTTCTCCTACCTTAAAGAGAGTTTCTGTAAAGCTCCAGATCATGCACTAAGACTGTCTCCTACCTTAAAGAGAGTTTCTGTAAAGCTCCAGATCATGCACTAAGACTGTCTCCTACCTTAAAGAGAGTTTCTGTAAAGCTCCAGATCATGCACTAAGACTGTCTCCTACCTTAAAGAGAGTTTCTGTAAAGCTCCCAGTACCATTTCTCTTGTGACTGATTCCTTTTCTTCACCTCGTAAGTTATCTAACAAAGTTTTGAATAAATCTTGGTTCTGGGCAAGATAGGTTCTACCTAAATTATTGAAAAGAAAAAATACAAGATAAAGCCATACCATTCCTTAAAAACATCTGGTAAATAATCTAATTCTGTAGGTCATATTTGTGAAAAGGGAAAAATATAATAGCTGGTTATTCAAATTCAAGACTTTTCAGTGCAAAGAATTCCACCATGGACAATTTGGGCAAATTAAAATCTTATACTTGACAATTAAAAATGCTGTCATTATGTAAATGTTATTAGATATCTACAGAACAAATATTATTTCTAGTTAATCCTGCACAATGACGATCGCTAAGATGCTTGATGAACTTTTATAGTGCATGGATGCAGGCGATCCCCTCTACCTGGTAAATGACACCCTAAAGGGTGGGAATAATTGAAGGACATAACTCTAAAGTGGTCTACTGTTGTTTACAATAGCTATAGAAAATAGACCACATTACCTGCACAAAGAGAAGCAAAGGCATTAAATAATCTGGCTGCTCCTTCTTTTACCAGTTCATCACTAGAGGTCAATAAGGCAAGCACTGCATCCTATCAATATAACATAATAAGTTGTACAGAAAGCAAATAAACATCAATAACTTAATTACAAATTTTGTCTTACTGTAATTTATTATTATTTTGTCTTACTGTAATTTATTATTATTTTGTCTTACTGTAATTTATTATTATTTGTGGGATACCAATCTATGTGGATTTCTAGATAGAGGTGAACCATGAATTTAAATCTTCAACAAAATGCACATTTTTTATAGGCTTGTACTGTGGATTCATTATTATTTGATGGATACCAATTTTCGTGGGTTTCTTGGATACATGTGAACCATGAATTCAAATGTGACAAAATTTTTTTAGGTTGTGTGTGCAGAGATTGGCAAAACCACGAAATCAAATACCAATGAAAATGCAAGTTTTCATCAATCCATGAAAATAAAAGAAGTTAAAACAAAAAATCAAATATCCATGATAAATATAGATTCCACCACTGCAACAAGTGTGTTACAATATTTTTCCTACTAAAGATAATTAAATTTTAATATTAAAAGCACGAGGGCTTGCTGAGCTTTTTAAATGAGTAAAATTTAACTGCTAAGAGTGGAGAAATATTGTAATATACCAGTTATAGTGTAGGAATCCGTTTCTCTAATGATTTTAATCCTTCCTTTTCAAACATTTGCAGAAATTTGTGTTCTTTTTATCTGACGTCATTAGACATAGTCACCTTTTTTCATGACATCAGAATAAGAAATTTCAGAAGAAACCAAGCAAATTTAACGTCATAATTAAATTTGGACCAATCATTTGCTGAGAACAGGAATTTCACTAGTGAGGAGTGAAATTTTTCTCACACCAATCAGGAATTGTGAAAATAGCACAAGAAGTAGAGAATACCATTTTTCTTAAATCTACAAACTTATGTCCCACCAAAATAAATAAAACCACAGTATTATGGGAAGCTTCATGTTTGCAATAATGTATTGAACAAACTTTCTTTACAACTTGTTGGCCACTTTTTTTTTTATCTGTGTTAGATATATGTTGGGTTTTTTTCATTAGTTGTTATGGACTTTGAACTAGCTGTCAGTAACTTTAAATACTCTCAGATCTGTACTTGCTTTGTGTTTTTGATCTATGTACAAGTACCCGTTCAATCTGTGTTTTTGTTAGATGTATTTCAATTTGTATCCATCAGATGAGTTAGCCTTTTTCAACTGATTTTTATAGTTTGTTCTAATGTTATACTGTTACACCACTGTCCCAGGTTAGGAGGAGGTTTCAGGGCTCACAAACATGTTAACCCTACCACATGTCATGGCCTTTTATAGCTGACCATACGTTATGGGTTTTCTCATTGTTGAAGGCTGTTCCCTATAATTGCTAGTATCCACTTCTTTTTGACTTTAGAGGACAGTTGTCTCTTTGCAATCATACCACATCTCCCTTTTAATATTTCTGTATCTCCTTCTGTGTTTTGGGGTTGAAGTGTTACAATTTCTCCCCAACCCTGTGTGCCTAGCAGTTACAATACCCTCCAATCTTAATACTTACCCTGTGTGTTCCAGCCACAGAACAGCCAAGCAGGTCATTATCTCTGTAAGTAGTCATAGAAGAGTCTCTCTGTTGTGGATTTTACTAGCAGTTACAATACCCTCCAACCTTAATACTTACCCTATGTGTCCCAGCCACAAAACAGCCTAGTAGGTCATTATCTCTGTAAGTAGTCATAGAAGAGTCTCTCTGTTGTGGATTTGACTAGCAGTTACAATACCCTCCCACCTTAATACTTACCCTATGAGTCCCAGCCACAGAACAGCCTAGTAGGTCATTATCTCTGTAAGTGGTCATAGAAGAGTCTCTCTGTTGTGGATTTGACTGTGTTAACCTCTACAAACAGGAAGATAGAAAATAAAAATGCATTCAGGAAAAAGAGTCTTATTAAATTGCTGTTTCTGGTAAAAAAGAATACTTGTCAGTTTTGACAAAACATATCTAGCTGGCAATATTTTCTCTGCAGTTAATCTAAAGGCAAATTGGGTCAATATCCCTAATGCGCCTCAAATTAAGGAACTCAAATATTGTGTGTAAACAAAAAATCTCTATGCAGTGTATTTGACATGTTTCTATTTTTAATTAGTGACTGAGCTTAACCATTTGTGTTAATTTGGAAAGTAGAGGACATAGAATAAATGTGTAAAAACTATGGAGCTATTTTAAAAATGTGTTTGAAGCATTAAATTTTGAAGGAATATTTTACCATGAGGAGCTGCACCAAAAAAAAGGTTCGAGTATGCTAATTTACAGAAAAATAAAACTCACTTCGTACCCTGAAAATTTAACCACATATGTGAAAATGTCTCAGCTTCGAAACAAGCCATCGAATATCACTCAGTTAATGTGTATGCATCTATAAATATATCTACAAACGTAATATGTATCAGTAAATGTGTATGTATCTATAAATATATCTACAAACGTAATGTATCAGTAAATGTAACCATACCCATCTGATAGCCTGTAGAAGTAAAACCTTCCTTCTCACTTCAGCATTGGCCATTTCATATTTGATTTTTTCATAATCTAAGGCGGTATATGTCTCAGGTTCTTGTAAATTACTCCTAAAACAAAATGCCTTGTTTTACATTACACATTTATCTCCCTTGCATTAGGGTACATGAAGAATTATTCACCCCAAATATTCTGCATCTAAATGTTAATTAACTGCTAAATCTGAATGTTAACTGCAAAATAAACTATGTCCATTTAAAGGTTAAATGCAAAAACATGAATAAAATATTTTCTTAATTTTACTTTGAATACTGTCCTTGGGATTATATAAACGCTACTTGCCAAGGTTCATAAAATTACATAAAGGCTTGTCTACAATAAACTTTAACCACAGACTAATCCTAAATGTTGAAATTGTTAAAATAATGTTTGATTGCTAGGTCTTCCCTTCACATCGTTTTAATACTGTGGATTCATTTATTTTCGTAGGTACAAATTTTCGTGGATTGAGAAAAACTTGCATATTAGTGGATATTTATATTCAGGCTTTTTGCCAAGTCTGTATACGTTATTTTAGAAAACTTGTATTTCGTTGAACATTCAAATTCGTGGTTCCCACGAAATCCACTAAAATTGGTATCCAACGAAAAATTAATGAATCCACTTTAGTTTCTAAACAAAATGTCCCACATTCAACATAAAGACCAGTGGCGGATCTAGAAAATTTCATAAGTGGGGGCCCACTGGCTGCCAAAGAGGGGGCCGCTACTGTCACGCTTCAGTGATTCCCTATATAATCAACCCAATTTTTTTTCTCTCAAAAGGGGGGGCCCAAGCCCCCTCCCCCTCCCCTAAAACCGCCTCTGAAGACAAAATTGCAAGAGAATTATCTGGCCTAATGAAGATTGGAGTGGTCAAATATCTGTATCAGATCAAAATAGGCGTTAAAAAAATGAAGAATATTGTGCAAAATCTGTTTCCGCCAAAAGATGTGTCATGTGTATGGAGTAAAAGTACAGATTTATAGCAAGATACTAATTTCAAAGAGAGAATAATTTAAATATAAATGACTAATTATATCAATTATTTCATTGTAAAAAAATTGTGCTTTTATTTATGTAAATGTAACTTTGAAAGAGGTCAATATGGATTTATGAAATATGTGTAAAATGTGTGTGGAGGTAACAGAGACAATGGATATCATCTTCATCTTTGACTTGTCACATATATCAATAAAACATTATTTTTTAAATAATATTTATGTCCATGTATTACACGATGTATGGTAAACTTCGATATCTGCAATGTCATCTTAACATTTTTGTAAAAAAATATTATGACCAATATAATTCCATTTCTTCCAAAAAAAAATAACATCAGATAATATATTTTTAAAGGTGTTAATGTTTGTTAATAACATTGCAATATTGATTTAATTTTGCAATTTGAGATAAATTTCAACCTAAAAAATGATTAATCTAAAATTGTTAATGAAAGAAAATTTATTTTTAATGTACGTTAAAATTTCATCAAAAGAATTACTTTTCTTCAAATCTAAAAATATAATTGAATCTGATAAAGATTATCACTGACTAAATGACATCCATCGTCTCTTAATGAAATCTTGGATACTAAATATTACTCATGCAGAACTTACAACGCGCCAATTGATATGCGCAAGATTTGACTAACTGACATAGAATTCCTGTAAAATTAATTAATTTGGATGTTTTTTAACAGTTTTTGTGACAAGCATATATATGTAGAAAAGTATTACTGTAACAGTTCTCTAGATACTTAAATGATAAGTACTCATAATAATATACTTTTAGCTATAAAAAAAATGTTCCTGAAGTTTAAAAGGGAAATAACCCATTATCCATTTTAAACTTTCTCCTTGTAAAATTTGTATGAATGCTTCCGAAATCATTCTCTCTTTTGCTTTTGGTAATACCAATCCAACATGTACTTTAAGCTGACCATATGTTTTTAAGAACCTATAGGACCCAGTTGGTGATAGTCCAATCTGAACTCATATAAAAGGGAGGGATTCATCACATTGAGTTACCTCCCATGGAAACTTTCTGACATCACATATTCTAATTCAACATATATTTTCTAAATATTACAGGATTTATTTCAAAGTCTCCTTCTAATAATGATAAAGAAATTTTAAATGATCATTGTGAAAGCTTGATTTTGAATAATTTACAAATTGAAAAATGAATACTATACTTTTCAAAGACAAGGGATTCTTTGACAGTTAAGTCATAGAATATTTACAATAATATGAGGCAGGCATTTCCTGTGAAAGGGGACAAAGTCTGAATGATTTTTTTTTTTTAATTCAAACATGTTTTAATTTCAAAACGGAAATACCGTAACATTTCTGTTTTTTGGTTCTGTTGTTAGGGATTTAAGTTGTGATGTTATTTAAGTTATGACGTCATATGCAATGTAAACAAAGAAATGCTATCATCAGGTAACAGGTTTTTTTTCATATCAAGGAATTATTAAAAATGAAATTGGTATTGTGTTCCTTCCTATATTATACTAGACTGATAAATATATATTTTACTCAAAGTTTCATGCAGACAAGACTGGAAAAGGAAGTAGATTTCTGCGCAGATGCAGGAATTAAAAAAAGTGAGACAAAAAAAGTAAACGATTTTGAGTTCATTAGTACAATGAAAAATTTCGGGAAATTTTCCCAATTTAAAAAAAAATAATGTTTTATTGATTTTTCTGCTGTTATAGGGGACTTCATCCCCTTAATAATCCTTCTATACTGCTGAGTGCATGAAACTTGAGTAACATTTTTATCTGTGATCTTTGTATTGAACTGGTAGATTTTCAAAGCAATCAAATAGTTTTAAATAAGTTCATTTTTTTGTTAATGACTTATTTCTCTTTCAATGATGAGCTTTTTTTTACTATTTTATCTAGGACAAGGGAACAGACAATGGACAATTTAATAAAAAAAAACACATTTATCATAATCATTATACAACCATTTCATTAAAACCAGCAATATATATAAATATGATCCTTTGCAATAACTGTTTATAAGATTTGAAGGTTACAGGTATTATATTTTTTATAAACTTTTGATACTAAATATCACAGACTGAAAAAGAAAATTTACACGAGGCTTATCACATTAGCTGTAATAAAATAAACTTACATGGTTGGAGCCATTGACTGGCGAAGCATTTGACTAGCTGTACCAGGTCGTGTGAAATCCACAGAATTCTGCATATGTCCACTAAACAGTCGAGAACAAATCTCTTGGAGATAATCAGGAGAAATCTGCAATGAAATTACGCGTATTTTTGCTTTTAAAAAAATGAATAAATGAAATTTACAATCTTTTCCTTATATAATCTACAAAAGAAAATCTTTAAAATTATATTTTATTCATCTTTATATCCTTGTTTTCAAAATTCGAATAGGCAACATACTTTATATAATTGTATCAATAAACCAATTTTTTGTGACATTTCAGTCATTGGCCTTCTTCAGTTCTTTATTATTCCTCACAACTACATGGCTGACATTACATTTGTATTTTCTTTTTCAATCATTTAAATTTATATAATCTTTATACGACAAAAGGCAAATTTTAGTATGCCAAAAACAGTGTAATAAAAATATCTCCGTATATCTATTGATAAGATATATCAAGAAGAACATATGTCCTTAAGTACACCATACCCCTTGCACTATCATTTTCCTTTTTTTGGTGTATATGATGATATTGGAGTGAAAACAGTGATTTGGCATATAATTTTAAACTTTCACATCATAATGACAAGAGTAATTTGATCATAAATTCATGATGAACAGACCAACTGAATCTTAAAATGTTTGTCTTATTTACCGGGTTAGTAATAACATGAGCAACACAATGGGTGCCACATGTGGAGCAGGATCTGCTTACCCTTCCAGGGCACCTGAGATCACCCCTAGTTTTTGGTGGGGTTTGTGTTGCTTAGTCTTTAGTTTTCTATGTTGTGTCATGTGTACTATTATTTGTCTGTTTGTCTTTTTCTATTTAGCCATGGTGTGGTCAGTTTATTTTTGATTTATGAGTTTGACTGTCCACTCTGGTATCTTTTGCCCCTATTTTACTGTTCTTTTACTAGAGTATGATTAATTTGGTTTGTCTTACTGGTTTTCCTTGGACAGTTGATTCCAGGGCTTCCACAAGATCTGCTGTTATCCCTATCAAATTGTGGTAGTCAGCCTGTAAACATATATCAAATTTATAAAATCTATTTTATTCATCTAATTGATAATTGCTACATCTAGATGAAGAAAAAAAAAAAAAAATGTTATATCACTTCTTATACTATTACATTAAATCAAGAAATTAATGCAAAATTATCATCAAAGCATGCATATGACAGGAGCAAAATTATAATTGATCATTAAAACTGAAATTATAAGTATTGGTAGTTGTATCCTTCACTTTATTTGATAGATCAAATTGCTTTTCACACATCCTCATCATAAATTATTTAATAATATATATATATCAAAAACAATAATCTACTTGATATGGCTTAAGTCACTAACTATCAATAATTTAATCATCTGGTCTATAGCATGCAGAAACATTGTTCACTATAAGTTCTAAGAACAATACTTTCCATAAAACATAATTGAATTCTATCATCTTGAACTTGTAAGTGTAATCAGGACTAATTTGAAACCCCCGCAGATATATAAAAAAAACTAATGCCAGGAACTTTGACAATAGCAACCCAATGGCACAAAAATCAGAGAACATCTTGTGTTCAACATATAGTCTTAAACAACACATTAGTGTCAATATAATATGTCAAGCTCTAAATTATCAGGTGCTCATTTCCAAATTCCTCTTTTAAAGTTATTCACCCTGTTTTCCTCTTTTTTTCCCTGATCCCATTTCTTGCCCCTTATATACACCAAATATCCTATTAATTAGATTTATATACTTTGTGATAAAAGCTTTGCATAATTTAAATTCTTGTTAAATGACAATAATTGAATTGAATATTTAACTTGGCCTACATAAAGCTTAGTTTCTTATAGGCTAGGTTAAAATAATCATTGCATTATCTCCTAATTAAGCAATGTTGGAAAATAAAAATAAAACTCAAGCTAATCTTATTAAGTCGAGAGCAACATCTTGTTTCTCTCAACAGTTGCAAAGAAATAATTAAAATAATCTAAATGGAAAAATAGAAATACCCATCTAAAAATAACATATTAGGTTATTTCATCTATAAAATTGAAAAGAAAATTTAAACTCTATGAAAATATAATTGAACTATAATGCACAAATTAAACAGGTAAACTGAATTAGGAAAATTTTTATAATTGTTTATTGTTATCAAAGAAACTATCTGTTTTCACTTTTGTAAAAACAAACAATTAGTATTATGGTGTGTTTTTTTCTCATTGTTAAAGAAACCTAAAGTGGCTAACTTTCTTTGGACCTCAGTTGACATAGGACTGACATGAGGGACAACATTATCAACCAGCATTGTATCTATATATAGTTACAATACACACAAATACAGACTTCTTTACCACACTTATCTGACATGTTGCTATACCATAATACTCTGTCGTCTTACATCACATTTTATTTGTATCAATATTTGGGGAAAATAATACAAAAACTACAATAGGCCAAACAAAACATTAAACACAACAGATTGAAAAGACAACTTACCAGTGAGAACACTGAAAATACAGGCAAGAAAGTCAAATTATCTTACACTCATTTCCAAAAAGATTTCTAACTAATTTTTTTGAAGAATGAATACCAGTTTGATGAGCATGTTTTAAGAGGGTGGTTAAGGGTTATTTTCGTGCAACATGTTTTGCAATTTTCATTTCATGTGCAGCCTTGAAAAATGTTCTTTATTCACTGTGTTTCGTTAAATCGGAAAAAAATATCAACGTGCAAGAAATTTTTAATTGTTCGTTCATCGTAAAATGGCAATATTTTCTGAGTTCTTCAGAGCAGATACCCCCTTTAATCCTCTCTTCTAATATGAGTTTTATTCAAGTCCAAAATCAGCATGCAAAATAAATAATGAACAATGTCCATGCATGTTAGACCATCAGTGAGGAGTGCTAGAAGTACCTGTACACGGTTGTGTCGTTTAATGTACGACATTGTCTTTCGTTCTGAGTCAACTAACTGCTGCTGTAATCGGGATATCTGTTGAAATTGCTCTATTGAAAAATGTCAAAAACATAACATAACATAAAATCATAAGAAAGTTTTAAGTTAAAAGCTTGAGTAGGGATTCTTCAAAAACTTAAAATATTATCATATTTAATTAACAGATTAATCCATATTCTTCATTCTACCTTGAAAGCCAAAAGAATTGTTTCCATTTCATTTTTTGTGAGTAATACAATTTATTTTCTTCACATTTGATATGACATTGAACAGTTATTATACCGTTTAATAACAAACATAAGTCCATGTCATTTCAAATATCAAGCAGAATTATTAGAAAGTTCCAAGTATTGCCAGAAAAAAATGATAAACATTGAATTATTTCAGAAATTAAAGGGTATCTAGTAGGGGCTGTTCCAGGATAAAAAGTTTCTCCAGGGGGTCTATAAGGTTTCTGCATACAGATTTGATTGGTTTCTGAGACCAGAACATATTTAAGACTAAGGTATACATGGTATTTGGTAAAAATTCAAGCAGAGATTCTGAAAAAAGTACTTTTATCTATAAAACACACTTTTTCAGAATCCCAACTTGAAAGTTTTACTATATACTATAAAATCAGAAATCATTATGTGCATTTATTATTGTGATTTTTTCATTTGAGAAATGAGATTTCAATTTTTTGTGATATTGTGAAAAATCCTCAATTAAAAAATTCATCAAATTGCGAGTATAAATGAATGCGATTATAACTCTGGTGTTTTCCACAATTATAAAAAGATCCCAATAATTTCTTAATTTACAGTACCTAACCCTACATTTTATGTCTTCTGAAACAACCCATTCTTCTTTAATAAAATCCTAGTCAGAATTATCTACCCTGATGAAGTTGTTTACAATTTATTTCTAGTCATAAGGTAATTCAGCTGGTGATTGTATTTGATTTACTCTAAAAAAAAAATTATCTGTACATGCTTAAGATATCAATTTAGAAGACACACAATTTCAGTAAAAATTTTACAACAAGGATATCTCACCATTTTCATCACCAACTTTATTTCCTCTCTGATTGAATGTTAAGGAAACATACCAGCTGTAAATTGTTCTACATTATTTATAAAGTAGGATGTATCGTAGAAACTATTCTATGACTAAAACAAAATGCTATTATCTAATCTAAGACAAAATGTAAGAGGATACATAAAGATCAAACAATTTAGGTTGTGGTGTTGACTTCAATGTTAATGTCAGGAACTTTTCCAGTCTCAACTCTAAGTCCTTTACCCATGTGTCCTGCAAAAAGTTGTCAAAATATTAGCTTATAAAACTTGGATGGCTGCATAATGTCCAGTGGCTAATAAGTACCGATTATCAGGTTGTCTGCATGTTGATATTGTAAAATATGAGCTGCGAGTCACAATATGAAGTTTTTTGTCGAGTGAGCGCAGCGAACGAGATCAAAAGCCTTCATATTGTGTCGAGCAGCTGATGCAAAATATCAATATGCAGATAACCTAATAATCAATTTATCAGGCTGTATTTGCGTCTTTTGGAAGTGTTTACTTAGTTCCACCAGCAACAGGAAGATGATTTGATAACGTCGGGTCAAACTTATCAACGTCGGTTCAAACATTATGACGTCGCTGATATGTAGGGGTCAAAGTTATTAAGGCCAGGTCAACATATTTGACGTCACAAAGCCGTGATATGCAATTTTATTAAGAGCTGAGCAGAATGATATAGACAGTGGGACGCCCGATAAAGTGCATATTGAGGCAATTAACATGATAACATGATTGTATGATATGAATATAAACCCTGCTTTGTACAAGACGAACACACAGAGCTGAATTTTAAATGTGCTAGTTTATAAGGTAACACTTCAAAGGTAGACATGTCAGTTAATATGAAGACAAACTGACTAGTCTTTGCTCTTACTCCTAAATGCGGCGACCTTAGCATAGAAGCAGAAAATATAAATTTTCAAGTCTTTCATTTGACTTGAACCCATGATCTCTTGCACTTGAGGCAAACATGCTAACATGAACTTACCCAGGCAGTTCTTTCCATACATGGTAGTTGAATTGATAATAGTAATTCTTTATTAAAGCACAAATTACACCCATAAGAGGGCCAAAGGCATGAAAATTACATGTAATAACAACAATATAATGTGTTCATAAGAAACAAAAATAAACCAAAACATTAAACACAACAAATGACCTCAAGTGCCCCCTGTCCTCATAATAATAGTGAAACTTGTCCCTAGTAGAATATCATAAATCATCAGCTTGTGGCTGCAAATTCCTGGTTTTTTTTGTGTTTGCTGTTTGTATACGTTAGCCCATGAATTACGTTAAAGTTGTATGATTTATTGATTTACTTTATTCATGATTTGACATCTGGATTTCAATTTGTTTTTCTTATGTTTTTCAAAGCCATTAACATTAGACATTTTTTGGGTCTCTTTAACAATGGAGTTCAATATACATCTATTTTTGAATAATATTTTTTTATTTTCCTGAGGACTTAAAACTCTGCCTTGACTTGCTGAAAAGGATGTTTATACGTACTGTGAACAATTCTTTATAAGATGGATGACCCTTGGCATTGGGTACAAATGGTAAAGCATAGTATGGTAAAAATTCTGTGGTCTGACTCAGTGTAGCACCTCGGGTTTCTAAGTACTTCTTAAAATCTCCCATGGCTCTATCAGCATCTCTCTACAAAGAAACATCAACATGGTCACTGTGGATTCATTATTATTCGTTGGATATCAATTTTCGTGGATTTCGTGGGTACAAGGAAACCACAAATTAAAATGTACAATGAATTACAAATTTGCTGAAAGATTATATGTTGTCTTTTGGAAAACCACGAAATCAAATATCCCTGAAAATTAGTACCCACGAAAATAAATGAATCCACAGTATAAGCTTTGATATTACTATGGATTCATTATTGTTCATGGGGATACCATTTTTGTTCATGGGGATACCATTTTTGTTCATGGGGATACCATTATTGTTCATGGGGATACCATTTTTGTTCATGGGGATACCATTTTTGTTCATGGGGATACCATTATTGTTCATGGGGATACCATTTTTGTTCATGGGGATACTATTTTTGTTCATGGGGATACCATTATTGTTCATGGGGATACCATTTTTGGTGAATTTTGTGGGTGTAGGTAAACAATGAATTTAAATGTGTAATGGAAGTACAAAATTACTATCGGTTCCTATGATTTTTTTTTAAATCCTGGAAGCTACAATTGTTTTTGGATCCATGAAAAGAAACGTATCCACAGTATTATAAAACAGCAATAATTAAAAATCTTTGACCACCATTTCAATTCTGGTCCAGTTTATATATACTTCTGTACAACAGAAGCAAATAATAACATGGTTCCGTATAATTGACAAATTTCAAGTTCGATGCATTTCTGTCAAAAACTTTGGTTTTAGTGAACATCAGTTCTCCCCAGGGCCTTTTGGTATAATGGTTATGTGATGCTATAATCTTAAATGTGATTAAATTAGATGCTGTCTGAAGTGGTTTTCTTATAGGTTATGTTATGAATGTGATGCTATAATTTTTAGAAACAAGATGGTATTTCAATTTCCCCTGTTTACCAGGATGCTAAATAAAATATCTGGGGAGAACACTGGCGTTCAAGGCATCGTCACATCTGTTCCCATGTTGAGCGAGTGGTTGGAAAACTTTACTGCTATATTGCATGAATTTTCACCAAATTGAATTCTCTAAATTGACAATCAGCACTGCTGTCATTAGGGAATTGTGATTAAGTACTTACAGAACAAACATTATTGCTCGTTTAACCTGCACAATGACGATCACTAAGACACTTGATGATTTTTAATAGTGCAGGGATACAGGCGATCCCCTTTATCTGGTAAATGATGTCATAAAGGCACGCATAATTGACGAGTTTTTTTCCAGTGACTGACAAACTGGAAAGTGGTCTATTGATCTTACCTGCCCTCTTGCAAACTTTACTGGATACACAGCAAAATATATATTGACATAAAATTCTAGTTTCTTGGCTACTGGGTCCTGGTCTTTCACAGATGCTGCCAGATTTTCACTCCATAACTTCAGAAATCTATCTCTTTTCCCTTTATGGAAATTTTGCATCAATTCATTCTGAAAATAAAAGTTCATATAAAACATGAAAATACAAATTAAAAGATGACAGTTTAAAAACTTCATAATTTGGAATCTTCCATATATAATTAAACAAATAATTATCGAGTATGTTTTTTTGTTTTTGTTACCATATATAGCAACAACTACTCCTGAATATTGAAAAACTATATGCTTCAATTTGACAAAGGATTTAAAATTTAGAGTTTTGAGTTTCATTATGTTTCTAATTACATTTGGCTTTTTATGACAAGGTTGTAGAAGAGATAATTATTAATTGCGGTTACCTTGAATGACAGTGTATCCCTAAACAACGGCATTTGTTTTACTGTATTACCTCCTACATATAGTGTGTTTAGTACAATGTACTTAGTTGTTTCTATTAGAGATGTTTGCTTGTAATGTTTTGGAGTTTCTGTCAGATTTTCGGAATCCTCTTTTTTTTTTCCATTTGAATGCCTTAAAAATTTTGCCCATTGACCCCCATTTTTGTTTTATAAATCTTTTACGTGTATAATTATAAGCCATCTGTAAACAGTCTTATAAAATCTTTG
Source organism: Mytilus edulis (assembly GCA_019925275.1). NCBI lineage: Eukaryota > Metazoa > Mollusca > Bivalvia > Mytilida > Mytilidae > Mytilus > Mytilus edulis. The sequence goes on from CM034359.1 coordinate 12,935,634, forward strand.
TTATATTTTAATAGTTTTTGAGAACTTAAAACTTGTCAATTATAAAGCTATGAAAAATCAAGAGACAACATTTTCCTGCCAAAATTTCAATGGATCTTTTTTTTTTGCTCTTTTGATTCCTTTAACAAACCCCTATCAATATACACTAGTGTTTTGAAAAGCTTGTTATTTTTAAACTGAGTAACAGACCTCCTTAACAAGATAACCAATTAAATGCTTGCCAGTAATTTTTTATCTGAATCTGAGTACAAACTCTTCGTTATTAATATTACTATGACAACTAAATACCTGAATAGCCAGCAATTTCTGGTTTGATTTTGACTTTATACTCTGTGTAGTGATAGGTTTCTGCTTTGTTTCGCATTCTTTCTGGAAAGATACCAACGTCTTGTCAAATGTCACAAACTCCAGGTACTGAAAAATACAAAAGTCAATCAACTTCCATGGTCAACAAAGTATTGTCTGATGAATAATAATGGAATATACAAACTTGTCAATCTTACCATTTACCATTATTTATGGATAGGAAATGGTTCTTTTTGTTTGAAAGTTTACTGTAATACATATATAATGTACATTTGTACTACATTCTGTATGTCTGAGGATAGTTTAAGAAAGTTATTAAAGTTTCAAAAACTTTAATAACTGAGGAACAGCTGCCAACGACTCGCAGGCTGGACAAAAACTATTTGAATCCTGCATACTAAAAATCAAAAGTGTGTATCTAAAAACATTATTGCATTTGAAATTCAGTATATTTTGTCCACTTTCGTACAAAATCTTTGTTCAATCTAATTTGGGTGTAAACTTTAAAAGACATAAGTTTTGTAAGAAAATCTGGACAAAAATTGTCACATTTCACTTTATCACACATTCATATACATGTACATGAAAATGCCTGCAACTTAAACTTTTCATTTCAAAACAATGGACATGTCATAATACTGTAAAGGATTTCGGCCTCGTTGTTCAACAGTTTGTGTCCCCTCCCCTCTTTTCACTTTTTATAATGTTAAATCTCCGTTTAGCCATATTGGATACTTATAAATTTTTGAATATGTTTCTTTTTATTAGTATAAGTTATCTTAGATATTTAATACTTAATCACATTGTGTTATGAACAGTAACTTGAGTAAAGATAAAAATAACATCAAGTCCCACCTGAAACTGAGTCGCCTTTCTATTTATTTTTGTACAGTGTAAATACAGAATTTCCTTATACTGGACCTACCTTTATATATTTGTTGATGATTGTATTATGTTGTTTTAATCTCTATATATAATTATATTGAGTGAATTAGTTAACCTGGTCAAGTTTCTAGAGACTCAGAGTCTCTCTTTTTTCTTGCAAGGTGCCATGTTTACTGGAGTCGCTTTACCGTAAACTGTCAAAGTGCACTGTCGTGAACAGCAATATTATGTTGACTAAGAGTCTTTCGAGTCGCTTTTGACGTCAATATGAAGTCTTTTAAGTCTTTTTGTTGTATATATATTGCACTACCATTAAGCGTGTTAGTCGTGATTGGACTACCGTGGCAAAAGGTTGCTTACAATCAGAAGCCTAATAATAAATCCTTTCTTCACTGTAACTTACAATTTGAGTCTTGCACTTTTTAGTGGTTAGGAAATATTTTGTCAGAGTTTTACTGTTGTCTGTTTTATGGTCAGGTTGTTGTCTCTTTGACGCATTCCCCATTTCTATTCTCAATCTTATTTTATTGTGTATAAGTTTCATAACATTTGGTTGAGGCAAACTAAAGTTAGAGAATGGAAACAAAATTTTTAGCAATTTTTCTATTTGTAAAGGGACATAATTCTAGAACAGTAAAAATGATGTAACCAAAATTCATATTTGTGTTCTGTGGTAATAAGCATTGTGTATAAGTTTCATAACATTTGTTTGAGGCAAAATAAAGTTAAAGAATGGTAACCAATTTTGGGATGTACGTATTGACGGACAAGGCTAAAACTTAATGCTCCATCCGCTACAGCGGGGGCATAAAAAAAATACTTGTCTAATTTTATATTACTAACCTCTTGTACAATGGCATTGAGTTCTCCCTCAAATGACACCACAGACAAAGATCCAGACATATCTTTTCTCTACCTAACAATTATAAAATTTGCATTATCAGACAAGAAAAAAATGGAGGATTTGCATTATTCACTGCATACAAGTGTCTACATGTAAAGTTATTACTCTAAGAATTCAGATCACAGTCATCATTGGTCTGTCTCCGATCTGTGGTTAGTAAAAGTATTAGTATGAATTTCAATATTGGCCAATATGTGGTTGTGCTGAAATTTTTTAACTTGATACATTTTTTTTTCAAACTTAGTGTTTCATTAGTATATACAAAAATGTATTTGGATTTAAAAATATGATCATAACAATCATTGCTTTTATCATTCAATAATTCTTAGTTATATACTAATTATTATTAAATAATAGGAAGCACATCTAAAACACAAGAAGTTCAATTAAGACTCAAGGGCATGCATACATGTATCTACATCTATAAGACATTATGCTGAAACAAACATCTCTTAAGATACAGTAATACATGTAGTTGGCAGGAATGGGGTCGATTACTTTAAAATGTAATCGATTAAATTACAATTACTTTGATAATAAAATGTAATCGATTACATTACAATTATTCCCTATTTCATATGTACATTAGATTACTTTTCTTTAAAGTAATCATGATTACTTTAGATTACTTATGATTACATTGTATATTGCAATATCAAAGTCTTTTTTAGAACTTTTTATCCTCACAAAAAGCTAATTTTGATGATTTTTTAAAAGCCTTAATTTATTCATCTTGTTTAAAAGAATTAAAAGACAGTACAGTGTAACATGTGTAATTTGATAAAATAGCTATATCCTTGTTTTCAAAATTCCAATAGGGAACATATCTTTTATAATTGTATAAATAAACCAATTGTTCAAGACGTTTCGGCCATTGGCCTTCTTCAGTTAATTACACATGTTACACTGTACTGTTGTTTAATTCTTTTAAACAAGATGAATAAAATAGCTATAGACAAGTGTCCTTTCTTTATGTAAAAGATATAACTTCATTTTTTTCTGCAAATTTTAACCAACTGCCTTATTAACAAAAAAAAACAAAACAAAAACACCTGAACAAACAAGGAAAAATTAATTAGGTATAGTTTTATTGTCTGTTGGGACATAATTGACACATCCATTAATGTTTTTACAGGTGTTAGTCATTACTTCCATTTTTTTTAAAGAAACAATAGGTGAGCTTGGGTATTAAAACTGTATTGTCTTAATAACAATATCAATAAAGTTAAAAGTGGTTGATTGTCATTATTTGTAATCTTAAAACTTAAAGTAATCTAAAAGTAATCATGATTACACCTGTTTTTTGCAATGTAAACGATTACATTACGATTACTTGTAATCAGAAATGGCATGATTACTGATTACATAGGATTACACTGCAAAATGTAATCGATTACAGCTGATTATGATTACTGATTACGATTACCCCATGCCTGGTAGTTCGTCGCCTTGCTTCTTTTTGGTCTCTTGGGGAAAGATGTGGTACATGTTTGAATTGCTTTTAATCCTCAGAGTTTGGAATTGTAAGAATATGTTTGTGTTGAAATTTTTAAGTACCGTAGATGCATTACATGTTATTTCTTCAAACATAGACTATTAGTGTTTCATTAGTTTATAAATATGAAGATTTTGTATGATTGCCAACTTTCCAATATGTTTGTTTCTGTTTTTAGGATGTAGACATGTTTATTTCTTCATTTATCTCACTGTCATTTTCTCATATTTAGACAGTTTTCAAAGTGGACTCCATGTTTATAATGGGCGTCGTTCAAAACAGTTCAATATTGTACGTTGTAGACCTGGAGATATAAAGGTAGTCTAACTAGTTGAGTTACTGTAGGGATGATCTTCTTTGGCTCAATTGGTTAGATCGCTGCCTTTAGATCCTGAAATTGAGGGCTCTAATCCTGCTAGAATCCTGTTACAATCCATGGATTTTCACATCAATACATTAAATGATTTGTTATACAAGGGGAGCTAATCAAACATCTTTCCTTAGTAATCTTAGCTTGTTTTAGCAAATAATGCAGGAACAAAAATAGATGCATTACAAAATTCAGATAAGTTTAAATATTCTGAAGCTTAAAATGCATAAATTTTATTATGTTTATACAGCCATATTTCATTAGCCTATTTCAATTTTGTCAAAATGACTGTTATGGTGAATATTTTAAAAGTCAAAAAGATGTAAATGAAGATGCATGAACATATTTCCATTTACCTTGATTATGTAGTTAATTTTTCTTTTATTCCATTTATTTCTGTATTCTTGGTATCAGAATATGCTATTTTTTGTTCATTGTCTTTATTTTTCTTTGATTTCTATGGTATGCGATGTAAACAATCTATGTCAAACAAACGCGTGGTCTTTGTTAAATAAACGCTTTATTTCATATGAAAGTATGACAACTCGCCCCACATTTTCAAAACTTGTCCCATTTTTTAAATACTCGCCCTACTGTAGTACCCAAACTAGCCCCACTTTAAAATCAAAATTGCTTCACAGTGGTTAAACAACTCGCCCTAATTATGAAAACCCACCACTTATGAAAACTTATCTTTTGTACATGCCATATTAATTTTGTGTATTGATGATGTTTCATATCATGTAATTTCGTACCATTTCAGGCTTTAATATAGGGTAACACTAGTACTAAATTTTGAATTGTTATGCCCCATCTACGATATTGAGGGGCATTATGTTTTGTGGTCTGTGCGTCCATTCGTCTGTCTTTCCGTTGGTCCATCAGTTTGTTCGTTCGTCCGTCCGTCTGTCCCGCTTCAGGTTAAAGTTTTTGGTTAAGGTAGTTTTTGATGAACAATGATGAAGTTAAAGTCCAAACAACTTGAAACTTAGTGCACATGTTTCCTATGATATGACCTTTCTAATCTAAATGCCAAATTGAAGTTTTGACCCCCAATTTCACGGTCCCCTGAACATGGAAAATGATAGTGCGAGTGGGGCATCCGTATAAAAGGGACACATTCTTGTTGTGACTACTTTCTTGTTCTTCAACTAAAACAGTACAATAAAGCCAACAATTTTTGTAGTCATCATGACTAATATGTATGTTATTCATGATAGAATTTATTAATTGTCTAGTGTTAAGACATTAAGATTATATTTTAGTTATCTTCTTTAAAAAGCTGAGTGACCAGAGACCAATCTAATTAAAAATAGATCATTGAGTTCGTTATGCTCATATATATATATATATATATAGCTCATATGTAGTATAAACGAAATCAGAGATCTATATTTTAATTAGATTGACCAGAGATATACAAATTGTATTATATATGTCAATGACTGCACTACTGTATTTTTTTTCTGTGAAAACTTGTGTAATATAACTGGTTTATCATTATGAATTATGTTTGTGAGCTAAGCCTAGAAAACATTGGACTTGTTATGAACATGGCCCCGTTTGATTAGGGTAGGACTAGTATAATAGCCTAAGCTAGGGTAAGCTTTAGCTTGCTCAACAAATGTACAAGGCAATGTAATGTCAATTAATATGTTTTCTGTATACCTTTGTTCAACTTAGGTGATACCAGACAAGGCCGTAACTAGGCATTTTATTTTAGTGAGGCAAAATAATTGAGCCGAGCGAAGCGAGGCGAAATTTTTTTTTTAGGGTATGAAATGAATGGTGTAAAATCCTGCATTCTAGGCATTTTTAGAGAGTTTGATAATGTTTTGAATTTGGACACTTTTTATATAAATTTTTCATATTTTAAGACTTTTACTTACACCAACAACTTTATTTAAATTTATATGTAAGATAATCATCCAAATATCACTGATTTGAGTCTGCTGCCAGAACATAGAACAAACATCGATTCAGTAGAGTTTGCCAAATTTTTCTATTGCCGGTTCAGTCAAATCGTTTCAGAATCATAATTTGGTCTACTGGTATCCTTATCGCGATGAACATGGAGCATGGCAAGACCGCACAATCTCTCGCCACTCATGCATGCTCTTTTCCAAGTTTTCAGTCGTTTCAGGGCAGTCTGTGTTTCTAAAGGTAGCACATTATCATCAACACAATGATCAATGTCTTCTTCCAATTCCTTCTCCATCAGCAATTCGGTAGCAGCATCGGTAGTAACAGTTTTGTTTGCAAAAGGGAATTAAGCTTTCCTGTTAGAACCATCATACAGTCGCAGTTTCAAAATATTCAACTCGCTTTTATGCTGACAAAGAGTAGACAAACTAGGGATAGAATGAGATAAGATACAGGTATATGATTCTATCTATAGAGTAAGTATATCTGGTATGGGTACAGGGGAAATTGGACTGGAGTTTTTGACGTTTACATGTAGGTCCGTAATTTCCAATTATTTCTGGAAATAGTTGGTGGTATTTCAGTTCCAGAATCTATAAATTTAGGGGTTAGGGTCTGGGGTGTCCGATTCCGAAACCCCGAATATAAAGAAACGAAATACCGTAGTCCCGAATAAGTAAAGACAAAATCCTGTGTTAAAGGTTCTACCATTCGATCCTCAATAATATCAAATTGGAATATGGGATATTCTTTCAATTTTTTAAGGTTAAAGAAACATGGATAAAAACTAATCCATGGATGTTTCATATTATTTATATTTTATTTATCTGTAAAGAGAAAGATTAAAGTTCGTGAAATGAATACGCAGACAGGACTGCTCCCTTGCGATGCCCAGTACTTGATTTGTCAAAGTTGGTGAAACGGAGAAATGAATACGCAGACAGGACTGCCCCCTTCCGAAGACCAGTACTTCATTTGTTAGTCTACTTATCGTTTTTGGATTGCACTAATGAAGTTATATGCAATACTCAGACTCTGTTCACCAAAAAACTAGTTTACTAGAATTATTCCTTATTTACCTTCAGTGTCGCTTTTCCTTTTTCTGCAAGAGCCTGTTTTTAACTAGAGATCCATTATGATTATCGTTACTAGGTAAATGTAATCGAGAAACATCACCCGTTGAGATGCTGAGTTATATCCAGGAAGAATAGTTTAAAAGGAATGATGACAAGTTATAGAAATCAAGGTTGAGACAGAACAACAAACGACTATTATATTTATATATATGTATAAAAAAAAATCAGTGTCGAAATTTTAGTGAGGCAATTGCCTCACTTGCCTCAAGGGTAGTTACGGCCTTGCCAGAATAAAACTTAGTGAAATATATAGTAAAAATTTATAATTGTAAAAAAGTATATCGATATATAAGTCAAATCATAGACGTACCGTAATAGTAACATACAAATTACTAACTCGGACCCACTCCAAAAGCAGATGATATTCACAAAAATGTTATTACACACTTTCTCCGAACATGTCATGATTGGCGCCTATTCGAGAGATAATAATTATTTCTGGTAAAATGTGTCCGAGTCAACCATTAATAGTTCGATAACTTAAAGCTTAATCAGTCTGTGTTGTATGTCCATGAAATGAAATATTAATCCACAATCAACATTAACAGTTCGTTAAGATGAAGCTTATATATATATACGGTATGTGTTGTGTGGGCCTCGGTGTGGGCATGTGTTGAAATTTTTACAGTCAACATTTACAGTTCGTTAACATGAAGCTTATTCGGCATGTGTTATGTTGGCATAGCTTGAAATATTCAGTCAAAATTAGTTGTTGGTTAATATGAAGCGTATACGGCGTGCGTTGTATGGGCATAGACCGAACTAGTGACATTCAACATTGGCAGTTACGGTTTACATAAAGCTTATACGGCATGTGTTGTGTGGTCATGGATAAGACTATTCACAGTCACAATGACATTGGCAGTGCGTTAATATGAAGCAAATACGGCATTTGTTATGTGGACATGGATTGAAATAGTGACATTCAACACTGGCAGTCCGTAAAAATGAACAGTGGCGGACCCAGAACTTTTCATAAGGGGGGCCCGCTGACTGACCTAAAAAGGAGGGACACTCCAGTCATGCTTCAGTAATTTCCTTTATAATCAAACACATTTTTCCCACCTTATACTGTATGTGTTGTAAAGGTATGTGTTGAAATATTCAGTCAACATTGGCAGTGCGTTAACAGGAAGCTTATACGGCATACGTTGTGTTGGCATGGATTTAAATATTCAGTCAAAATTAGTTGACAGTTGATATGAAGCTTACACGACATGTGTTGTGAAGGTATGTGTTGAAATATTCAGTCAACATTGGCAGTGCGTTAACAGGAAGCTTATACGGCATGCGTTGTGTGGGCGTGGATTGAAATATTCAGTCAAAATTAGTTGACAGTTGATATGAAGCTTACACGACATGTGTTGTGAAGGTATGTGTTGAAATATTCAGTCAACATTGGCAGTGCGTTAACAGGAAGCTTATACGACATGCGTTGTGTTGGCATGGATTTAAATATTCAGTCAAAATTAGTTGACAGTTGATATGAAGCTTACACGACATGTGTTGTGAAGGTATGTGTTGAAATATTCAGTCAACATTGGCAGTGCGTTAACAGGAAGCTTATACGGCATGCGTTGTGTTGGCATGGATTGAAATATTCAGTCAAAATTAGTTGACAGTTAACATGAAGCTAATCAACGTACGCTGTGTGGGCATTGTATGAAATATTGACATTCAACATTGGCAGTGCGTTAACATGAAGCTTATACGGCATGCGTTGTGTTGGCATGGATTTAAATATTCAGTCAAAATTAGTTGACAGTTGACATGAAGCTAATACGGCGTGCGCAGTGTGGTCATTGTTTGAAATATTGACAATTCAACATTGGCAGTGCGTTAACATGAAGCTTATACGGCATGTTTTGTATGGGCGTGGATTGAAATATTCAGTTAAAATAGTTGTTCGTTAACATGAAGCTTAAGTTATACGGCGTGCGTTGTTTGGGCATTGGTGGCTTGAAATATTGACATTCAACACTAAAAGTTCGTTAACATGAAGCTTATACGGCATGTTTTGTATGGGCGTGGATTGAAATATTCAGTTAAAATAGTTGTTCGTTAACATGAAGCTTAAGTTATACGGCGTGTGTTGTTTGAGCATTGATGGCTTGAAATATTGACATTCAACACTAAAAGTTCGTTAACATGAAGCTTATACGGCATGTTTTGTATGGGCGTGGATTGAAATATTCAGTTAAAATAGTTGATGGTTAACATGAAGCTTAAGTTATACGGCGTGTGTTGTTTGGGCATTGATGGCTTGAAATATTGACATTCAACACTAAAAGTTCGTTAACATGAAGCTTATACAGTATGCTGTGTGGGCATGTGTTGAAATTGTATACATTTAGTGTTGGCTGGGACATAACATGTTTTTTATTAGTTTAATACTCCCAGGGGTTGGGTGGGCATGGATTGAAATACTTAGTCAACAATAGCAGCCAGTAAACAAATTGTAAGGGTTCCGCGGAACCCAGTGTCTCGCCTACTTTTGCTGTAAATCGCAAACTCAACAAAAAATTGAGGAAATAAGTCAATAAAAATATTCCTCTTGATACCATCTTTCGTTTTAAAGAAGCTTCTGTCCATGTTTGGAAAAATCAAGGATATTTTATGAATCTAATAAATGATCATGAAAGATTCACAAGTATAATAGAACGGATCAAAACAGAGACACAATGAATGGATGTTTGTTAGAGAAAAAAAATGATTCCACGATCATAGGTTTAACGAATTCTTTGAATAGTCGTCTTATTTTGTTTTATTTCCTTTTTACTCTCTTATCATCTCAATTTTTACCAATAATTAGATATAGGAAGATGTGGTATGAGTGCCAATGAGACAACTTTCTATCCAAGTCGCAGTTACAAAAGTGAACTATTATAGGTCAACGTGTTTGTTTTATTCACACATCGTTGTAAATATAATGGGAATTTATGTGGCTGTCATACAAGTGTATATATAGGTTTAGCTAACTATATAACAACCAGGTTAAATACATCTTTTTTTCTACATTAGGAATGCTTTTTCCAAGTCAGAAATATGACAGTTGTCTATTCGTTTGATAAAATTGAGCTTTTGATTGTGCCATATGCTTAGGAACTTTCCGTTTTGAAATTTCCTCTGAATTCAGTATTTTGGTGATTTTTCTTTTAATTTACAAGCAACTCTCCATTTCTCCGATGTCAAGACTACCATAACATCTCACTCAATCTCCTCTGAATCTTCATGCACTTACTCAATCTCATTTAAATCATCAAGCACTCGCTCAATCTCCCTTAAATCATCATGCATAACTCAATCTCCGTATTACTCAATCTCCTTTAAATCATCACGAACTCGCTCAATCTCATCGAAACCATCAAGCACTCGCTCAATAACCTCTAAATCATCAAGCACTCGTTCAATTTCCTCTGAATCATCATGCGCTCACTTAATCTCATTTGAATCCTCATGCACTCACTCAATCTCCTCTGAATCATTATGCACTACCTAAATCTCCTCTTAATCATCATGCACTCACTCAATCTCCTCTGAATCATCATGTACTCGCTCAATCTCCTCTAAATCATCATGCGCTCACTCAAATCTCCTCTGAATCATCATGCTCTAACTCAATCTCCTTCGAATCATCATGCACTCACTCAATCTCCTCTGAATCATCATGTACTCACTCAATCTCCTCTGAATCATCATGCGCTCACTCACTTTCCTTTGAATCATCATAAACTCACTCAATCTCTTCTGAATCATCTTGCACATACTCAATCTCCACTGAATCACCATACACTCACATGCTCTTCTGAAACATAAAGCACTCGCTCAATTTCCTCTAAATCATCAAGCACTCGCTCAATCTGCCTTAAATCATCATGCATAACACAATCTACGTATTACTCAATCTCCTTTAAATCATCACGAACTCGCTCAATCTCATCTAAACCATCAAGCACTCGCTCAATAACCTCTAAATCATCAAGCTCTCGTTCAATTTCCTCTGAATCATCATGCACTCGTCCAATCTCCTCTGAATCATTATGTGCTCACTGAATCTCATTTGAATCATAATGCGCTCACTCACTTTCCTTTGAATCCTCATGCACTCACTCAATCTCCTCTGAATCATCTTGCACACGCTCAATCTCCACTGAATCACCATGCACTCACATTCTCTTCTGAATCATTATGCACTCACTCAATTTCCTCTGAATCATCATGCACTCACATAATCTCCTCTGAAACATCATGCACTCACTCAATCTCCTCTGAATCCTCATGCACTCCCTCAACATCCTCTGAATCATCATGCATTCACTCAATTTCCTATGAATCATCATGCGCTCACTCAAATCTCCTCTGAATCATCATGCTCTAACTCAATCTCCTTCGAATCATCATGCACTCACTCAATCACCTCTAAACCATCAAGCACTCGTTCAATTGCCTCTGAATCATCATACACTCGTCCAATCTCCTCTGAATCATCATGCGCACACTCAATCTCATTTGAATCACCATGCACTCACTCAATCTCCTCTAAATCATCAAGCACTCGCCCAATCTCCCTTAAATCATCATGCATAACTCAATCTCCGTATTACTCAATCTCCTTTAAATCATCACGAACTCGCTCAATCTGATCTAAACCATCAAGCACTCGCTCAATAACCTCTAAATCATCAAGCATTCGTTCAATTTCCTCTGAATCATCATGCACTCGTCCAATCTCCTCTTAATCATCATGCACTCGGTCAATCTCCTCTAAATTATAATGCGCTCACTCAAATCTCCTCTGAATCATCATGTTCTAACTCAATCTCCTTCGAATCATCATGCACTCCCTCAATCTCCTCTGAATTATCATGTACTCACCCAATCTCCTCTGAAACATCATGCGCTCACTCAAATCTCCTCTGCATCATCATGCTCTAACTCAATCTCCTTCGAATCATCATGCACTCACTCAATCTCCTCTGAAACATCATGCACTCACTTAATCTCCTCTGAACCATCATACACTCATCCAATCTCCTCTGAACCATCATACACTCACTTAATCTCCTCTGAATCATCATACACTCACCCAATCTCCTCTGAACCATCATGCACGCACTCGATCTCCTCTAAAAAATCATGCACTCACTTAATCTCCTCTGAATCATTATACACTCACCCAATCTCCTCTGAACCATCATGCACTCCCTCATTCTCCTCTGAAGCATTATGCACTCACTTCGTCTCATCTGAATAATCGTTCGTGCACTCGGCCAATCTCCTCTAAATAATCATGCACTCACTCAATCTCCTCTGAATCATTATGTACTCACCCAATCTCCTCTGAACCATTATGCACTCACATAATCTCATCTGAATCATCATGCACTCACTCAATCTCCTCTAAAACATCATGCACTCACTCAATCTCCTCTGAAACATCATCTCCTCTGAACCATCATACACTCACCCAATCTTTTCTGAACCATCATGCACTCTCTTAATCTCCTCTGAATCAGCATACACTCACCCAATCTCCTCTGAACCATCATGCACTCACTCAATCTCCTCTGAAAAATCATGCACTCACTTTATCTCCTCTGAATCATCATACACTCACTCATTTTCCTCTGAACCATCATGCACTTAATCTCCTCTGAACCATTATGCACTCACTCAATCTCCTCTGAAAAATCATACACTCACTTAATCTCCTCTGAATCATCATACACTCATCCAATCTCTTCTGAACCATCATGCACTTAATCTCCTCTGAACCATAATGCACTCACCAAATATCCTCTGAAACATCATGCACTCGCTTAATCTCCTCTGAACCATAATGCAATCACTCAATCTCCTCTGAAAAATCATGCACTCACTTAATCTCCTCTGAATCATCATGCACTCACTTAATCTCCTCTGAACCATAATGCACTCACTCAATTTCTTCTGAACCATAATGCACTCACTTAATCTCCTCTGAAAAATCATGCACTCACTTAATCTCCTCTGAATCATCATGCACCCACCCAATCTCCTCTGAAACATCATGCACTCGCTTAATATCCTCTGAACAATAATGCACTCACTCAATCTCCTCTGAATCATCATGCACTTACCAAATCTCCTCTGAACCATCATGCACTCACCCAATCTCCTCTGAACCATCATGCACCAATTCAATCTCCTCTGAATCATCATGCACTCACACAATCTCCTCTGAACCATCATGCACTCACCCAATCTCCTCTGAACCATCATGCACTCACTCGATCTCATCTGAATCATCATGCACTCGTTAAATCTCCTTTGAATCATCATGCAATCACTCAATCTTCTCCGAAACATTAAAAAAAAATTGCTCCTGAGACTTTATGTATGTTGTGGTTTTTATAGGATGTATTATACAAAACTAATGTGTTATACCCCATGTTTTATTTGTTCCATGTCGGCCATGTTGGTTGGCAGGCATGCCCTAGAATGAAGACACACCCAAAGACACCAATGCATATGTCAAATACATGTATTTTAAAACATACAAGTGCGGTAATGAGTTGTGTAACTGTGTATTGAGTTTTTATTACATGTTGATTAATATAAAGGTCAGGTTGCTGGGTTATTTGAAATGTAAAATACAGCTGTTAATCATGTTAATTGACATAGAAAGAAGTTATATTATTCTACTGTTGGATCAGCCCAGAGCCTGTCTACCTTACTGGAGCATTTGAGATCAATTCTTTTTCGATGGGTTTATATAAGTTTTTTTTTAATCTTAAGTTTTCTATGTAGTAGTTTTTGTGACCATTGTTTGTCTTTCAATCTTTTTTTCCCTTTGCCGTGGTATTACTTTTCTTCAATTTATGAGTTTTAATGTCCTTTTTGTATCTGCCACCTCTTGTTTATTGTAAGATCAGGGCAGTCAGTGTTACACTTAATTATAGGATCAAAAGTTTAAAGATGGTTGACAGCTTAATGTCAAGCGGCAAATTAGGCACATATTCAGCATGTTCAGGAAGAGAATATGTTGATGTAAAATGATTATTAATATATAAAAAAAAGAAGATATGGTATGATTGCCAATGAGACAACTCTTCACAAGAGACCAAAATTACACAACAATTAACAACTATAGGTCCCCGTACGGCCTTCACCAATGAGTAAAGCCCATAGTCGGCCATAAAAGGCCCCAAAATGACAATGTAAAACAATTCAAACAAAAAAACTAAACAAACAGCCTAATTTCTGTACAAAAATTGAACAAAAAACAAATATTTAACACATAAACAAACGACAACCACTGAATAACAGACTCCTGACTTGGGACAGGCACATACACACAGAATGTGGCGGGGTTACCTTGCTTTGTACTACACTTCCACACTAATCCAGATTTTGAACATTCTAGTTTTACAAGGTAACAGTCCCATGGCCAGGAAGACAAGTATCCTAAATGGACATGTTTTTCTGTCTCCAAGCAGCCCAGTCTTTCCTCTTACTCCTTAATGCCACATGTTTCGCAGAAATGCATCAAATACCTTTTTAAAGTCTTTTGGCATAAAATAATGAAATGAAAGGATGGAATTCCCAATTAAACCTCTTGAAGTTAATTTATGCATAAACTGACATTTACATGGCAAGTATTTGGAACTATATTTAAGTGTATGTAGAGATATTGTGTGTAATATTGCTACATCCTGGTGATTTGGAACTATATTTCAGTGTATGTAGAAATGTTTGTGTCTAATACAGCTACATATCCTGGTGATGCCTTAAGAAAGATTTGAAAATAAAATTCCAATCTTTCCAAAAACTACAGGCTGACAACTATTTTCTTTTATTCTTTTAATGTTTATCAATTAGAAATAAACTGTTTCTAGGTTTTAAATGAACATTTTTTATAATAAAATGTACATGTAGTGGAGATGGAACTACTGAAATCAAGTTATTAAAGATCAATTTATTTATTTGTTTTCCAAAGAAAGGATAAAGTTTGATAGGGTTCCATGCTCACTGTGGATAGGTAAACAATTTAAAATAAAGACTATTTGTAACATTGGCTACCAATTTTTTTTTTAATCCACTATATGTACTATGATATTTCACCTTATTCTTTTAAGAAAATTAATATGCCATGAAAACTACTTGTAGATTATATAGAATCTTCCAAAGTAATTTGCATAAAAATAATTTTGAAGCGAACACTTATTACACCAAAATAACGTGACTCAAAATAACGTGACTCAAAATTATTTTTGAATAGATTTTGTAATTATAATGAAGAATAAACACAATCTTGATCTTTTATTTGTTTCAGTGCACACTGGAAATACACTGGTTCCATTCAAGATGGTGTTCTGTGGGAATGGGTCATCTTGTTTAAAGAATTAATTTGTATGAATTACAATCAACAATTATATATATTACATGGAAAATAACATTGCAATTGGATTTCATTCATCACTGAAATAAACTTACATCTAATGAAAAGAAATATACAACATATAAACACTTAGTCTATAAATAAACTAATACTGTCAATGCAAATGGAATTCTTCAATATATACACATGTCATGTGACGCTGATAATGTTTTGCCGTTAAATGCATTTGAATCTCACAGTTAGTTTGAATCCTCAATGATAGATGCCAGTGATCATGGAACACATCCTTGTGGAGGACTGGCACCACTTTGTTTGCACATGCCATTTAATTGCACCTTGTCATATTTATATAATGCCTTGTTATGAAAGTTACAACACAAAAGTATATCACTGCATTAAGATATAATCCATTTAATAAACTTTCCAACCTTTTCCATCCATTATCAAAGTGGATAAATATTAGCTATATCTTTCACTTTGTTCCAAAAGTTTGGAGTTGTCATTCTTCATAAACCAATCATTATTCTACCATTAACATTTCTTGTGATTCATAAAACTGCAACATTTCACCTTTTATCAATGCAATAAAACTATCATTTGTATTAATGTCTGTTTTGCCTAATAAAGATGAAACTCGCTTCCTTCATTTTGAGAGAGAAACATATTTTGTATTAAACATCCATTTTGTTTTGTAATTCTCTCGAATCCAGTAAATCACACATGGAACAAACATTAATATTTTGAGGCAAACTGGTTCCTCTCCACAGTTTAAAAGTCACTATCTTTTTCTCAATGTGGTGGCAGGGGACCATATCTCTCTCTTTCTAATGCAATCTGTCTTTGTATGGCCTCATGCTGAGCAGCTTGTGCTGATAACTGAAAGAAAATAATTATCTGTTATTAAAGAAAATAAGTATCTGTTATTAAAGAAAATAATTATCTGTTATTAGACAATCATACAGGAGTCATGCATATCAATTCATTATTTTTGAAGAGTTTCAGTGTTTTAATATTCAGTGTTTACTGTTAATTTTTTGCTGCTATCACTCTCTCTATGTTTATATTTTTCCTGTTGTTATTTAAATGTCCTTGTTAGATTGTCTTTTCTCAGCTGCAATATTTTTTATCTTTTCTCAGCTGCAATATTTTTTTATCTTTTCTCAGCTGCAATATTTTTTATCTTTTCTCAGCTGCAATATTTTTTATCTTTTCTCAGCTGCAATATTTTTTATTATGTGTTATCTATTTCCCTTTAAAACGTTTTGTGAGATCTTTGGGATATTATGACCTTTAGTTGCATCCTTCTTCATCATGCAGGCTCTATTGTCATAGCTTGGTGCCATAAGGGGTAATGATTGAATGTAAGTGTTATTGGAGACAGAAAATAACTGATTTAAAAATAATAAAAGAACAGAGTTTCAATTTCACTGGGTTTCACATATTTTATTTATCCAAGATACATTAGCAATAACTAATAAAAGATTTTTTTTTTTAAACTTTTGATAAATGTATTAGAGAAATGAAGGCAGCTTCAAAGTAAATGCAATTGAATTGCTGTAATAGATAAAATTTTAAAGGGGCATAACTCATTTAAAATATTTGATCAGCAATCATTTTTAAACTTGTGAAAGATATTGCTGATATAAATCTATGCTTAAGTTTCATAAAAATCATGCAAGTATTGTACACATTATGAACGTTAACAAGACTGAATGGACTAACAGTATTTTTATTCCCCTACAAAGCGTTGCGCAGAGGACAAAAAAGATGTGAAGATGTGGTATGATTGCCAATGAGACAAATCTCCACCTGAGACAGAATGATGAAGACGTTAGGAACTATAGGTCACTGTACGACCTTGACCCATACCGCATTGCTGTTTGATGCTGACTTTAAATACCAGTCCGACAAGGATGACTAATAAAAATTAAAAGAATAATGTTTATAAAGTCAATTATAATGTATGAAAAAATTAAACAAAGTTTTGCTTTGTTGCTAATCATTGTCTTTTAATTTTTCATGCATTTATCCGAAATATAAAAAAAAAGATAATATTAGTGCACATGTACAATATAGATAAAGTATTCAAGAAAATTGTTGCTTAAGAAAAGATATTTTTTTTTCCGTTTGAGCAGTTTGTGCAACGGTTTTCTTCTTCAAAACAATGTTCATGTAATATGAAAGGGAAAATAATCAAATATTTAAAATCCAAAAAAACATATGATTTCAAGATAAAGATAGATAAACTATTAAAATACGGTGTCCTAAATATTATAGTTAAGGCAGCCATCATATGAACGACAGTAGCATAATTTAATTGTTAAAATTCAACTTAAACAAGGTAAACTCAGTGGTAGAAGTGAAATTGTCAGGAAAAGTATCCAGAACTAAGTTAAACAGGGGTGAATCCAGCCATTTAAAAAAAAGGGGGGGAGGTTCCAACTATATGTCCCCATTCAAATGTTTTGGTCGTCCAAAAAAAGGGGGTTTCAACCCACAGAACCCTCCCACTGGATCAGCCATGGTCAAATCAATTGTGAGAATGGAGCTTGTCCAGAAGGTATCCAGAACTTAGACAAATCCCGATTGAGAATGGAGCTTGTCAGGAAAGTATCCATTACTAAGTCACATCCAGATTGCGATTGGACCTTGTCAGGAGGTATATTGTCCAAAGTCAGTGTGAGAATTGAACCAAAAGACATACAGGCTAATAGATAGACAGATAACAATTCAATCGCTTTTTATGGAATAGACACTTAAAATATAAGATAAAACAAGATTTTTAAAATTCTCATTTCATTTACAAAACTCAAAAGGGAAATAACTCCATTGAAATAAAACTATAAAATATGAGCACACTAACCTGATGAGCAAATGCCGGGTCATAAGCCCTTCTGTAGAGATCACTTTGTAACATTTCTTGTTCCCTGTTTGAAAGGAGTCCAGCATGTGGAGGAAGACCATGTACTAGAGGGGAGGGCAGCGACACAGGTGTATTGGATCCTGGTAGGCCACCTCCTAGTGGGTCAGCTCCTAATAAATATAACAGAATGATATCATATATACTACAGTAGGTAACTCCTAATAAATTTAACAGTAATGTACCAGTATATACTACAGACATGAGGTAATAAACTAGAACAGCATAAAATGTATGTATAATAAGTAAATTCAGGAAATATTGTGTGCATTTATTATTGAAAAATAAATAATATATTGAGAATTATTACAATTTTAGGAAAAGCTAGATAGATATATGTATCAGTTATCAAAATGCAAGTTATTTTTGTGATACTCAAGGAATCCCATTTTTCACATAGATAAAATATCACAATAATTTCTGAATTTACAGTAACTATCCATTAACCCAGAATAGATACAATCAGGTTATTTCATTAGAATTCTTTAAGTGTCTGGCTGACATTGTATATAATTTTTTAAGCCATTATTCAATGATTTTGAATTATATGTTGCTGTTTCTTGATTCTATTGGTCCCATGTTATTTCCTATTTTAATGTCTGTTATTGAGAATATCATTGTTTTCATGTTTCCCTTCAACTGAAGAAGTCTTCAATATTCATTTAATAACATAATCTGTAACAAGTTGACAGCACTAGATGTATAATTAGCATTAATGTCTCTTCTTAATCAAGTAAAGCTTGAGGTCCAAAATGTTTGAAAATCCAATACCCTATAGAGGGTTATTTTCGCAGGGTGTAAACTTTGCGGACATAAATAAATCGCCAATTTAAAAGTGTACATGCAACGGCATTGATAAAAGTTTTGAATCTACCAAAAAAAATAACTTCCAAAATATTTTGTATACCTTATGAATGAAAACGTGAAATTTTACACCCGAGAATATAACCCGTTATATGGTATCTAATACAAACATGTAATATATGATCTGCATTTAATCTCACTCCAACTGTTCCAAGGAGAAATGTTCACAATAAATGAATAATGTTATAGCAAACAATTGGAACTATATACTGTGGAGTCATATCTATTTGTGGGTGATTAGTTTTTATGGATTTCAAAGGCATAGGTAAAAGTGAATGAATATTTTATGTCTTCAACAAAATAGCAATTTTATAAGCTGTTGATTTTTTGAAAGCTATTAATGCTAATGTTAATTTCTGCAGGCTGGTAAGCATAAAATTTCAAAATCATAAAATTCAAGTAACAACAATCATAATTTTTCCTTAATCCATGAAAATAAATTACTGAATCCACAGTATATATATCTTATCATCTATTTGACAATTTGTATGGAACAGTTGAGATGCATATAAGTAAAATAAATGTAGTTTATAATGATGATGACAGTATACTGTAACCACAAACCTCTATCTGAAGAAAAGTAACTATTAATTTGATGAAAAAAAATTCTAAAAATAGTTCAGGAAAAAAATATCTAAAAATAGTTACAGTATACTGTCATGTGATCTGCCTCACTAATGTGGGTCACAAATCAATGTACAGTTTTAATGCCAACAAGCAAATAATGTACAACAATTATATAGTACAGCCAAACTACAATAAAATTAAGACTTGTCTCAGTTATAAAAATCAACATTTTTAGTTTTGTCACTAATTTTTTAGCTGTTTGAAATTTCAATAAAAAAAATAAAAAAAATAAAAATTAACATAAAGATAATTTCCTGATAAAATTTTGTGAGCTCAAGCAAAATGAAAAGTAAATCAAGCTGTTTTTTTATAAAGAGTCAAATTTAAACTGAAAATTAATGATTAATAATTCATTTTAAATATAAAAATGTCTCCTATAAATTTTTCAGAATTTCTAAACTTTTTTTCATGAAAACAAAAATCTGAGACAGCCATTAAAAAAAAAAAAAAAAGAAAGAAAAAAGAAGCAAACATTGAGAAAGTTTTTACTCCCAGAGGACTTACGGGAAAATTGATAGACCAAATGCGAGGCTGGATCTAGCAAGCTTCGTTCATGCTTTGTTTGGAGAATACATTCATTTGTAACCCTTTGTAGGTAGATTTGTTCATTAGTGAGGCGTTGTGAGTATATTTGGTATATCATTCGCCCTGTCATTTGGTCATTTTGTAGAATATCTGGAAGAACACAAATTGGTAGTAATTAGAGAAAAACAACGATAAAACATTTTATTCCTTACCTGGGGGGAGGGGCATCATATGATGGGGAAACAGTGGGTGGTGGAGTGGCGGTGGCGGCTGTTGATCTTGCCCATGTAGATGTAGGTGGGTGTGGTTGTGTGCATGATTGTGGGTGTGTCCTGCAGCAGCCAGTCTTTGTGCCATCCCATATTGCTGAGCTGCCATGGGATCGACCATGGCAAGCCTCTCTGCTTGCATTCTCTCTATGGATAATCTTTCTAAGGTATTTGCGTATGCCATCTCTGCTGTTTGGAGTGGGGGTAACCCTATAGGGACAAGACAATTTTTAACAATTTCATTTCCCAATACTTTAACTTTTAGCCATCTTAATTGAAATGCATGCTGGCAAAGACAAAACGAAATCTGTTTCTGGTATTATCAGATTTATATTGAATATAAACGTCTGCAAACACTGGTATAAGCATATTATTCAACGTGTTAAGAAGTTATTGTGTTATATCAGTGCATCAAATAAATAAATGAATTTCTCAGCTTCTCCTTGTTTCTATGTGCTTCTTAAAATCCCCCTGCCCCTCCATTTTTCTGTAAGACATCAGTATAAAAATGATATATATTTATACACATAAGGTAAAATCTGGCATATCACAAGATTTACATAGCATAAGTTTTTTTTAATACATGAAGTATGAGGTTTCAATTTACACATAGTATGAGATTTTTGTCAAGACCTGCAAAGAGATATTTTTTTATTCAATGTAACATGTATTTTTTTTGCTCTGAATTCAATAAAACATGTTAAGTAAAGGCAAACTATAATAAGAATTCATTTTCAAGCCATACTGCAAGAAGTCTAATACAGTTGAACTATATTTTGTACTACATGTATAAACAATTATACTTATATCAAGTTTTATAGTCCTATCATAAATTTTGTGAATTTATTATGCGTTTAATTTCAGTAAAACTCTAGCTTTTACATAAATTTGGTAAAAATCAACTACCTCTAATCTTATACACCAAGAGATTGAGATACTACACTCAACAAGTGAAATTAAAATCGTTGTATTCTTCAATTTTGTGATAATTTTTTTAAAATGAACTGACAACCAGCTCTCCCTCTTACCTAATCTCTCTAGCCTTTCTCTTTCTCTCTGCATCAGATCACTAGCTAGACTGGTGGGAGGGTACACTCCAGGGAGATGATGGCCTCCAGGTTGGCCTGGTGGCATCAACTGTCCTGATGGAGGGTAACCACCATATCGTCTCTGAATCTCTAGCCAATGTGGATCCATAGGGTTAGCACCGGGTGGAAGCAACCTTTCTAAACCTATAAATAAACAAACACTTGTCTGAAACTGAAATCTTTTCTTCCCGGCATACTGTATAGTGACTAATAGACACACGTATGACTTTTCAGTGACAAGTCCTGACCTGATCAATGAGATGATAGAGTGGGCCTTCATTCCTGTATTCTTTACATTTTAAGTAGTTTAATTCTATTCTTTACATTTATTGCCGATTTTTTTATGATTTCTCTATTCTTTAGCACCCCATATTTTCTATTCTGTATTGTTTTTTTGCCTAGTTTTCTCTATTTTTTTGCCCTTTTTTATGTAGTATTGTAGCATCCAGACCCTCATAATCATGAGCCACAACTGATTGACATTAGTATGAATATTGTAAATTGTCAATGTATTTTAAAATTGTTATTAGCCAAACATAACATAAACAAACACTCGGCAAAAAAAAGAAGGTATGGTTTAAATGAAGATGATACCTAATAGGATGATAACATATATTTTTAAAAATCATGATTGAAATAAAGCAAGAAAATGTCTTTCTGGTATTATTGTTCCTATTGAATTGTTTACCTGGAGGTTTCATTTCTATTTCTTTTAACTTCTCCCTCATCTCCATTTCTCTGATTTCTCTTTCTCTTATCTCCCTCTCTCTGGCGTCTCGTTCACGCTTGTCTCTTTCAAGCTCTAATTCTAGCCTAAAATACAAAAAATGTTAAATCTTTTCTATAATACTTCTTGTGTATTTACACAATTTGCATGTGCACACTTTTTGTGTTTGTTCATACTTTTGTGTATGTGCAGACATTTTCCTAGCGCACAAGTTAATTATCAGTGTTGTTCAGTCATGAGTTGAATATTTTTAGATATTTGAATTCATTGTTAAGTTTTTCTTTTAATTACATTGGCAAATGACTTTTTTTTTATGACATTAAAGTAGAATATGTTCACGATGTTACGAACTATATCATTTTCTATGCTTGTTTTCATTTGATTTTATAAATGCCTATTGCTGTATGATGTCAGAGTTGTGAAATTATTGGTTTTAAATCAATGTAATTCATTGCAACCAATGTAATACATGTAATTGAATTTAATAGTTTTGATGTCATAATTTCATGTCAGTCGGCAGTATCATTAAAAATACTTTAGCACCACCAAATGGACGAAAGATATTACTAGACTAAGACTTACCTTTCCCTGGAGCCTGGAGGATACATCCTGTAAGCTAACAATGGGTCCATACTTGGTGGCATATGTCCATACGGATGTGATCTAGAGGGATCTCCCATTGTGTGAGGCTTGGCATATTCCCCAAGTTGACGTAATGCTGGTGTGTCATGGTATGATCTTGGCCGTTCGTAATGAGATGAAGGAACGTTACTGATAATCTGTGCGTCTGCTGTAGGGTTAGGAGGTGGGGTGTCAGGCTTCTTCTACAAATAAACATTTCAAACCTTTAATTTTTAATTTGAGTTTATTGTGCATATTTTGTAGTTTCCTATAGCGTTTTATATTTTTACATCACTGGGTCGATACCTCTGCTGGTGGACTATCAGTCCCCGAGGGTATCATCAGCTCAGTAGTCAGTGCTTCGGTACTGACATGATTAAACAAACTTTACTAAAATTGTCCGTTTATAAATTTTGAAATTATTATGAAACTAAGGTTTTAACTCCATCAGGCAAAGTTGGCTTTAGATGAATTTGGCTATTTATTTTAGGTATTTTTAACATATAGCTCTTCAACGATTTTCGGTACTTATACATCTTCAGATTTCAAATGTTTGGCTTTGAGCGTTCCTGATGAAGGTAAATCCAGAAAAGCGCTTCGGACGCAATAAATTATTAAACATGTTGTTTTATATTTTTTGTATGTTTGTTGGTGTGAATCGTCAGTCATTAACTTTTTTTTTTATAATAGGATTTCTCGATTTTTCAATCTCCAGCATGTTGCTGATGAAGGTTTATCAAATAAAACGTTATTTAACCTATTGTTTTGTTAATAAATTAATTATTAAGTTTTCCTGTTAAACCTGTTACACATTATTCATGTTGGGGCCTTATATAGCCATATATGGTATTGGTTTTTTCATTGTTGAAGACTGTACCATGGCCTATTACTGCCATAACTGACTTTATTGAACTATGAGGTTTTTTTTTGTTCCAAGATCAATCCTACTACATAACATCCTTATTTTTATTTTTACTGGTCTTCCTTCTTAGACAATTAACCCATATCCACATGTGGAGCAGTATCTGCTTACCCTTCCGGAGCACCTGAGATCACCCCTAGTTGTTGGTGGGGTTCGTGTTGTTTATTCTTTAGTTTTCTATGTTGTGTCATGTTTACTATTGTTTTTCTGTTTGTCTTTTTCATTTTTAGCCATGGCGTTGTCAGTTTGTTTTAGATTTATGTGTTTGACTGTCCCTTTGGTATCTTTCGTCCCTCTTTTATTATTATTGTCAAAAAGCACAAATACACATATAAAACGAAACAAGACATAACCGAAGCGTGTTTGAGTACTGTCTGAGAGAAACAGACACAAATCACACGTACAGCTAAAAATACCTTTTCCTCGACCTTAATTGGTGTTTGGACAGGTGGAGCTGGTGTTGACGGAGCCTGACGTTTCTGTGCTAGCTTAGAATCTGCTGGTGCTTTAAATATGAAATCACAGCGTGAACAGGAATTATTATCTCCCCTGGCAAGTATTCGTAACAATCTGTAAATAGTTAAAAAGATGAAATGTAAATAAATAAAAACTTTAGGAACTATACAAATTGCTGTTCCCAAAGGCAAAATTCAAAACTTAAATAAAGTTCATTTCTTTTACATAGTCATGATTGTTGTGTTCTAAAGAGCTGATTCTTAACACAGACACTACAGTCTTTGTATTTTTTATGATAATGGACATGATGGATGTTAACGTCCAGTGGCAAATATAACTTTTATATCTAGGACAACACCATATTAACAAAATATGAAGATTTTCTGATTCCTATGACACTGACATAAATTAGTAAAATTGTCTTTGATTTGGATTTACCAGCCATCTGGTACAGCCAAATCATTATTACATAAATTATCTATTACATAAATTAGGCTGATTTTTTTTCTCGTTTGAATTGTTTAACATTGTCATTTCGGGCCCTTCAGAGTTCGCGAAAATGGTCGGTCCTGTCGGTCCTATCGGTCAAAATGAGGCTCGGACCAGTATATTGAAAGCTAGTGTCGGTCCCGACCGATGTAAAAACAGCCGTTGCAGTTCCTTTTTTATCGGTAATTAGTTGTACCGCAACTAATTCCAATATGTGTTTACATCGGTCTTCAGATGAACCTGCTGCTAATTTCTGGTACTGGTTTCCTGTTAAAAACAAACTGAAACCTATGGAAACCAAAGTGCCGATCTACACGTGGCCTGCTAAATTTGTTCATGGCAAACAATCGGCGATTGAAATCTTAGAAGGAGATAACAAATACTGAGAAAATGATTCAGATGATGAAATGGATAGAGAAAATGACTTTAAATAAGAACAATCAAAGATCAGAACTGGTCCTTTATTATTAATTTGTCCGTGGCTGTGAAAAATAAAACTAATAAGGCCTAAAAAAAAAAGATATGTGTTTCCGGTAACATCATTTTGTAAAATAGGGTCGGTAGGTCGGAATTCTTTTTTTTTTTTTTTTTTTTTTTTTTTTGACATCGTAAATGAAATCCGGAAAATTATCATGTTTTTTCCAAGTCCGGATCCGTAATTAGTTTCAAAAACCGGAAGTGTGCCATTTGCAATGTTTTTGAAGCACCTGCTGTGCAAATTTCTTGGATTTTAACCTATTTGGAATACCTTTTGACATTAATAAAATGTTTTACTGGCTTTCTATGCAAGAGGAAGCAAGAGAGAAAAAATATTATGTCATCTATCAGAAGCCTGTGTCAAAAACAGGGGATAATTTTTTTTTTTTTTTTTTGGAAGAACTTATAAAAAAGTTAGGGTCGGGGCTAAAAAAACAGGGTCGGTCGGGTTACCGGAAACACGGATCTTTTTTTTCTCGGCCTAATAATAAAGTTACTTTTGGATAAAATATGTTATTATTTTTATTTTAGGATCAAATTGACAGATTTTTTTAGGACTGGCTAAAATTTTGTAGGACTGACAAATAATCTTGCTTTGTCTGTCCCATGACCGACGGGTCAAACAAAGTTTTCGCGAAATCTGGCCCTTTTATAGCTGACTATGTGGTATGGGCTTTGCTCATCGTTGTAGGGTGACCTAAAGTTGTTGGTTTCTGTGTCATCTGGTCTCATTGGCAATCATACCACCTCTTCTTTTTTATATCTCAACATTAAGCCTCTGCATAGTTAAAACTAGACCACTGAGGCAGTTATATTTTATTGTTCTAGAGTTTTAATGCACAAGACATTTTCATACACACACATACTTACTTGTTACAAGTAGTAACATTTATGAAGAATCTTTTTTCAGAATTAGCATAAAATATAAGACTTACAAGAATTCTCCTGATGCAAACACTTGAATTTATTATCAACATGAGATAAAAAATAAATTCTAACTGCCTAGAATCATTCTTGTGCAGTCCTACTTGACCATTTTTAATTGATGATATTTGTGCTGCAACTTTACTTTTATGGATTTTTTTTATTATTGGTTAAGTGCCCTTTTTTTTATATATCTCTTACAACTTACCATCTATTCAGTACTTACATTGCATATTTAATTTAGTGGATCTCAGTATGACATCTTATTACAAGAACCTCTGTAAATATTCACCGTACATTTTTTTAGGTACAGCCCTCCCTCTTTTTTTAGATCTCTTACCCTATATCTATATAACAAGTACTTACATTGCAGCTTTACTTCTATGGACCTCCACATTACATTTTGTTGGTTCTGGCCCTGGAGTTAATGTTCCTTCTCTATCAGAATCTGTTTCTTCTTCCATCACTTCAACTACTGGTTCTGATTGTTCTATTTTCCCTTGCTCACTATCAACCCTTTCTGTTTTAACTACGATTTGTGGATCACATGGTTTGATTTCATCACACACATTTGTAGGAGTTTCTACAGGTTTGACCAAATCTGGTTCAGTTTTTATAAAGTCTTTAGCACTATCCATCAGCACTGGATGGGGCACACAATGCCCAGAATCTTTGAATTCCTTTTTCACTTCCTGTTTTGGTGAAACAGGAGGGGAATGTGGTTCTTGTTTAATGTTTTGAATGAGATCTACAGATAACGACATCTGATGTTGCGGCACTAAAGGCAGTGACAATGGCCTGCTTGTTCTCTGAACGTCTGATGATTGGTCAGTACTAGAGTTCACAGGTCGTAACGGTGGCGGAACTTGTTCAAGCTTTGATGCCGGCAACACTTGATCTACCAATGGTTTAGATGACGAAGGTGACACAGTTGATGATATTTTATCATGAAATGGAGAAAATGGTCCTTCTGAATGTTTTGATAACAGTTTCTGTTGATTTGGTGAATATGGCCTTTCAGAAGTCCTTTGCACAATAGGTTTAGAAAGTGACGAATGTGATTGCTCAGTATTCCTAAGAGGAAAGTTTTTGTAAAAATTTGGTGAATATGGTCTTTGTGATGACTTTTGTTGATATGGCGACACAGATCGTTCTTGTAGTTTTTGGATTTTTAATTGATCACTTGTTGACGCTAGTGGTACAGAATTATGACCACTGCTTAGTGACTGTAACGATGACAATGGTGGAATTTCTGGCAATCTTGATGCAGCCTTAGAAATGGGCAAGTTTTTGTCTGTAAAAGCTGATTGTTCTTGAGGTAATGATGTAATCGGTCGTCTTGCAAATGGATCTGGTGCCTTATGGTCTGTTTGTTTGTTGGTTGAAGCTGCCAATGAGGTGGGAACCAGTGGCGGGGGTACCTGCGATATTGGAGGTGGTATTGGAGAATTATTGGTTATATTTTCCACATTTTTGATAGTCTGTGATGTTGAGGATGGAATTAAAGATGGTGGGGGACAGTGAGGAGGAAGGTGCTGGATTACAGGAGGTGTGCTGGAATGAAGAGGTTCAAGAGGGGAAGTAACTCTCAAAGGTGGTGATAAGAAATGAGATTTAGGTGGTGTAGGTGATGTAGCTGGGGTTTCCGGCTTCACATCTACATCAGAAACAGGTGGTAACGGTTTCGTGACGTCAGTGTCTACAGAATGAGGAGTGCTGGGAGGAGACGAAGAACTGAGATCATCCTGTAAAGAACAAAGAGATCATGCAGACACAGTCATAGTTATGTACATATACTAATACAGTATAGTGGGTTATTTTCATGGCGTGTAAATTTTCGTTTATTTTCGTGGATAGAAGAAAATTGCCAAAATAAATTCCGCAATTTTAAAGTGCACGTGCAAAGTTATTGCTAAAAGTTTTGTATATCCGCCAAAGTGATAATTGCCAAAACATTTCTTATACTTTATTCAATGAAAATCGTGAAATTTTACACCCACGAAAATAACCCTGCTATAAGGTACTGTGAAGAACTTTTATAAATGGATATAGTTTCATGGTTTACTTTAAGGTATAGTAATTTTACTCACAAACCAATGGGAAATAAGTTACATTGTGGACTTTTCATCCTGTTGATTTTTCGTGAATAGTAAAGGTTCAATCAAAGCTTTGAGCTTGTTGACAAATAAATTCCAAAAATATACAAAATTTCAAATTTTAATCAATCGCCTGCATTTATAACTTTATTTCCTCAATGATTGCGCTAATTTTTTTTTTTTGGAAAAGGGGATGAATCTTTCTGTTTTAATGTGGGAAATTTATTGTGTTTTAGGATACAAAATTGCCTACAAAAGAAAAAGATTGAGGTACTCACAGTAAGTACTTAAATTTATAGGTTTTGTTTTACACTGAAATCCATGAAAATTAGTCTGAACAAGTTAAATAAAAGTTCTTTCACAGCAGATAACTAAAGTAAGTACTGTACAGCATTATTTAAAATCATTCTCGGTGGAGACCTTTTGTAGCAAATGCTGATGACTTTTGATGATTCACTCTGTGTAAATTCAAAAGTTTTAATTTTTTTATGTGCACTTTAGGTCAAATAGGATGTGTAGACAAAATATCTAGAAAATCTACGAACATGTGTGCTGGACCAGTGTTTTGTAGTAAATAGTGGTATTACTTTACACCAATAGCAATCCCTCTGTTGAACTGTGATTCACACCAGCAGGAATGTTTCTATGAATTTACATTGTGCGAACATTAATATTTGTGGATTCAGAATTTTAGTTTGAGATAGCTGAAGTTATGTAAGGTCATGTCAAGGTCATTTGAATCCAACTCTTAACTTCATTTTCAACATGTTAAAATGCTATTTTTATCATTGAATAAGAAAAATTAATAAAGTAAATAGATTTCACATTTAAGGTTTTATTAGAAAATAAACCTTTTCTCTATGAAAATAAAGTTCAGAGTCAGGTAAGCTAAAAATGTGTGTATCTTATAATCAAACAAAATTTTCAGTTTTCCAAAAAAGTTTCAGCAGTGAATAGAAATTTTATCTTTACCAATCAAGCTGAATTTTGCCACAGATATGATATTTTTGATGATGTGTCTTGGGGGTTTATTGGGGGATTCTGATCCCAGATCCCACTTACTGTTTTGTCAGATTCCCGTATCCCGCTTACACTATGTACGTAAGCAATTCTCATTTTTTTGTCATTTCCCAGGTCCAACTAGACCTCATTTCCCGTTTTCACGACACAATATTGACTTTCACGTGTCCCGCTTACAAAATCGGCAATACCGCATCACGCTTAGACTCCATTGAGACCCATTGTCTTGTGCATTCTAAATCACTTCTTATTTCAAACTTCATTTTTTGTACATAAATTCGGCCATTTGTTTTCTTCTTTGAATTGTTTTTCATTGTCATTTCGGGGCCTTTATAGCTGACTATGTGGTATGGGCTTTGCTCATTGTTAAAGGCTGTACAGTGACCTATAGTTGTTAATTTCTGTGTCATTTTGGTCTCGTTTTGGTTTCAGTGGCAATCATACCACATCTTCTTTTTTTATATTTACCTGATTATTTTCTATATCTCCATCGTTCCCATTCTCCTCATCATTCCCTGATAAACTACTGCTGTCGGATTCAGAATCGGATTGTTCCTGTTTAAAAATGTATCAAAAAATCATGCTAAGAATCAATAAGATTAAACTTAAGCATTGCCATTACAAATTTATTGTCTTAAAATGATTAAATTTCAAAAAACTATGTTAAGAACTTTCGACTAATCAAATTCTACTTTTATATTCAAAACAAGAATGTGTCCATAGTACACGAATGCCCCACTCGCACTATCATTTTCTATGTTCAGTGGACCGTGAAATTGGGGTCAAAACTTTAATTTGGAATTAAAATTAGAAAGATCATATCATAGGGAACATATGCAGGGATCTCCATGGCCTGTTTAACGATGGAGCCCCGCCATCGTTCAAATGTCTTGCGCCATCGTCAAATGACTCGCGCCATCGTTAAATTGTCTTGCGCCATCGTTAAATTGTCTTCCGCCATCGTTCAAAACTTCATCGTTTTTTTGTAGCCCGACGACATTTTTTTATCAATTATAATCAAATGCATGTAATTGCATAACCCTTAGGCTTTTTATGTTATAATCCAATACAGTTCTAACGCCTGAGGGATATCCGGATTAAGATCGCTAATTACTTGTACCTGAGCTTGTACAGGTAGATCAACAAACCAGACAGGAGAATACTATCTGAGGATAGACGATCCATTTGTCGAAGTAATCAACTAAGTTTCAGCAAATGATTATGATCATTTAGATTAAATAAATAAATTAATAAATTAATCCAGTTACAAAGAAAACAGTTTAACAAGTCGAACACGTGCTTTATTTTGACTTACGCAATCAGCATCCCCCTTTTTTAAGAAGTACAAAATAAGACGCAAAACAGTAAATATTATTTCATCGCAAATAACTCGAGTACTGCTGTAACGATAATTTAGAATTACTTTAAAAGTTTAAAAGTAAAAACTTAAATATTTCCTGTAAAGAAATATCGTATCTAAATTCCGAATTCATTTCGTATATTACAATCAAATTGATACATCCGCGTTTCCGGTTTCTATTCAGACTCGAAAGATGCATGTTGCACAGCATCAATTTTTCCAGATAAAGTCATTAAAAACCTTTTCATTTGTCAACGTTTGCTTTACAAATCTCTTTAACCTTTTACATAACCCGTACGAATTGTTTTGTTGTTGCTGCAAATCAGCCATACCGGTAATGGGCTCTGAATTTGACAGTGTCCACGAAAAATAAGCTCCACATCAGATGATTTTTAACCCCCATAACAATTACCAAAAATAAAAGAAATCTGCATGGGGACCTTCATGACAGCTTTTGGTCATTCTCGACTAAGGGGGGACCATGAAGACTTGGCATTTGAATGGTTAAAAATGGCAATAAATGAAAATATTGATACTTCTAATTCTATAATGAAAATTCAAATAAATATAATTTAAATAAGTAATGAATTAGCATGT
This sequence comes from Mytilus edulis, assembly GCA_019925275.1. NCBI lineage: Eukaryota > Metazoa > Mollusca > Bivalvia > Mytilida > Mytilidae > Mytilus > Mytilus edulis. The sequence continues at coordinate 12,967,015 of CM034359.1, forward strand.
TCACCATTCCTTGTATGGAGGGATAAAATACTTCCGATCGCGCTACACTGTACAGCGTAGACAAGGTTTGTAATGGTGAAAGTTCCTCCATGGTTCAATTTTCATCCATGGAGATCCCTGCATATGTACTAAGTTTCAAATTGATGTAACTTTAACTTCACCAAAAACTACCTTGACCAAAAACTTTAACATGAACTTCGCACTATCATTTTCTATGTTCAGTGGACCATGAAATTGGGGTCAAAACTATAATTTGGCATTAAAATTAGAAAGATCATATCATGGGGAACAAGTGTACTAAGTTTCAAGTTGATTGGGCTTCAACTTCTTCAAAAACTACCTTGACCAAAAACTTTAACCTGAAGCGGACGGACGAATGGAGGCACAGACGGACGGACGAACGGAGGCACAGACCAGAAAACATAATGCCCCTCTACTATCGTAGGTGGGGGCATAAAAATATTTTCTTCAAAAATTCTTGTATGGTACTAGTATATGAATTTGGACAATACCAAAAAAATCCTGCTATTCGAAGTTAGTCTTACCACTTGTTTCTTCTTCTTTTTGGATATTTTATCCTCCGTATCAGAATTAAGCTGCCTCTTCTTCCCTTTAATGGGACTATCTGTATCCTTCTATATAAAATAAAATAAAAAACAATTAATGGTCTAGTTAACACTGTTTTAATAACTTTTCAAACAAGGTGTATTTAAGCTACAATCTCATAACCAGTTCAACCAAGAACTACACAACAATTTACGTATGAGCATAGTGCATGAGTTCATTTTAAGTTTTGTTCATTCAGGAGTTGAATATTTTTTCAATATCTTACTTCTTGAATTGTTTTAATTTAAAAACGGAAACAACAAAGAAAATAAGAGAAATAATATTTGTTTAAGCATTATTGATTAATGATGCAACTTCTTGACACAGAAATTATCATTAGTACAGATTTACATGCCTTATTTAATTAAGAGTATGTACTACTATTACTAGTTGTACCAATTTATATATCTTGATCATTAGTACAGATTTACATGACTTATTTAATTAAGAGTATGTACTACTATTACTAGTTGTACCAATTTATATATCTTGATCATTAGTACAGATTTACATGACTTATTTAATTAAGAGTATGTACTACTATTACTAGTTGTACCAATTTATATATCTTGATCATTAGTACAGATTTACATGACTTATTTAATTAAGAGTATGTACTACTATTACTAGTTGTACCAATTTATATATCTTGATCATTAGTACAGATTTACATGACTTATTTAATTAAGAGTATGAACTACTATTACTAGTTGTACCAATTTATATTATCTTGATCATTAGTACAGATTTACATGCCTTATTTAATTAGGAGTATGTACTACTATTACTAGTTGTACCAATTTATTATATCTTGATTATTGGTACAGATTTACATGCCTTATTTAATTAGGAGTATGTACTACTATTACTAGTTGTACCAATTTATATATCTTGATTATTGGTACAGATTTACATGCCTTATTTAATTAGGAGTATGTACTACTATTACTAGTTGTACCAATTTATATATCTTGATTATTGGTACAGATTTACATGCCTTATTTAATTAAGAGTATGTACTACTATTACTAGTTGTACCAATTTATATATCTTGATTATTGGTACAGATTTACATGCCTTATTTAATTAAGAGTATGTACTACTATTACTAGTTGTACCAATTTATATATCTTGATTATTGGTACAGATTTACATGCCTTATTTTAATTAAGAGTATGTACTACTATTACTAGTTGTACCAATTTATATATCTTGATTATTGGTACAGATTTACATGCCTTATTTAATTAAGAGTATGTACTACTATTACTAGTTGTACCAATTTATATATCTTGATTATTGGTACAGATTCACATGCCTTATTTAATTAGAGTATGTACTACTATTACTAGTTGTACCAATTTATATATCTTGATTATTGGTACAGATTCACATGCCATATTTAATTAGGAGTATGTACTACTATTACTAGTTGTACCAATTTATATATCTTGATTATTGGTACAGATTTACATGCCTTATTTAATTAGGAGTATGTACTACTATTACTAGTTGTACCAATTTATATATCTTGATTATTGGTACAGATTTACATGCCTTATTTAATTAAGAGTATGTACTACTATTACTAGTTGTACCAATTTATATATCTTGATTATTGGTACAGATTTACATGCCTTATTTAATTAAGAGTATGTACTACTATTACTAGTTGTACCAATTTATATATCTTGACTATTGGTACAGATTTACATACCTTATTTAATTAAGAGTATGTACTACTATTACTAGTTGTACCAATTTATATATCTTGATTATTGGTACAGATTTACATACCTTATTTAATTAAGAGTATGTACTACTATTACTAGTTGTACCAATTTATATATCTTGATTATTGGTACAGATTTACATACCTTATTTAATTAAGAGTATGTACTACTATTACTAGTTGTACCAATTTATATATCTTGATTATTGGTACAGATTTACATACCTTATTTAATTAAGAGTATGTACTACTATTACTAGTTGTACCAATTTATATATCTTGATTATTGGTACAGATTTACATGCCTTATTTAATTAAGAGTATGTACTACTATTACTAGTTGTACCAATTTATATATCTTGATTATTGGTACAGATTTACATGCCTTATTTAATTAAGAGTATGTACTACTATTGCTAGTTGTACCAATTTATATATCTTGATTATTGGTACAGATTTACATACCTTATTTAATTAAGAGTATGTACTACTATTACTAGTTGTACCAATTTATATATCTTGATTATTGGTACAGATTTACATACCTTATTTAATTAAGAGTATGTACTACTATTACTAGTTGTACCAATTTATATATCTTGATTATTGGTACAGATTTACATACCTTATTTAATTAAGAGTATGTACTACTATTACTAGTTGTACCAATTTATATATCTTGATTATTGGTACAGATTTACATGTCTTATTTAATTAAGAGTCGGTACTACTATTACTAGTTGTACCAATTTATATATCTTGATTATTGGTACAGATTTACAATGTCTTATTATAATTAAGAGTCGGTACTACTATTACTAGTTGTACCAATTTATATATCTTGATCATTGGTACAGATTTACATGCCTTATTTAATTAAGAGTCAGTACTACTATTACTAGTTGTACCAATTTATATATCTTGATCATTGGTACAGATTTACATGCCTTATTTAATTAGGAGTATGTACTACTATTACTAGTTGTACCAATTTATATATCTTGATTATTGGTACAGATTTACATGCCTTATTTAATTAGGAGTATGTACTACTATTACTAGTTGTACCAATTTATATATCTTGATTATTGGTACAGATTTACATGCCTTATTTAATTAAGAGTATGTACTACTATTACTAGTTGTACCAATTTATATATCTTGATTATTGGTACAGATTTACATGCCTTATTTAATTAAGAGTATGTACTACTATTACTAGTTGTACCAATTTATATATCTTGACTATTGGTACAGATTTACATACCTATATTTAATTAAGAGTATGTACTACTATTACTAGTTGTTACCAATTTATATATCTTGATTATTGGTACAGATTTACATACCTTATTTAATTAAGAGTATGTACTACTATTACTAGTTGTACCAATTTATATATCTTGATTATTGGTACAGATTTACATACCTTATTTAATTAAGAGTATGTACTACTATTACTAGTTGTACCAATTTATATATCTTGATTATTGGTACAGATTTACATGCCTTATTTAATTAAGAGTATGTACTACTATTACTAGTTGTACCAATTTATATATCTTGATTATTGGTACAGATTTACATGCCTTATTTAATTAAGAGTATGTACTACTATTGCTAGTTGTACCAATTTATATATCTTGATTATTGGTACAGATTTACATACCTTATTTAATTAAGAGTATGTACTACTATTACTAGTTGTACCAATTTATATATCTTGATTATTGGTACAGATTTACATACCTTATTTAATTAAGAGTATGTACTACTATTACTAGTTGTACCAATTTATATATCTTGATTATTGGTACAGATTTACATACCTTATTTAATTAAGAGTATGTACTACTATTACTAGTTGTACCAATTTATATATCTTGATTATTGGTACAGATTTACATGTCTTATTTAATTAAGAGTCGGTACTACTATTACTAGTTGTACCAATTTATATATCTTGATTATTGGTACAGATTTACATGTCTTATTTAATTAAGAGTCGGTACTACTATTACTAGTTGTACCAATTTATATATCTTGATTATTGGTACAGATTTACATGTCTTATTTAATTAAGAGTCGGTACTACTATTACTAGTTGTACCAATTTATATATCTTGATCATTGGTACAGATTTACATGCCTTATTTAATTAAGAGTCGGTACTACTATTACTAGTTGTACCAATTTATATATCTTGATTATTGGTACAGATTTACATGCCTTATTTAATTAAGAGTCGGTACTACTATTACTAGTTGTACCAATTTATATATCTTGATTATTGGTACAGATTTACATACCTTATTTAATTAAGAGTATGTACTACTATTACTAGTTGTACCAATTTATATATCTTGATTATTGGTACAGATTTACATACCTTATTTAATTTAGAGTCGGTACTACTATTACTAGTTGTACTATTTTCACTCGGTGATTTAGGCTCAGAATTTTTGTGAAACAAAGAATTATCTACAATATCTGGACTACTGTTACTATTGTTTCTATCTTTCTTTTTCTTCTTTGCCTGAAATTAGATAAGGAAAATAAATAACAGAATTGAGTTTAACCTTCCTCTTTCAATACTACAGCTACAGTATCAAACACAAATGATATCGGATATGTTCCTTACGTCGTAACTACAATCCCCTTCCCTTTCCTGAATGTGACCTACCGAATTAGACTATTTACGGGATTTGTAATCACATAAGCAACACGACGAGTGCCACATGTGGAGCAGGATCTGCTTACCCTTCCGGAGCACCTGAGATCACCCCTAGTTTTTGGTGGAGTTCGTGTTGTTTATTCTTTAGTTTTCTATGTTGTGTCAAGTGTACTATTGTTTTTCTGTTTGTCTTTTTCATTTTTAGCCATGGCGTTGTCAGTTTGTTTTAGATTTATGAGTTTGACCGTCCCTTTGGTATCTTTTGTCCCTCTTTCAAAGTAAACTCTGGTCACGTTGGAAACAAATAACAAGTCCTAGTTAGTACTGTCCATTCATTGTTTTTTCATTGGATACCAATTTTGTGGGTACATGTGAACCACAACTTCAAATGTTCAACGAATAACATATTTTCAATAGGCTTTGAATTCAGAAATTGGATAAACGAATAAATCAAATATCAATGAATATGCAATTTTTGAACAATCCACAAAAATTTCCCCCCATGAAAATAACTGAATCCACAGTATATAAAAGAATCTTAAATTTAGTTCCACTTACAGAATCACGTGTTTGTCGTGTTCGCATGTCTTGCTTGCCACTCAAAGAATCTTCTTCTTTGACTGGCTTGAACAAAAAGGAAGGATTTTCTTTTGGACTGTCTAGGGGGCGCTCCTCCCCATATCGTTTGAAGTGCAGACGACACTCTGTGCATCGTAAACCTTTATCTTTTCCGGCATGGTGCCAGTCTTTGGAAACTGAAACAAGAAATGCAATTATGTCCTCACAAAAACTATGTCAGATTATTTCAGATTTGCTGTTTAAGGTGGTACCCAACACTTTAACAAAAATTTATTTGGCTCGTTTAATTTTGATATATTTTTGACAAAGTATTTACTTTGACCCTTTAACAAAAATATAAAAATTTCAAAAATTTTGAACCAACCGTTTTGTCAGAAAAATTATACTGGTTATATAGCAGTTTGACAAACACCAATTTTGATCTTTGTGAAGCTTATTATTCCCTTTACAACACAACGTAATTAAAATGTTTAGCTGACTTTACAGAGTTATCTCCCTGTAGTGTTAGGTACCACCTTAACCATTAAAAGGATGGCAATTACTTTTAGTCAGAATGAAGAAAACTAATTACAGAGTCCAATCCCAGTATTATTCATATCATTTCTTTAAGTTTGTAATGTACTAGTGAACATTATAAAAACCATATTTATGGTGAAGAAATTCTCTAAAAAGCCATTGGGTCAGACCTTAAAATTAGTGTCAGTTGGGTACACCTTAAACACACATTCATTATAGTAAGTAAGTAAGTACATTTTTATTATCGTGACATGTGTAATAACAGTTTAACAAAATACAAATATATTACATAAACAATAAAATACATTCAACCCATTAGGTCTATAAGTCAATTTCAAAATCATTAAACAAATTTATTCATTATATATCTTGACCTTATAACCAAGTGTCAGTTGGGTACACCTTAAACACATATTCAGTATATATCTTGACTTTATAACAAGGTCAGTTCATTTTAAGTTTCATCAACATTTATTGTATACAAAATCTAATGCAGATCCCTGTTAAGAAGTAGGCTGATTCGGGTGAATTTACATTACCAGCGTTATACTTGAGTTTTCAATTATAATAAGTTTGTTTATACATCTACAATACTAAACCAATCAGTTACAAGAAAATTCCCACAATGCAATGTTATTTTAGAGGCGAACCAATAAAATCGTACAAGAAATATGCAGCAGACATATGTTCTCAAAATTTCTTCTACATTTTTTTACAGGCCTTTATTTTATCCAAAGCTTTCTTTGTGATTAAGTTTGTACATTTTGTCCTTTGTTAAGGAGGTAGACCTAGGTGAAGGGAAATAACTCTTAAAATCATTAGTACGTTTGTGTCAGCCATTTTCATAAATATGTTCTAAGCTTCTTGGATACATTGATTATTTCCAATCTGTTTCAGGTAAATGCTTAAATTCATTGATGAAACTTGACTTTTACAAACACACAACTGATTTAAAGAGTTATCTCCCTGAACCAAGGTCTACCCCCTTAAACAACCTTTAGGTATCTTTTTCTAGTTAAACAACATTTGGTTATCTTTTTCTAATGTTTATGTTTTGTTTGATATAATCATAAGGGGGAGATAACTATACCTGTTGTTAAACAATGACGACATGAGTATCCAGATTCTCTACTGCCTCCACTGTCGTCAGAGTCCTGATCAGAACATTCACTGGCAGAACTGGCGTCCACTGCAATATAAAATGTGGCCAGTGTCAATACATGTATATCAAAATAGCAAAAAAATTTAAAAAAATAAGGTGCAGCTAACAAGTTTGTAAATTGTTTTAGCTTTCAAGATTTAGTCAAGTAAACTAAAATCTAAAAATTTCATTCCATTTAAAAAAGATATATTTGACCTGAACCATAAATCAGGAAAAAATTTCTATTCTCTATGTAGCTGTTTCCATCACATCTGTTAAATAAAACTGGCTCATTGTTGAAGGCCGTTAGTAACGGTGACCTATAGTTGTTAATTTCTGTGTCATTTGGACAATTTTGGCTAATTGGCAATCATACCACATCTTCTTTTTTTTATATTGGCCTTGTAACTTTGACCTGTAATGGATTACTTTTACATATTGTCACAACTTATGACCTATATACAGAGTTAACTCATTGGCACTCATACCACATCTTCTTATTTCTATTCATATTTCTTTTTTTTAACAAAAACAAGGAGTTGAGCTGAAAGGGTGAATGATCAGGACCCTCATCCAAAAGTGTTTCTACACTTAATTTATCATGAATCTTTACAAGGTTGTGTATGAAAAGACTGCCTAAAGTGTTCCTCCAAATTATTTTAAAAGGGTGCTTTATTACTTTTGACAAAATAAACCAGTAAACAAGGCTCTGAGTCAGACTTTCTAATTGTGGCTGTAGGTGCTTCAAACATTTTTTCACCGTTTTCCACATATATTTTCAAACAAACAAAATTGTTATGACTTCCCTTTTTACATGATTTTTTTAAATAAGAAACAAGAATGTGTCCTCAGTACACGAATGCCCCACTCGCACTATCATTTTCTATGTTCAGTGGATCGTGAAATTGGGGTAAAATCTCTTATTTGGCATTAAAATTAGAAAGATCATATCATAGGGAACAAGTGTACCAAGTTTGAAGTCGATTGGACTTCAACTTCATCAAAAACTACCTCGACCAAAAACTTTAACCTGAAGCGGGACAGACGGACGATCGAACGAACGGACGCACAGACCAGAAAACATAATGCCCCTCTACTATCGTAGGTGGGGCATAAAAAGAGCCCCCTAGATGGTCATCAAAGTTGTTCGATTGCTGTCTCACTCAATATTTCACTCTATCTCTTCTCCTTTTAATATACTATTAAAATAAGCTAAGGCAAGTACATTTTATGTACCCAGGGGCGGATCCAGCCATTTTAAAAGGGGGTTCCAACTACATGTCCCTATTCAAATACATTGATTGTTCAAATAAAAAATTAACCACTCATAAGTTCTATCCTTGGCTTTATTTTTAGAATACTGTGGATTCATTTATTTTCCTGGGCAACAATTTTACTGGATTGATGACAATTTGTATTTTATAGATGGATGATTTCATGGTTTTGCTAAAGGATGCATCCATTCCTTAGGCAAAAAAAAAGTGGATCCAGGGACCCCTCTTTTTTTAGGAAAATTTTTGTTAGACCTATCAATTCATTGAACTGTACCCATGAAAACCATGAAATTTAGTATCCAATGAATACCATTGAATGCACAGTAAGTTTTCTCTCAAGTCCGTAGACTAACACAAGTTCACATGTATTGACACACATGACACAAGAATCGATATATATCTCACGTCTTATCTAAACGTACTTAACAAGTTTATATGTTATTTTTTTACCTGATTAAACAAACGACAACATGTTCTTTTAGATCCCACACAATATTGAACATACAGTTTGTCGAAAGTTTATAATGTACAAAGACTTATAATTGGTCCATATGTTTGTTCAGGCCAAACACTCGTTCTTCATTTGGTTTCGATTTAAAGCCGATTAAATTGATATGACAGGTTCATTCAAACATCAACAAATACATAAAGTCGATTTAAAATCTGTCTTTTAATAAGTATGAATTATGTAAAAGTTTAATTAAAACTTCACCAAGCATTTGCATGTAAGATCTTATCTCTCTGATGAACTACTTGACAATTCACAATCAAAATGGAGAAGGCCTATAAATCCCTTTTGTATGAGAAATGTAAACATATGAAAATTTTAAAGAACTCAAAACAAGTTTTGCCATATCAGCTTAAATTGTTCCCAGGAAAGGCAATTTTTTTTAAAAGAAATGCCAAAAAATTTTAAGGCTCAAATTTTAACAAGAGTATCTGTTGTACTTACATTATAGCTCTTACATTTTTTATTTTGGTGACAAAGTTTGCAAATATCATGTTTTGACATGGGAGGAAAACGTACTAAGTAAAATTTTTAATACCAGTATACTGTCATGACTGTGGATTCATTATTTTTCGTTGGATAACAATTTTCGTGGGTACAAGTGAACCACAAAATAAAATGTTCAATGAATAACAGATTTTCTATAGGTTTGTATGCAGACTTTGGTAAAACCATGAAATCAAATATCCACGAACATGTATGTTTTCCTTAATCCACGAACATGCATGTTTTCCTTAATCCACGAACATGCATGTTTTCCTTAATCCACGAACATACATGTTTTCCTTAATCCACAAAAATAAATCAATCCACATTACCGGTATACCACATTTATTGCGAAAAAAACTTCTGCCCTGAAAGATGTCCCATCAATTGTACACAAAAAATTTACATTAATTTTTTAGAAAAATTATCTTTCAAATTGAAGGTCAATGTTATTCACTACATTTTCTAATGCTTCCTTCTGATTTTATGATGGCAATTTTTTTTAAGAAACTCTGTTCAAGCTGTTTTCAATTTACTGTTTACATTTGTTAAAGTAAGAAAAATAGTTTTTACAGACAATTAACATTATTCATAATTCATAAATCAAATCTATAGATAAAAATTCTTATTAGTGTTTCCTATCAGAAGGAACATCCCGTGAGGGGCAAGTGACTTACAGAACGAACATCGTGGGAGGGGCAAATGACTTACAGAAGGAACATCCTGGGAGGGGCAAGTGACTTACAGAACGAACATCCATGGAGGGGGATTTGGCAATTGACTTACAGAACTCCTTAGATTCTGGTCTTTGTGATCCTGGGAGGGGGATTTGGCGAATGACTTACAGAATTCACTAGATGCAGGTCTTTGTGATCGTGTGTTTCTTTTAAAAGCTGGTCTCTTGTGTCGTCTGACAGGCCTGTTTGTTGCAGCACTTGGCGTCTTTTTCCAGAAGTAATAATACTCAACTAATTCACCCTAAAATTAAAAAAATATATATAATAATATACAACACCTGATAATACAAGGAATTTTATATTCCAAAACCATTTGATACCTACTTTTCCTCATAAATAATCTGAGGCCCTCTTTGATTTCTGAATTCACCATATCTTAAAATATTTCTCAACTTGAAACTTAATGAAAAATAACTATTGAGAAGAAAAACTGTAATAAAAAACAATCTTTACAAAGACTCTAAGGAATATGGTAAAATTCCTTTAAACTTCAATGCAAAGGAATAGGGTAAAATTCCTTTAAACTTCATCTCTTCTAGAAAATGGTACCGTGGGACCATTACTCAGTTCATATTCTTATCAATACATAATTTTATATCTTTTCCATGACTGAACAAACTTGACAGCAATGTCATTCATAGTTTTGTGCATAACATATAAAGTTTTTCATTAGTGAATAATTATGTAAATTTTACAATCCAAGAGATAAATAATGCAGCAACAAAATTTAATAATTGATAGAGTTAATGAATTTCAATGATTTGTCAACAGTTTTCCTTTTTTCAATCAGAATTTGAAAAAGCAAGACTTGACTTTAGTCCTAATCGATTGAAAAATAATATAAACCTTTTGGCATAAAATCGTCCAAAAATATTTCGCCTCCCTTTGTCAGCAGTTTATGTATTTTTTTAAAAAGTTTTCGTAAAAATTAGAAATCACAGACTATAAGCAAAACAACACATAGCTTGGAGGATTTTGAGCCAAAAAATTAATCTGCTTAGAAACACTGTTTATGAAATTTTAAATAAACCATCATCAACAAAACCTTTTAAATACAAGGAATACTTTTATAAATACCACACACAGATTATATTATATACCAGCAATGTTTCATTATAAGGTCAAAAGTCAAACCACAAATATTTAAAAATTCAACTGTTATTGTTTTATGTAGCATGACATTTCCACCACATAAACACTGTAACATGACCTTTATAATGTGATTGTCAAAGGTCAATTAAGTACCACTGAACTAATATCATGGCTAATGGACTGTTATACTAAGTACACTTAGGAGTTGCACAGTGATAAAACTGCAACCCTGGCTCTGAGAAACAGAATGGTTGACATTTGAAAGTCTTGTCTATTATAAGGCACCATTTGGTAATTTTTGAAAGTCCAATGAATTCAATCAGCATTAGCCAAAGTTAGCAAAGACGACACTTTATGAAGAGTTCCAAAGAAAAGTTGTTTACATGTTGTAGTAGCGCAGGCATGTTGACTTATTTAAGAGGTGATCTTTCAGTGAAACAGTAAACCAAACCCACAACTGAAATTCTGCATACTGGAAATTCAGAATTTATTGACATGTTTTTATTATTGCGAAAAATGTGACAGGGTTATAATCGCAATAATTGAACTCACATTATGAAATTTTTATATGAATCAAACAGATTTTTCTGAATATTGCAAAAACTAAAATTGCATTTGAGTCTAAAATGACAAAATCACAATAATAAATGCACACAATAATTTCTGATTTACAGTACCAGAAAGAGAATTCTATATATAGAATGATGCCTGATGTCCAATCTATATGAATGAAGTGTACAAATCTCGGTGAAGAGAGAAAAAAACTTTATCATCATAATAAAGTGATAATAAACTAAATATAGAAACTTTATTATAGTCATAAGTTATATAATCCATCAGAAATATTTCAAGTAAAATATTCAAATATTTAAATGACAAAAACTGGTATTCAACTTCAAGCCTTATTTTGTGATTTCCTGTGAAATATATTTTTTTTATTCATGTCTACAAAATTTGATGAATCTTTTTCTTTCTGGAAGATGTTCTACTGACAGTATCTTTCTATTTATTTTATCTCTGCTTTTTCCCCCTTTTTCTTTCTGGAAGATGTTCTACTGACAGTAACTTTCTATCTTTTTATCTCTACTTTCCCCTCTTCTTGTAATAAATACCAACATGCCAAGACTCTCACCTTCAGCAGTCAGCAGACATGGAGAAAGGTGCATAGCTGATCAACAATAATTACCAATAATGTTAATCAGGCAGTGTAATGACCCCAAGCTGTCAAGCTCTATTAGATATCAGTCAACCATACATTGTTACTTATAGCATGGCAAGCCCTTTAACTATTTGTATTTATACCCCTGGCATCCATATTGTTTGTGTACATCAATACACATTGTTTACCAATTCAATTACAAAGCATTTATCTTGTTTACAGCTAGATCTCATTAAAGTCATGCTTATCTTATTCACGGCTTTTCATGTTTTTAAAAACAACCCACAAAGATAAGTTTTTTTCTTTCCTTTCTTCTTGCACATTTGATTTAACATAATAACATTTAATAGGTATTCATCGACAAGGGGAATAACACCAAATAAACGTCCAGTCGACCGATTACTAGAGGTGAAAATGTCAATACAAATATTAAATGAGTCAACTTACATTATATTGTGACACTTCTCTACAAAAAATCTCAAATTAGCATACAACACTAAAGAATACATTCCAAGTGAAGTGACTTCTGCTAAAACCAATATGGCCGCTTGTTCTTAGCCTCACAATCATACTAGCATAACATCCATACAGGCAGTTAAAGGGAAGGCTGAACAATTCATCAGACATTTCCCAGTATAAGAAGTGAAATATAAATGTACGCAGGGCAGGTAGCTTGCTTTCTCGCTGTTGGCAAGATAAAATACAATTAAAGGAGGTAAATGACAACCGCTGAGTTCATTTGATTAAAAACCCTGTAAAACTTTTAACTTTTTGAGTATATCATCGTATCTATGTTGATGTTAATAATACAGGTTAATATGCTTGGATATTACCCACTGAAAAATTAGTCATGCATTGTTATCCTGAACTATACAAGGAAATATTTGGAAGATAAAACGGATGTTGACTCTTACAACTTACTTTATAAAAGTGACAAGTTTTATAAAAATCCGATTAGGATTATAAGCTGCTACTTACATTTGTAAGCATGAAAGTTTATAATTTGTTTTCTTAAATAGGAAAATAAGAAATTCAAAATTTATCACATTTAGTATTATATACTCAAAATAATGTAAATCCAAATGTAAATAGAAAATCAAAAATCTATCTTTTTAAACTCATAACTTAATTTTTCCTTATTATAGGCTTCTTGTAAAGTCAGTCCAGTGATATTGTTAGAAGTTACTTTTTAATCCAAATAGGGTCATATAATATACAAGAGGATCAATATTGCAGGATCATTTAAAGCTAGAAAATATTATATACTGTGAATTCATTGATACATGTTTTTCTTAGGATGCAAATTTTCATTTCATGGATTCAGAAGTTGGAAACAATAGATTGCACTTATTCAATTTTTTAAGAAACATTAAAGAGGCAAATGATAAGACCATGGAACTACATACCCTCAAATAGCAGATTTGGTCATTATATAAAAGAATAAATGGGAAATGTGACCATGTGTCAGTTACAGCAAGGGCATAATGAATGTGAATTAAAAGTTAGTAATGCTTTACCAAAAATTCAACATTAAAATGCTACTATCGTACATGTTGAATTAATACTGGTTTTATAAGTATATAGAGGACAACAATAGCAGAGGCGGATTTAGGGGGGGGGGCCCTTTTTGGGAAAAAAATTGGTTGCTTATATAGGGAATCACTGAAGCGTGACTAAAGTGGGCCCCCTCTTGGGCAGTCAGTGGGCCCCCACTTATGAAAATTACTAGATCCGCCACTGAATAGATACATTTCCATTCATTATGTAAAACCATAAATTTCATAAAAGTCTTAAAAGTTGAGTGTAAAAGAAACAATCCAAGATCTGCCTAGAAAACACAATTCAATTAAGACGTAAACATATTCTTGCATTCAATATTCTATTGCTGCTCTTCAACTTCGTACTTCATTTGGCCCTTTAAACATTTTTTCAAGAGAGCCGTGGTGTAGTGGTTAGTATATCGGACTACTATCACAAAGGTTCCTGGTTCGATTCCCATTTGGGATAAAAATTTCAGGGACTGAATTTCGGCTCTCCCTTGACACCATTTGCGAGTATGGTCTTGAGGAAATGATGATAGTCTGTCGGAAGGGGACGATAAATGGCAGACCCGTATTAAGACAGAGCCATATCTCTTGCACGTTAAAATCACCCTTGTAGATTTCGAAAAAGAGCAGGCTAATGCCGCTACAAGGAAGCACTCGCACCCGCAAAGTGGAAAGGGATTAATATAAGTTGCAAAACTTGTTTCCCAATCCACTATAAATAAATATGTTTAAACTAACATTTTTTAGATTCGAGCGTCACTGATTAGTCTTTTGAGACAAAACACAGGTCTGGCGTACCCAATTATAAAATTTTAATCCTGGTATCTATGATGAGTTTATTTGCAAGGTTAGAAAAGAAAATGGGGATGGTGTCCATGGGATACAGATGGTTTCCATGGCACACAGATGATGTCAACACTTACAAATAATGTTATACTTAAAATAACATTTGGTTGCAGCAAACTTAAGTTAAGAGAAAGGAAACCAATAATTCAGCATTTTTTTTTATTTGTAAAGGGGCACAACTCTACAACAGTAAAAGTGATGCAACCAAAATTCAAACTTGATCTGTGTTTTGTGGTAATTAGCAGTATGTATAAGTTTAAAAAAAAATGGTTTTGATAAACTAAAGTTAAGAGAACAGAAACCAATTTTTTGGACATACGTACATAGATGAAAAACTGATAACGGTAAAACTTAATACCCTCTCTCTCCTCTATGGAGGGGGGCATAAACAATGCCTGATGACATCACATATAAAATAGAAATCTATTTGCAAATCATTGAAAAGGAAAGATCAAGTTTGTCTTTAAATCATCAAAATGATATATCTACAATCATCACAGTTACAAATTAAATATTTAAATACAAAACTTAACTGTGTTGAGTGGAGAAATGTCATAGCAAAAGTCAAGATGATGCATTTATTTGTAATTTATTTTCCATTGGTTTTAGTTGAATTTAATGTTTATTTCTTGAAGAATAAACAAACTATTAATTTGCTACTAGAAATGTTAGCCTTTTATTTACCTGCTATAATGTAGAAAAGTTTACATTAAATTTGGTTGTAAGATAAGAGAAGCTTCAAATATCCAGTGGCGGATCCAGAAATTTTCATTATTGGGGGCCCACTGACTGCATAAGAGGGGGCCCACTCCTGTAACGCTTCAGTGATTCTCTATATAAGCAACCACACCCCCCCTAAATCCCCCTCTGATATCTGAATTTATTGGGAGAGGCAAATTTTGAAAGATTGAATATATTGTCTACACTTGTATAAGGCATTAAATTTTCTGAAATTTGTTATAATTTGTTGATTTTCAAATGATAAATAATATCAACCCTATATCATCTAATCAGTAGTCCCACATAATTCTGTTGAGAGTATTAACTCTAAAAAGTTGCCATTAAACTTGTACATTTCTCTAACTTTTTTCCATCAATTCTAAATGGAGTTCTTTCCCTTAGAACACATTACATTGGCTTTATTTCAAAATGTTTACACTTTCCAAAAATAAAACTATTAATTCATAAAGCAGGAGTTTAATTAAGAGTCAATCAAGATCCCACACTATTTTACTCAGATTATATTATCTTGGAGTAAAAATGTTGCTGGTAAAATTTTATAATGCAAAAGTAGGAGAGATACTGTTTTTGTTATAAATAACTTTTCTAATCATTTAAAAAAAAATCAAATGATAGAAATTAAAGAAAAATGTTCATCAGGGGTAGTCAATGTATTTAGAAACCCCCTATTAGTAGTAAAAATGTTGAAATTCTATCAAATTTTGAAGGATCAAGTTTTTAATTCAGATATTAGAATATTCAAAGTATAATTTTCAAAAAAAAACCCTTCATGACTTTTAATTATCATTGTTCTGACAAATTGATTGAGGGTATTTATTAATAATCTGTATTAATATTGTCCTACTGAAAGTTAGTACCATTTTCAATAAAATCAGTTCTTTGAGTCTGATACAAATAATATTAAAGATACTAAATAACATTATCAAACACAACAACTACTGGTGGTAAATTAAAAACATTAAAAGCTTGAATCCCGTTTCAAGTTAATACATTTAACTTTTAGAATGGGTGCAAACCTTTCTCTACTCTAGACAGCAAATGATATTTACTAATGTATGTATACACGGTGCACATCAAAGCATGTATTTTCAATTTGCATGTTCTGCACTTGGAGAATGTCTTCATCTTTGTACCTCATAAAAATCGTAACCGATTATGTAACAAACAGAATCACTGGTATGTTTTGTTTAATTATATATCTCTGATTATTGGTTGTAAATGTTTATCGATGTACCAAAACTATAAGACACTGCATTACTCGGTAATGGCAACTAATTATAATCGCATCTTTACTAATTGCATTGAAAAAAAGTTCATCTGAAAAACGGTTTTGCTAGAAAAATTAGTATTATCTCTTTTACTGTTATAAAGTAACAATAACATATTCTTATGCAAAGGAATCTGATGTTCAAATGTTGTCATTTGTTTACGTTGTTCATAAGTGTTTCTTGATTCTCGTTTTTTTACATAGATTAGACCTTTGGTTTTCCTGCTTGAATAGTTTTACACTAGTATTTTTTGGGGGCCCTTTATTGCTTGCTGTTCGATGTGAGCCAACGCTCTGTGTTGAAGTCGGTATTTTGACCTATAATGGTTTACTTTTATAAATTGTGACTTGGATGGAGAGTTGTCTCAATTTGGCAATCATTCCACATCTTCCTATATCTATTGTCATTATAGTGTCTGATAATTCCCTGACAACCAAGTAGAACCAAAGTAGCAGATATTATGACTAAATATAGTATTTCCTAAATTCTTCCATCCCTTTAAGAAAAACTTGACATGAGGGACCTCAAACTGGTCAAATATAAATTTGAACTCAGACAAACTTTTAGAAATGTTCCTCTAGAAAAAGCCTACAGAAAATGATTTTTTTTTTAGCTTATTTCTACAGTAGAATACAACTTTGAATAATGTAAACATCTGTCAATCAAGAAATGTGAATATTGTTTTTATCATTGTGATAAAATTGCATAGAATAAGTATGACATTCAGAAGAATTAACAATTTCACATTTTGAATCCCAGACACTGTCGTCATTATCATCTGACATTTATCTGTTCGTTATTCAAAAATTGCATTTATAAAGACACAATTATTTGTGATTTAACAGTAGCATGCACCGTTAAACACAACTTTGACTTATTTTGACATGAGCAGACCAGATAATATGCATTTATCTTTTCAACAAAATCAATAGGACAAAATTTCCATTGGATCAAGACGTAAAAGATTTATCTCTGATCTAAACAAACATTCTCAAGACCCTAACAAAACTAACATGACACGTAGGAAAATCAATTTTCTCCATTGTTCAACAACTTTGATCCTCATGTTTGCACAATATTGGCTAACTTATTACAAGTGGCAAACTCATTTATTTGCAGATGAACATCAATTCACTTTATGAGCCTCTTTTTGGTAATAAGTGTTAGTAACTCTTTCACCGTGTTGTTAATGCTGTGATCGTAATTGCTCCAGCAAATTGTTGGAATACAGGAATCAATTCCATTAAACACAATAATCATGAATATGTCTTATGGGTATGTAAAGCTGCACAGGGACCCTGAGTTATTTAAGGCTGGTTTTCAGTATTAATCTTCATCAGGGGATTTTTCCCCAATAAGGCAATTTGAGTTGGCTTTATGGTAGCAGACAGAATTCAGGGGCGGATCGAGCCAATTTTAAAAGGAGGGGGGGGGTGTAATATTCTACCACAGGAATAAAATACGTTAATAGTGGTATTTGGCAAAATATTTCAGAATTTTGGGGTCCTCAATCTCTTTAACTTTGTTCTTTATTTAGCCTTTTTTACTTTTTTATGAAAGCCTCACTGATGAGCCGAGCCT
Source organism: Mytilus edulis (assembly GCA_019925275.1). Classification (NCBI taxonomy): domain Eukaryota; kingdom Metazoa; phylum Mollusca; class Bivalvia; order Mytilida; family Mytilidae; genus Mytilus; species Mytilus edulis. The sequence goes on from CM034359.1 coordinate 12,985,502, forward strand.
TTTGTAGACGAAACACATGTCTGGGATAAATTAAGTTTGCTATATAAAAGAAGTAAAATTCAAGTCGAGGCTAAATTGCATGTTTGTAATAGCAGAGACCAAAAAGTGATTTTTGTGGAAAAACAGACTGGCTAAATGTTATTACTAAAGGCTCTGATTACAAACCAAAATAAAGTTATTCTAAAGATTGCATTTCTGATAGTTTTCCTATTTTGTCATCAAAGCTTAGATCAATGGAGGGTAATTCCTGCGATAATTTCATGCTTCATTGAATTGTTGACTAAGTCTATTTCATCTGTGTGTAATATACAACTAATACCAAAGTCTATTTCATTACTATGTAATAAGCAAATAACTGCATGTGATGTAAGCCATCTATAAAATAAAATTGATCTTTGATTCAGCTGCAGATGTGATGATAGAAAACAGTGAAACCTGCCAAAATAGACAAAAGATTCAGCTAAAACTGGGAATATATACAGTTTCAAGTTTAATAAGTTAAATGGGAGTGAAAAGCATTCACAGTATGTGTGCTTCCCCACGAACTTAGAAAGAAAGGAGAAATTATAAGAAGGGATGTGGATTTCAACTTCTGTTTCCTTATTCAGTTTTATCCCTCAATCCCATGTTATCCCCCACCCCCCCTCCCTTATCCCACATCCAACTATTTTATTTCCCTTATATTCAACATTCCAAAAAGCACGATCCTCCCCCCATTTTCCTAGAACACAATTCATTTCAGACAGGATAATGGTTAAAGTACAGTTTCCTTTAGATGATTTCACTGTAATATAAAACGAACGAATGTTCTGAAGATAATAACCGCTTGATCTTGTTTGATACTCTGTGTAATTTCTGAATGATTTAACATATGAGAAAGACCTAAAGGATAAATTTATTTCTCCAATGAACAAACAACCGATTGTTATTAGTTTTTCATTAAATATCTTGTAAGATAAGTTTCTTTAACAACGCATTTCACACATGAGTAAATCCAATATACACGTTTATAAGACAACCTGTGCCACACATTAAAACGCATTAAATATATTTAGTTGTATTTAATGGCTTTTTTTACAGTTACTGACCTACACCTACATTTCTTTTGTTCATAAAATTATTACATGGATCTCAAAAAGTGAGTCAAAACCAGTCACCATTTAAGGTAGCACTACAGTCAAGATTTTCTGACTCCAATCAACAGTCTTTAAAGATTAATTTCTACAAAACTACTCAATGGATTTTTTTAAATCTTTAACTCATTTTAAAGCTGAAATATAACTCTTTCTTAATCTATATATAAATTTATTTTTTGTTTGATTAATTTCAAAATATAGCTTATTAATTGCCCAAAAAGTGGTCCTCCAACTTGGAAGAAAATGGCACATTCATGTCAAATGGTAGTAAAAATTTGTTTTCATCCCTTTAATCAACCATATACAATCTCCAAAACCGTGTCTTAGATTTTTGATATATTCCTCCAGTAAGAAGATATATTGATCACTGATACCTGATGAAATTCAAAAAGTTTTAATATTTTGATTGTTTAACAATGGACAAAAAAGCAAGATTAATTATTGCAAGTTCAAGAAATGATGCTTTACCTAAAACTTGCAGCAAGAAGAAGTTGACAGGGTACAACATTTAGTATCAAATCAGAAACTGTATGTTACCTCAATTACCTTTCGGAAACTCTTGTCAAGCCCAGTTAATGTTTTCTTTCTGCATGAGCAAATTACATGTTAGTTGAATGCACATCAAATGATGCAAAAAATAAAGTTAGCAGCATGTGGACAGACCCAACCTTTATAGCCTGTATTTAATATGTATTTGATGTGCATTATATGTATTTGTGCACCCAATAAAAAAGGACATTAAGATCTCATCTCAAAATACTCCAGAACCATGTTCGCTATGATGGTGATGGATTCAAAGGTTAAGATTGAAATAAACAATTAATTTCCCCATAGGCGACAATGGTAGCCTTTTTCCAGATACAGACTTTAGAAAGTTAATGTTCTTAACGAAACCTTGCTAGAATCAAAGAAAAGTTATTAGGACAGTATTTTTTGGTCTAAAAAATATAGGGTCGCGTTGCTTTTCTTAGCGTATTTTGTACTTATCTCCCATGCCTATCAATTTTGCCCTTAAAAATACGGGTCTTGTCCTAGCGTTGAAAAGTCATCTCAGTGCCTTTAGGGCTACGAAATAATTTTTATTTTGCCTTTTGTATAAAGCAGAGTGCACGAAGTCTCTAAAAATAAAAAATAACGGGAGCACATATCGACCAATCAGGATTCGCCATACTCTTAATTCTGAATACCATGTTATGCTCATAAAATGGCTGCGCCCATAAAATCTAATGGTGTATTGTAACCTATACGGTATTTAATACTTTCTTGTATCGTGCAATTCATAGTGCGTTAGATGCACAAATATATATGCCACAAATAAATCATCTTCAAACCGTTCTGGCTTTACTCTCTGAATTTTCAGAATTTTTTATCGGAGGTGACCCCAGTCGAAAAATGTGAAGAAAAAAAATCAGTTTTTTTTAGTAAATGCGGTTCTGTTAAAAAGGGACTAAAGATAATGCCCACTTTCTCCAATGATTCTTTATATATCATCAAGTACTGATTATATTGATAACAAAACCAATCCAATATATAACTACTACGGTGAATTTTGAACAACAGTTTTAAATGAAACCGTTTTCGTAAAAAAGTACATTTTTGAAACAGACTATAGCATTTCAAAATATGGAATATGTGTTAATATTTGTGTTTTGACATCGATAACTGTTTGTTGACTACAAAATGGCATGCTTATTTTATTCTTTTAGTTTGATATTCGTGTGAACATTACAATGTTCGAAGGAGATCATTTCCGTACATTTTCGCTGAATTTGGTCATTTCGATAACAGCACTTGGGTCGAGATTGTTACGTTTAAAAATCGATTTATATTCACAAACTCTAGACGTGTACTTGCTCTATTCAAACAAATCAGCAGAACTTCAGAAAATGACATATTCGTTCCACAGTAAGTCAAAAGTCGAGCCCACCCTTGTTTCTAAGGTAAAATGCAATACCAATATGAAACAGACTATAGCTTAAAAACTAGATAATCAATATTTTATTTGTCACCAAAAAATACCGTTTCACATCAAATGTCAAGTAAAATTACTGTTTTTGACACTTTTTGAGCACTATTATAAAGAAATGTCGATGCTGTATAGATTGAAATAAACAATTAATTTCCCCATAGGCGACAATGGTAGCCTTTTTCCAGATACAGACTTTAGAAAGTTAATGTTCTTAACGAAACCTTGCTAGAATCAAAGAAAAGTTATTAGGACAGTATTTTTTGGTCTAAAAAATATAGGGTCGCGTTGCTTTTCTTAGCGTATTTTGTACTTATCTCCCATGCCTATCAATTTTGCCCTTAAAAATACGGGTCTTGTCCTAGCGTTGAAAAGTCATCTCAGTGCCTTTAGGGCTACGAAATAATTTTTATTTTGCCTTTTGTATAAAGCAGAGTGCACGAAGTCTCTAAAAATAAAAAATAACGGGAGCACATATCGACCAATCAGGATTCGCCATACTCTTAATTCTGAATACCATGTTATGCTCATAAAATGGCTGCGCCCATAAAATCTAATGGTGTATTGTAACCTTAAAAGTGAACATATAGAGAGGCATGGAGGGGGTTTATACTTCAGTCTTAACCACAGAAGTTACACAAAATAAGGGGTGAAAGGACTTTTAAAAGATGATGAAAAGACTCGTTTATTTATACACATTTCCTTTCAAATAATTGAATATAAACAGTTTGAATTAATGGAAGAATTTTGTGAAAATATTCTGATAATGTTTATGACAGAGAGCTACAAAACTGGGTTCCTTCACTTCCAAAACATTTCACCTTTATCTCCTCTTATTCTTACACTCCTCAGTGGCAGATTTAGGGGTTGGAATCCCCCCCCTTTTTTTTTTTGGACGATCAATGCATTTGAATGGGGACATGTTGTTGGAACATCCCCCTTTATCCTTGGGTGGAACCCCCCTTTTTAAAATGGCTGGATCTGCTCCTGCTGGTGCTGTCTGCCTGTCTTCCCTTCTTGTCTATTTCAAGCATATTTAACATGATTATCACAAAGAAGGTCCATACTTTGTTCAGCCTGTTTAGAAGTTCCTTCATTTCTTTCATATAACTTTTTAAATGAACAGACTATAACCTGGCAAACAAAATAACAAGCCAGCAATGTACATTAATGCTCTCCTTTAATTAATTTTCACTAAAAATATTTATATACAAAATAATGATTGGTTTCAGAGGTCCATTCAATGAGATATTATCAGTCCCTTTTAACTTCCCCCTGACTTTTTGAAAGTTTAAAAGGGTATAATTGATGACTTTATAAAAAAGCAAATCAATATTTCACTTTACAATAAAACATTTTAAGTCCCATATATATTTATAATGCATGTCTTTTTAAAAGCCTTTAAAACCCAAAGTCATTGTATTGAAATATTTGCTTTTATGAACGGGGAACAAACAACTCACAGTTACGTGAGAATGGACCTTTAATTCCTAAATAAAACTTAAACTGTATAACAAGCCGATACAAATATTTGTAAACATTTCAGTTAAACAGTCAACAAAACATTGTTTAGAAAAATGATTGAGTTGAAAAATATGGTTATAATGAATTAATTTCCGTAAAATCATTTATATCTGTTGACCAAGGATGAAAGACTTCATTTTTCACGTTTTCAGGCCAAATGTAACAAATACTTTGCTTTATTTTTTAAGGGGTAAATTTGATTTCTCAGTTTCCACATTTTCATCAAGAATCTGATTTCAGAAGTAAATATTATACAGAAATTCATACCATTTGAAACAATTTTCAATTTTGACCTTGAAAAACTTCTTCACCTCTGATATATCTGGTTTTTAAAGTTCCAGTTTATATAATACAAAGAGATTACCTTTCCAAAATTGTGCAAAGGTACAAATATTCAGGAATAACAGCAAGAGATCAAATTAAAGACCATCTGTAAGGGGTCTAATTAATTAATTAATGAACAACAGGGAGAGGTCAAATTCAGGAAAATCTGTTGCAATAAAAAATATTCTTTAAACCTGATCTGTACAAAAAACTGATGCAGGATAATTCAAAGATCAAAAATGAATTATTCATGGCCTTTGACAGTGAATTTTTGTCAATATAATTACGTGTTATTCATGCTGTTACAACACAAAACATGTCGTGAATCAATGTTACTACTACACTTCTATTAGCTACAATATCATCTCTATAACAACAATGTAGATAGGGAGAAACATCCATTGGGATATGATATTTAATCTTGATAGGGTTATTTCATATGATTCCTTATATTACACAAAAAAATCCACTGGATTGATACAAATTTTTTAAAGGTTATATCTTTTTCTGAAAAGGGACTCTGAAATAATCAGCAAATCTTGTTTCTGCATAATTTCTGGGAATTAGTCAGCAAATCATGTTTCTAAAAAGGGACTGAAATAATCATCAAATCTTGTTTCTGCATAATTTCTGGGAATTAGTCAGCAAATCATGTTTCTGAAAAGGGACTCTTAAATGGTCAGCAAATATTGTCTCTGAAAAGGGACAGTCAGTCTGAAATGAAATATTCATGATCTATAAAATCACCACTTTCAGCAGCCACTTACCGTTTCTTTATGTGGAAGTAACTCTTTTCTTATCTTGAAGAAGTTTTTACCATACTGTCGAAGACCTTTCACAAATCGTTTCTGAAGGAGAAAAAAATGTAATATTTGAGCTGTATGTGAAAACACTGACATTAATGGCTTATGAAAAATCATTTAATTTTACAATAATTCTCATTACAATTAAGAACTATAAAAAACAATTTTTTTTCTTTATTTGGATTATCGCCCTTGTTATCAAAGTAATTTCAGCAAAATCAGGTGGTTTATTTTGTGATACTTGCACATTTTCAAAATTATGTCAATCATCAAACTGCTATTCACGGAAAAAGTAATGGATTTGCCGAATCCACTTAATCACATACCGTATAATTACATAACTTGGTTAATAACATAATTTTCTTATACACAAAAAATTTCCTTTCATGTCGTTCATTCTAGTACCTTAAAATACATACAGTGCATTTAAGTGATTTTTCTTTTTATTTCAGATACATTAACCTTGGATATTTGGTCCCTAAGCTGACAATGCTAATCTATAATATCAACCCTTGGACTCTTGTTTATTACAGAAAGCACTATGGATTTTACCATGTACTGCTAACCCTTTGACTCTAGGCCCGGACTAATATGAGTTGTTTATTACAGAAAGCACTATGGATTTTGCCATGTACTGCTAACACTTTGACTCTAGGCCCAGACTAATATGAGTTGTTTATTACAGAAAGCACTATGGATTTTGCCATGTACTGCTAACCCTTTGACTCTAGCCCCGGACTAATATGAGTTGTTTATTACAGAAAGCACTATGGATTTTACCATGTACTGCTAACCCTTTGACTCTAGCCCCGGACTAATATGAGTTGTTTATTACAGAAAGCACTATGGATTTTACCATGTACTGCTAACCCTTTGACTCTAGCCCCGGACTAATATGAGTTGTTTATTACAGAAAGCACTATGGATTTTACCATGTACTGCTAACCCTTTGACTCTAGCCCCGGACTAATATGAGTTGTTTATTACAGAAAGCACTATGGATTTTACCATGTATTGCTAACCCTTTGACTCTAGGCCCAGACTAATATGAGTTGTTTATTACAGAAAGCACTATGGATTTTACCATGTACTGCTAACCCTTTGACTCTAGCCCCGGACTAATATGAGTTGTTTATTACAGAAAGCATTATGGATTTTACCATGTACTGCTGTCTCTGTAAAACACCTATCTACCTTAATCCAATCAAGAAACCAATTTGAGAAATTTGTAAATTTTCCCAGAGCTTTCAACATTTACACATTGTAATCAAAAGCCTTTATGCTACAATTCATTACTCATTAATTTCATAGCATTGCTTACACAAACGTTAAGGAAAATGGCTGCCTACTAAACCAGTTGTTTCTATTGGTAAATTAATAATATATCATTTCAAATGCTTATTAGCTTAAAAAGTTACAAACAAGCTGACAAATCTATCAACGTCTGTCAAGATAATTCAGTAGCAATATTTTGTATTTAATTGCATTTCTATGTAGCCATTGGCAAACTTATTTGAATGCATCCAGGCAAATTAAGATGAAAAAAAAAAGATAAAGGGTATAACATCAATTAGACAGCAACAAACCAACAACTTGAGCAAATACAAAAAATATTCTGTAAACAAGGAATTATTTGAATCTGGAAAAATTTTTGATTCTGGAAAATTGATTAGAAGTGTATGATGTAGATTCAAATAATTCCTTGAAAACTTGTACATTTGTATAACATTAAAAAAAATTTTTTTTAAGCCACCTCATGTTTTCAGTAAAATTTTAAAGAGTGTAAACTGATAGTTTTTACATTGATCTTCCCCTTCACAAATATGTTTTCAGGCATTACCATCCTTCAGAAACATTTTTTTCATTCAACATTTTTAGTATCAATTAAGTGAAGTACATTTTTTTGTCTCTTGACCCACTTTGCTGTTTAGCTATGCTTACACCATTTCAAATATCTAATGTACAGCCAAATAATAAAATATTTTACACTTTTTACAACTGTGTAATAAAAACTTGACATCTACTTTCGATCTATAATTCCCTGTTCAGAATCTAATTCATCATGGGTAATATTTTCAAAAGTGTACACCAAAAAATCCATATTGGTTAAACATGTCATAAATAATTGGAAATTTAACCAATGACAACGTTATTTTCATTTTGGGGTTACTAACAATGAAATTATCCATAATTCTTTATATTCTGAAACGGCCAATTATACACCAACGTTTGATCAAATAACCAAAGTATGTAATTTTCTTCACTTGGCCTAATCTTAACACTGACACATCTGCAGCCTTTGTGTCTAATTAAATATTCATAACAAATATAGTGACATGCTCAGTATGTTATACACTACATCAAAGATATTAATAGTTTTACAATTCGTTTGGCAAATACTGAACCATGTATTATTCAACAGTCATCTACAATAACTTCCAATATTAAGTTCATATTTATCCTGAATCATTACCCAATATGTTTAATATTGAAATGGTTATGACTGGAGTCGATTATCTAATGTGAGATTTGGGAATCCAGCATGGTGACAATTGTGAAACACATTTATAATCATAAATTATATATTTGAGATGTTTTTCTTTTGTATTGTAAAATTGTACTGATTCTGCCAATAAAAGGGTACTCTCTAGTGGAAATTAAATCATCTTATAGTTAATATGTTGAATTCAAAGAAAGTGTCCTTCCTTATTTGTTCAGGGGTTTGTTAGAGGGAAAGTGTCCTTCCTTATTTGTTCAGGGTTTGTTAGAGGGTAAGTGTCCTTCCTTATTTGTTCAGGGGTTTGTTAGAGGGTAAGTGTCCTTCCTTATTTGTTCAGGGTTTGTTAGAGGGTAAGTGTCCTTCCTTATTTGTTCAGGGGTTTGTTAGAGGGTAAGTGTCCTTCCTTATTTGTTCAGGGGTTTGTTAGAGGGAAAGTGTCCTTCCTTATTTGTTCAGGGTTTGTTAGAGGGTAAGTGTCCTTCCTTATTTGTTCAGGGGTTTGTTAGAGGGTAAGTGTCCTTCCTTATTTGTTCAGGGGTTTGTTAGAGGGTTTTTCCACAATATTGTACACTGCACAGTCTTTTTTGAGAATTATTGATTTTTGGTGTTTTAACGCCACTTTTAAGCACCGCATTTAGACTATTTTGTGGCCGCCAGTTTTTATTAGTGGAGGAAGATGGAGTGCCTGGGGAAAACCATGACCTAGTCAATTAAGATTGGAGTCGAGTGCACCCACATGAGCAGTGTTCAAACTCACAACCTCAGTGTTGACTGGCTAGTGATTACAGCAGTAACTACTTAGACCACTTGGCCACTGAGGCCCTTAGTCTTTTTTTTTTTGATTCTTTGCCTACTTTTGTGATGTTTGTTCTAATTACATCACAATTTAATACACATGTGTAGTATGATTGACACCATACCCGTAGCCAGGGGGTTCGGACGACCACCCCTGGGCCTGTTGACACCTTGCAGGTCCAAAAGTTTTTGAATGATTTCATACTAAACTTTACATGTTTGGTGAAAAACAGGAGATTCTAAGGGAAAATAGATTCTCTAGGCCCCCCGCCTCCCCCCTTATGAATGCACCATTGGTTTTGAATTTGTTTGGGGTGACTTTGTGATGATAAAAAAGCACAGAAAGATTGCTTTTGTGTCATAATTTGATAACTCCATTTCATAAATTTTACATTAAGAAAACTGTGGACTCATTTCAATCCATTTAAACTATTGTGAATAACGAAACCATGAAAGTGAATAAGTTTAACATTTGTACTTTAATATCGGAAATTGTTCTTGAAGTTGTATAATTGAGTTAAAAAATAAAAAAAAATATCTCTTTCAAAAAAGTTAAGAGAAAAAATAAAACTACATGTTCTGTATCCAGCTTAGCATGTAACATGTAGAGCTACAGCGTTTTCAATTATTTTAGAATTATGCAACATGATGGCAAATCATACTGCGCTTTTTAACCTCCAGAAATCATTTAACGATTCAGTGCAATGAATGCATATCAAACATGTGTTTTTAACAATAAATTCAATGGTTGAATATGAGAAATTGTACAGCAAATTTATTTATTTCCTTATAAGATTATTGCATCATAACAAAGTCAACGCTTGAAAAAATCAATTTATAAAAATGTTAGAAAAAAGTTATGTGTAATCCAAATTTGATTACAACTTTAAACACAAAGGATACTCATGACTATTTTCAAATGTCATTTCATTTGTATACCAAGTGTAATAAAATTGTGACGAAAACAAACAAATAGGTTTAAATAAATTTACTCTGTATTCAAAGAGTATATGTGCTGTAGAATAGCAAATTAATGAAATTTCATGGCAATTGAAATTAACAAAATAAAGGCAACAGTAGTATACCGCTGTTCAAACTCATAAATCCATGGACAAAAAAACAAAATCGGGGTAACAAACTAAAACTGACGGAAACGCATAAATATAAGAGGAGAACAACGACACAACACTACAATGTAACTAACACACACAGAAACGGACCAAGCATCAGACAAAATCCCACGAAAATAACAAATATAACATCAAAACCAAATACAGAATTTGGGATAGACAAGTACCGTGACACGTCTTATCGCAATGTCAATTTACACTCAAAAATAAACATTTGCATTAATTCAAGTTTGTTATAAAGACAAATATGAAAGCACAAACAATATATTCATCATTCTTTACAATATGAGAAACATATCTGATTTTTTTTTTATAAATATCAAGACATATTTGGTTCAATTACCAATTTCACATAATTTGTAATACTAAACATTAAAAGTCTAAAATGAAGACAAAAAGGAAATGTATTCACCCTTCATTTTCAAGTATGTGTGACTTAAATTTCAAAAGTTAAATTTAATTCTAAACACAAAGCCTTAACTATGTATATGTTTGAATAATAACAGCATTTGTTTGACCAAACATTGTACGTCTGAGTTTGAAGACTTCACGAAGTCTGCCTAACAACACAAGCAAAGGGGTAAATATTTTTACAATTAAGTTACATTATCAAATTGAAAACTGGCAAACTGAGAAGAAAAATATGTAAATTTGTGTCTACTGTCCTGCTGGAAGATATATTAGTAGCAATAAGTAGATTTTAAGAAGTTAACAGGGTGTCAATGTACCAATAAATTAATCATTTGTCTGAGATGTTTGACTAAACCTATACACAACATCTTCCTATATCTATACATTGAAAAGTATTGATATTATTTAACATGTTTAAAGGACAATATTAATGAATAAATTTCTGGACCTGATAATACCTATTGTCTAAGCACAAAAAATGAGGGCAATATGTGTACATTTTATTTCTCAATTCGCCTTTAGGGAGGGTTGGGATCCCACTAATGTGTTTAACCCCGCCACATTCTCTATGTGTGTGTCTGTCTCAAGTCAGGAGCCAGGATTCTCACCTACCGTTAGATGCATTATTCTCAATAATAAAAACCTTGCAAAAATTTACAGTAATTAGTAGAGAGAATAATTAGTAGAATATGTTGGAGTTCATAGTTCCTCCCCTTCCTCCACCTCAGCTGAAGTGTTTCATTTTATTTATCATCTGTTTCCACATTTATTTATTTTGTAAGTGCCAAAACACAATAGTGAAGCGTATTTATTTTGAACCTGATCATTATCGGAACAGAAATCACATAGTAATCAGTATATAAGTATGATGGATGAGTGACTAAATAGCTTTCCCAGAAACCCCGTTAACAGCTTTTTCAATAACACCAATCTATTACATCAAATAAACTGCCAATCGTTACACCGGATGATGAGTGATTGGACGGTAATTGCTTATAACCAGCAAAAAGAAACACGATATGGTTCTGTACTGTTGATATGCTACTGTGGAGTTGTCTCTAACTACCAATATCCTACAAGGATAAGACACAGGAGATATGTCCACACAACTCAATGTCTCGGTAATAATTGTATCAGAGCAAAATACCAAGTATTGATTTTTTTTCACTAAATCGGAAAATAACAATTGTGTTATTACCACTGAATTTTGCTGAGAGATGATCCAAAGAGCTGCAATTTCAGTCAATGTTTGGAATCACTCTATCAAAGCTGTAGTGATGTATGAAAATGAATGTGATTTTCATCAGGGAAGACAATGACTATATATTTGATAGTTTTGCCAAGCACTCTATAATCAATATGCTATTTGAGGCTTGAATGAGGATAACAGTCTAGATGGAGAGATATTAGATGTAAATAAGACAGCCAATCAATAGCTCAGAACTTAGGCAGATATTTTATACAATTACATCCTTTCACAGATATTTGGACTTGATAAATCAAGATCTATATCTACTGAGGATGAAGTATGCGGTCATTATTAAGCAATGCATTGCATTTTGTGAAATGATTAATATTGATTACAGATTAAAGCGAGTATTAATCCATTTCGGCCAATAAACAGATTTTGGGATATGATGAATGGGTATCGAAAGCAGATGAAACAATATAAAACAATAAAATAATTCTTTTTCAATCAATAATCAATTCAAATTTTTATATCATTTATCTATTTCAGCTGTTGTCAGAGAACCTGTTATTATTTTATATCCATTTCAGCCAATATGAAAAATGTATTTGACAAAGGGCATGCTATACTAATTGTCTGTGGCATCCAATACGATAATTGTGTATTTGACAGAAGACCCCAAATGTTATATATCTATTTGAGCCAATATGAACAATGTGTATGACAAAGGCCATGTACATGATATATTAAGTATCTATTTCAGCCAATATAATAATCAAGTATTGATAGAGGACCTGATATATTTAATATCAATTTCAGTGAATGCAAATGTACCTATCTCATTCAACATGATAAATGAGTAGAAAAAGATATGTACAATGATTTTGTAAAAATCCATCCTTATACAATGTATCAGTGTAACAACCTTATAACAAATGGACATGATATATATAGAATAACCATACATTGTCTCGAAATATCAATGTTATTTGTACAAGGCTTAGAAACAGGTAGAAAACAAGGCTGTGCCGAGCATTTCTACCTGTTTCGAGCAGAGTACAAATAACATTGATATTTGGAGACAATGTATGGTTATTCTTTATATACTGCAACTCTTATAAGTGTTCTAAATGAAGCATTTAGGGTAAAAAACATCATTTCTTAATTTTCAACAGAAGACATAAAATTTCCGCGAACCTGTATGTTTTATTGACGTCATAAATAAAACTCTACGGGAACATATTGTCAACGTCATAAACAAGGTGATATACGGTCAGTGACTGTATATCACATATGAATATATGGTCAATGCAATTTGACTGCTCAAATAGCACAGCTGCAGTATATATATGTGAACTGAAAGAGGAAAGAGTTCAATGCTAATACAGAGAGAATTATACATAATATAATCTGTATCAGGAGCTGTTCATCAACCAGGCCAAATTGCTCTTTTTAATGTTTTTACAAAAAAAATCTTACCGAGTCTTCATCCGTCCACTTCTTTTCAATGCTACGAAGGGCTGGTGATTTGACCAGGGCTTGTAGAGCTTTCCCAGTGTCATAGCTGTGATTATGTAGCTGTAAATATCAAATATTTTGTTTATAACATTGAAGCTAATAGACTCATAAAAATGTTGTATTGTTAATATCAATGAAATGGCAACCCAACAACAAGAGCAAACAAAATATATAAAATTGACAATGGAAATGGGGAACATGTTCAGAAATCTCAACTTACTGTCATTACTTCATTTATTAGATGCTCCTGGCAGGAATTACTCTTCTGGAATTACTCTTCTGGAATTACTCTTCTGTGAATTACTCTTCTGTGAATTACTCTTCTGTGAATTACTCTTCTGGGAATTACTCTTCTGTGAATTACTCTTCTGTGAATTACTCTTCTGGGAATTACTCTTCTGTGAATTACTCTTCTGGAATTATCTATGCACAATGCTGTACCAAGTCTAGAGTATGAGACTGGTTTTCCATTCTTTTTATTGGTTGATTTTGTCATTTTTGCCCCCCTTTATGAATTTACCTTGGAATTCGGTATTTTTGTGATATTTTTTTTACCCTTTTAATTGTTCAAAACAAAGTTAGCTTTGAAGGACTGTCTTCATTACTTTCTTGTGTTTCCTTCCATTTCAAATTAAAGAATTCTTAAAATCACAGGAATACAAATATGAATGTTGTCCTTAACTAAACACACATATGTTTCTACAACTCACTGTAGATTCATCTATTTTCGTGGGTATCAATTTTCGTGGTTTGAGGAAAACTTGCATTTTCTTGAATGTTTAATATCGTGGTTTTAGCAAAATCTATATACATTCCTTTTAAAAATTTGTAATTAGTTGAACGTTTAAATTTGTGGTTTCCCTGTATCCGTTTAATACACTAAAATTGATATCCAACGAATATTAAAGAATCCACAGTGTTATGATAAAGATCCTTTAAGCTGGGTAGATAAACACTTACTGTATCCATAGCATTAATGGTGGTCTCGTCCATAGAGGCCGCCTGGCAACCATCATCTGTTGATCCTCCATCACACATTCCTGTAAACGCTGCCACACTTCTGCAATTATAATTAACAACTGTTAACAAGGATATAAGAAGATGTGGTATGAACCCCAATGGTTATAACTAAAAGAGGGACGAAAGATACCAAAGGGACAGTCAAACTCATAAATCTAAAACAAACTGACAACGCCATGGCTAAAAATGAAAAAAACAAACAGAAAAACAATAGTACACATGACACAACATAGAAAACTAAAGAATAAACAACACGAACCCCACCAAACTAGGGGTGATCTCAAGTGCTCCTAACTAACTGTTAATAAGGTAACATAATAATAACTGTTAATAAGGTAACATAATTAATAACTGTTAACAAGGTAACATAATTAACAACTGTTAACAAGGTTATAACTAACAACTGTTAACAAGGTTATTACTAAAAACTGTTAACAAGGTAACATAATTAACAACTGTTAATATGGTTGTAATTAACAACTGTTAACAAGAAACCTTAAATCACAGCATTATCTAACAATTACTACAGTCAATATACAACTCACTGCATTTGGGACTTACAATATTTCTGTAAGCTTACCTTGCAGCTCTTAGATACATCATTAAGTCCCCATCCACAACAAGCATAGGCCTCCATTTGGGGACCTCCCAAGTCTCCATTTTTTCCGGCATCTGTGATGGTGGCACATTCTGCTGACAGACGGGTAAACGAGCCTGAAATAAAATAGAAATATTTACCTTTTTGTTTAAATATAAAGCAGCAACAACAGGCACAATGTGTATATTTAATATTGCTTATGTTTTTTATTCCCCCCTCCCCTCCAAACCCTGGTAAAAAAAAATATCACCATGATCACTAGAAGTGGAAGTAACAGTTTCAGAATTTCTGCACATGCAGATAAATCAATTAAAATTTGCGCCATTTATCAAGTATAAAATACTGTGACTATTCAATTTTACACAATAAAATCTTATATCTATACATGATGAGTAGGTTCAAAGGGTGTTTGGGACCTCAAAAAATTATCTTTGTGTCAAGTATATGTTCAAGCATTGCTAGTCCAGAATATAATGAATAGGTTCCAAAGGTATTTGGGACCTCAATGATATTTGGGTCAAGTATATGTTCAAGCATTGCTAGTCCAGAATATAATGAATAGGTTCCAAAGGTATTTGGGACCTCAACGATATTTGGGTCAAGTATATGTTCAAGCATTGCTAGTCCAGAATATAATGAATAGGTTCCAAAGGTATTTTGGACCTCAATGATATTTGGGTCAAGTATATGTTCAAGCATTGCTAGTTCAGAATATAATGAATAGGTTCCAAAGGTATTTGGGACCTCAATGATAATTGGGTCAAGTATATGTTCAAGCATTTCTAGTCCAGAATATAATGAATAGGTTCCAAAGGTATTTGGGACCTCTTGGGTCAAGTATATGTTCAAGCATTTCTAGTCCAGTATATGTTGAGAAGGTTCAGAGGGTATTTGGGACCTCAATGATCTTCGGGTCAAATATATGTTCAAGCATTGCTAGTCCAGTCAGTGTTGTAGCAGTCTTTTACATTATGAGTATTACAAAATTCCTGCATCTTCACTGTTCATTTGGTCCAGTAATTGGTGAACTTTAACTGGACCAAACCATTTATTACTGGACATTGTCACATGTCTGTCAGACCATGGGAATGACTGTATAATGATGTATTCTCTGGCTGAATTAACACCTTCCAATAACTCTCCCTCTACTGTATAATGATGTAATCTCTGGCTGAATTAAAACCTTCCGATAAATCTCCCTCTGTGTTCTCAATCAGTATAAGTGTTAAAAGATTGTGTCACTTTTATATCTTTGAAGACATTTGCAATAGATTTCCTTGTTGTATAACTATACAACTCTTTTTTTCCCTTTGCCTAGGGATTAACATCTGATATTATATTCACTTCTGTTTGTGCCAGGGGATATAAAACATGTGATTTACAGTTGTATTTCATTTACTATCTTGTTACCATATAAAGACAAACGTATATCAAGTATATATAAAAGGAGATATGGGTTGGAGTATATCTCTGTGAGTCAGAAAGCCAACAGAATTTTTTATTATATAATTGCAAACATGAAACTTTTTTTTTTAAATGTAAGTGAAAATCAGGGTGTACAATAACTCAATCGTGAAGTTAAGGTGATCGCGGGTCACCACAACAAGACAATATCATTTTCATTTCCTCAACTTTATTTGGAAGGATGATCATAAATTTTGATTGATTGATTGTTGGTTGCTTAATGTCCAGTGGCAAATATTTCATGCATGTTCAGGACGAGAAAAAGTTAACAAAATAGAATAGGTATAGGTCTTGTAATAATAGAGGCCACCCAGGATGATGGTCGGGGAAACTTGGACTGCCACTGGAAAATGAGGGTATATTGGATAGTGGCAGAAATTTTGCCTTGCAACAGGCCACCTATAGACCCCTCAAAATTTGAATATGTAAGGTTTTCTCTTGACAAAAAGCTTGCCTAATTATCCATTAGAATAAACCACTCTAGGTGACATGTATGAATTTGTTTATGAATGAATTGAAGCAGAAATCCCTTAAAAAAGCTTTAATTCAAAAATATTTAGTTATAGGGATCTTGTCAATGCTCAAGGACCTTCAGTAAAAATCTAAGTGCCTTTTTCACAAACCTTGTGATAATACAAACTTTCTTTTATTTCTGGCCTCTAAACTTAAATGCATATAAAGTTTAGAGATAGGGAGAATTAAAGTCAAACCATCACTTTGTTGACCTTTTATACACACTTTTTGTGTTGATAGTCTTCACTGAAATGCATAAAATGCGAACAATTTATTTCACAATTTACACCGCAAATGTCATGAGGTTGCAAAATTTGATTTTAATAGAAATTGTGGTATTTAACACAGTTTACCAACAATCATAATTTAAATAAAAAAATATTTTAGCCTGTACCAGACAGTTTTGCAGTAAATACCGATGATTCCACAGGTAAAACTATTTTACCTGTACGAGGGCCGACTTCAAAGTAAATCAGGGTGTACAATAACTCAATCGTGAAGTTAAGGTGATTGCGGGTCACCACAACAAGACAATATCTCCAAAGGTAGACAATGATAGTGTCAAACTATATGCTGATCAGATAACCCAGGGGTGTCAGCAAGTTTGATACACAGTCAAACCTAATACGTTTATTTAATTTACTTAGTATGGTGTAATTAAATAGGTATATTAATCACTTAATTATTGATTAGTTTTAAATACATGTTAGTTTATACTGTATATCAAACCATTTTAATTGACTTCATTGGTGTAACAAAAGTATTAAGTTCAAGAACACTGTTAAAAAAAAGTATAAAGTTCAAGCTTTAAGTTAGAAAATTTTATCTCCAAAATGTGCAATATAGTTATGGCCATACATTGTTGTAATCTCTTGTTCTTGGGGAAAGTAACTTTTAATAATCCATCAGAAATATGATACTCTTTTGTTTTATTAATTTCTGAAAATTATTTTTTTTTATTTAAGATCAAAATACCGTATACAGTATTGAAAATTCATAAATGGAAATAGACAATTCTCATTAGAAGGTCAATTATTGAAATACATCATTTTTGAATAAATAGAAAGTAAAAAAATCTCAGTTAATATTGATCAAGCCCAACAATGCAAGTTTATTGAATAAAGAAAAAATATTTAATAGTTGACAAAACATCACCAACAAGGACAAATTTAGATGATTTTTAACAGATTTTATCTTATCAGCTTAAATATACATTGTGTCTTTGAAACCTGTTAAATTGACATTTCTTTTCTACAGAGAAATGATTGGTGATATATATGCACTGGATAATATATTTGTGTAATTTAATACAGAATAGCTAGACAACTATGTTATGTTGACAGTTCATATCTCGGAAGGTCTATGGACTCGATCAATAAGCCGGTAGCCAAAGAAATGTAGAAATCTATAAAGCCTTAATACAAAGATCCTACTATAACATGTCGTCTCTCTTAATGTCAATTTCACTGTAAAAATTTCCCAATTCATTGCAGACAAAGACAATCTGTTTATTAAAAGTCTATAAATTGATCAATATAAACCTCTAAATGGATTACAGCGATCATACCATAAAGATTTAAAGCCACCACAAAAAGACGGCATTTTATTTCCATTGTAGCGATTTAAACAGCTCATGACTTCTGATTCAAGTTTTTACACTTGAGATGGTTAGGTATTATAAATATTTTATATTCATTTTATACAATGTCAATAGAATGAACACAGAGCGATAAATTGTTTATTTATGACAAAATCAACATAAGCGCCGAAGTAAATTTTGTAAAGTGTGAATAAAACCTTAACAACACTTGCCAAAATATTTTTCCCTTTTTACATTCAATTTAAAGATCTGAAATTCCGATTGATATTTTAACTTATTACAAATAAGGTGGTTTTAATTGATTACATACGCAAATAACAAATTCATGGACCATGAAAATGAAATATAATCTCAATTTCTAATTCAACGTAGGCAATATTTCATCACTAGAATATCACAAAATGCATTTAAAGTTTATCTAAACTGAGCTTATAATTCAAGGCACTTAAGTTTCGTTTTAATTTGAAAATAATTTTAATCTTAACTGAATCTGGTGTTAACTTCATGTGAATTTCAATCTCAGCTTTTAATACACAATTAAAGTACATAATTATTTAAATTCTGTATCAATAATTTTCACATGAAATTCACATGAAGTTTTGATTTAGGACCCTCCCTTTTATATCTGTACAGGATCTGCATTATTCATTTAATTTAGAAGAGCACCTCTTACAATGAGAAATAAAGAGAGATATGAGGTTTGCATTTATTAGAAAGAACCAACCAACATGAAAAGGACACCTCAAGGACTAGGTGAAGAACATTTAAAATCCAGTGGCAAATATTACAAGCCAAAACAACTTTTTTTAAAGATATATAAACCTGGTGGCTCGACCCGACTCTGATTTCCCCCTGCGTGGTGGCCAGTCTTTTACATACCTGGTGGCTCAACCCGACTCTGATTTCCCCCTGCGTGGTGGCCAGTCTTTTACATACCTGGTGGCTGACCCGACTCTGATTTCCCCCTGCGTGGTGGCCAGTCTTTTACATACCTGGTGGCTGACCCGACTCTGATTTCCCCCTGCGTGGTGGCCAGTCTTTTACATACCTGGTGGCTGACCCGACTCTGATTTCCCCCTGCGTGGTGGCCAGTCTTTTACATACCTGGTGGCTGACCCGACTCTGATTTCCCCCTGCGTGGTGGCCAGTCTTTTACATACCTGGTGGCTCGACCCGACTCTGATTTCCCCCTGCGTGGTGGCCAGTCTTTTACATACCTGGTGGCTCGACCCGACTCTGATTTCCCCCTGCCTGGTGCCAGTCTTTTAAATACCTGGTGGCTCGACCCGACTCTGATTTCCCCCTGCGTGGTGGCCAGTCTTTTACATACCTGGTGGCTCGACCCGACTCTGATTTCCCCCTGCCTGGTGGCCAGTCTTTTACATACCTGGTGGCTCGACCCGACTCTGATTTCCCCCTGCCTGGTGGCCAGTCTTTTAATACCTGGTTGCTCGACCCGACTCTGATTTCCCCCTGCATGGTGGCCAGTCTTTTACATACATGGTGGCTTGACCCGACTGATTACCCCCTGCGTGGTCGCCAGTCTTTTACATACCTGGTGGATCGAACAAACTCTGATTCCCCCCTTGGTGGTGGCCAGTCTTTTACATACATGGTGGCTTGACCCGACTCTGATTTCCCCCTGCATGGTGGTCAGTCTTTTACATACATGGTGGCTTGACCCGACTCTGATTACCCCCTGCATGGTGGCAAGTCTTTTACATACCTGGTGGCTCGACCTGACTCTGATTTCCCCCCTCGGTGATGGCTAGTGTTTTAAATACCTAGTGGCTCAACCCAAATCAGATTTCCCCCTGGGTGATGGCCAGTGTTTTACATGTATAACTAATGGCTCCAACCTGACTCTGTTTTCCCCCTTGGTGATGGCTAGTGTTTAACATACCTGGTGGCTCGACCCGACTCTAATTTCCCCCTGCGTGGTGGCCAGTCTTTTCGTCTTAGGATTATATTCTAACACATAGAAGTAATTGTCCCTCTCTACTCTGAAGTCCTTCACTGAGTATATATCTGGGAAGTGCTGTACTCGACACTTTCCTCTACAAAATTAAAACAGATTACAACAAACTTTTCAATCAAATTATCAATATTGAATTTGAACTTTTGTGTTAGAAAATATAACAAATATTTTAAGTACCCTTAGAATTTTTCAAACCTTTTTTTTTTTTTTTTTATTAAAATTTCAAAGCTTGTAGGTTGTGCATGTGTGTATAGCATTGTTCAAAGTCAACTGTGCTTGAGGGACTTTTATAGCTGACTATGCGGTATGGGCTTTGCTCATTGTTGAAGGCCGTATGGTGACCTATAGTTGTTAATGTCTGTGTCATTTTGGTCTCTTGTGGACAGTTGTCTCATTGGCAATCATACCACATCTTCTTTTTTATATTAGTTAATAGAAATCTAAAGATATATGGTAGTTCACAGTGTCATACCAAAATATCAAAGATACATATTTTTTTAACATTTTTTATCAATGAGTTTCACTCACTTGCAATCGTGAAAACATAAATATATATTTCGCACTTTGAATTATTCTAAAAGTCTTTATTTCTCCTAAAAAATGTAACATGGTTTAAAGGCAAAAAAGCATGCATAAAATATTTTTATTAGGAAATGCATTGATGCAGAAAAAAACTTGTACATAAATATATATATATATGGTAATATTCTGCAAGGAGACATACTTTCATAAATATTAATTTCAAAATGCATTAGGAGGTAAATAACTTTAACAACTTTAGAACGACCCTGTATGACATTTAAGTTTGTTACACTATTCAATAAACCATACTTAAATATGCATTATATAATACTCCCAGGTGTGAAATTACAGGCTCCTGTGCGGCTCCTTTAAAAATCAATATTCAGTACCAAGACCTAGGTTTCTGTACAATCAATTCACAATGACACTCTGTCAGATAATTCTCAATGAGTATATACCATATTATTATATCAATACGATATCAAATAAAAACATATTCTTGAGTAATTAGACTTCTACCGGCTTTTTAACACATTTAGATATCATACAAAAGTTGATGTTATCAGACTGCTAAATTAAATACCAATTTAAAACGGGCTGATGTATAAATCGATACTCAGTTGAAAGCAGTTATTATAGGAATGTTAAAACCTAGAATTTGATTGAAATCTAAGGGAAAATTCTTAATTATTCACCAGGGAGATTTAATACACTAGAAATAAAATCTACTCAAATCTCCACACTCATGAGGGGAAATTATTCTGTTTATGAGATTTAAGCGAGCGTCTGCCAATAAATGGTATGGCAGATGTGTTTTGTATAATATGCAGTGATCAGAGATACTATACAGCAATAAGATGATGACCTAACATAACACAGGGAGGATAGGATGTTATGATTGAGAAATTCTTTACAGCTAAATCTAAAGATGTTTATTTACTTACAACAGTTGCAAATTTTATGTATAAAATACAAGCCTGATTACTGATTTTAGTTATATTATTGACATATTTTGTATTTGTCACAAATTTAATGTTGATTAAGTTTATATGGCAATAAATATTTGATTTTTTTTTAACTGATTTTTATGGTTGTTCTTATGTTGTGTTCAACACCACTGTCCTTGATTAGGGGCAAAGGTTGGGAGCCCACAAACACTGTAAACCCAACCACATTCTCAAAGTGCCTGTCTCAAGTCAGACACCCCTTATTCAGTGGTTATTATTGGTTGTCTGCCTCCTTTGATTTTCATTTCTTGTATTCAGCATAAATAAGGCAGTTCAGGTTTTCTCTTTTCACTTATTAAGGTGGTACCCAACACTTTCACTAAAATTAATTTGGCTCGTTTAATTTTCATTAAATTTTGTTAA
This sequence comes from Mytilus edulis, assembly GCA_019925275.1. Lineage (NCBI taxonomy): Eukaryota > Metazoa > Mollusca > Bivalvia > Mytilida > Mytilidae > Mytilus > Mytilus edulis. The sequence continues at coordinate 13,007,863 of CM034359.1, forward strand.
AGTATTTACTTTGACCTTTTAACAAAAATATGAAAATTTCAAAAACTTTGAACCAACCGTTTAATCAGAAAAATTACACTGGTTATATAGCAGTTTGACAAACTACAATTTTGATCATTGAGAAGCTTAATATTCCCTTAAGAACACAACGTCATTAAAACGTTCTGTTGATTTTACAGAGTTATCTCCCTGTAGTGTTAGGTACCACCTTAAACAGTTTTATAGGTTTTGTTCATTATTGAAGGTCTTACAGTGCCCTAAAGATGTTTTAGGGCTGAATGGCGTAACAATTTGTCATTCAATTCATTTAAATACCTGTTGCAATTTAAGCTTGGTAATTAGCTATGTAAATATAAATTATGTAATTTGATTGATAGCTGTAGTTTGACTTTTAATACCTAGTAGATAATATTTCATACATAATCATTGAGGAGATGAAATTGTACATTAAATATTTACATGGGACTAAATCTACAGAAATGGGCAGAAAAAGGGAAATTATGCAGACCTGGCCTTGAAGGCATAAAACTTTGCTCAGTGCTCCGAGCACAAAAATCATGCACGAAACATGAAATCCAGCAATTTGATTGGTTGATTTTTGAGTCTGAGTACAAAAATCATGCTCGAAAGTTTTATGACTGTGAGGCCTGGCCTTGAAGGCATAAAACTTGACTCAGTGCTCATAGCTCACAAGTCTTGATTGTAACATGAAATCCAGCTCTTTGATAGTTTGATTTTGGGGTGAATCAGAGTACAAAAAACTGACTCAAAAGTTTTATGACCCTAAAAAAATATAGACTGCTATGTGTGAACTATTCATAATAATTATTGTAAAGTAAAGTCACCTCAACAAAAGATTGGACAGATATTTAACTGTTTACATGGTGTATAGATGCAAATGTCTTAATTGTTTTTGTTGCACTTAAGTTTGTGATGTATATTATCTTTAGTCAGGAAATAAATGCTAACAATGTAAAGAGTTTCCTGCATACATGCTGGCTTATAATGTTATCAAGGAACTTTAACATCTACGAACTACAGAAGGTTAATTCAAGTAAGATATAGGAAGATGTGTTATGAGTGCCAATGAGACAACTGTCCATCCATTTTAGTAACATAACAATTAATAAAAGTTAACCATTATAGGTCAAGGTACGGCCTTCAACAGGGAGCTTTGGAGAGTATATTCTGGATTTGTCAATTTTTGTAATGATAAAGTATGTCTGTTCTATAAAGCAGAGACTTAATATTTGGGTATACTGACAGTAATGCTCAACTTTCAGTTGCAGATGTTTTCTACATATTCAGCATTCAAAACCAATTGAAAAATAAAGGAAAGATATGTTGACAAAAAGAGGGACAGGTGGGAAATTTTACTGTCTGGAAAATATAAACGCTTAAAGTTTAAGGCAGGATTAGGATATTAATTATTGCCATGTAACAGGCCTCCGCATGGCATGGTCCCCTTGGAAGAGATTTATAAAAGTATTTCTTTAAATCTTAAATCCATCTTAAACTCTCAAAACAGTCTTTTTATCATCATCTCTCTTCCTAGACGCTGACCTATTTTGATAATTACCTAGAATCACTTTACAATTGAGCTTTCCTGGTACAATATAAACCTCCTTTGAATGAAGGAGCACCTCTTGAGTTCTACTTACTTTAATGCTTTAACTGGATAAGTATCTGTGGAATTGGAGATGAAGAGCTCTCGAGATCTAATCACAGGATCTTGTATAACAAGACTGCGACCACTATCTGAAAATATAAATGTCATCAAGTTAGGAAAAAGTAAAATCACAAAAGAACTGAACTCCGAGGAAAATTCAAAACCGAAAGTCCTTAATCAAGTGGTAAAATCAAAAGCTCAAATGAATGTATACCAACTGTCATATGCCTGACTTGGTACAGGCATTTTCTTATGTAGAAAACTTATGTGGTTTTATAGCTAGCTAAAAGGCTGGAACATTATATGTCAATACATTTTCCCATGGCAAACAATTCTTTCTAATAGATTATCTGTTCAAATTATGGTAAAATTTTATTTTGCAGAAATTATAGGTTGTACCTATAGCAACCAACACATTCAAACACTTAATTTTATGTAATGGAGATCAAGGTACATTTATCAAACACATTGTTATGTGTAAAATAACTTTAAGCATGTTTATAAAAAAACATGCAATTACGTGTGAATTGACTTAAAGCAAGTTTATCAAACACTTAAATTTGTGTTAAATAAACTTTACAGCAAGTTTTTGTCAATTAAATAAAGATTTGTAGAAAAGCTTACGGCATTAGTTCATCAAATATGATAATGTTTTAAACTAGCTAGTTAATCACAAACGTGATTACGTAAAATGATCTGTCAAGTCAATCACGTCTACTCAGTATTTCTACAAAGATGGGATCAAGGTAAGGATATTTTATTGGTTTAAAATTCATTACCAAACTGACATAAAACACTAGCTTTACATGTATATGTGAATATAATTGCCAAAGAGACAACGGAGTATAATCCATAAAGACCACAGGACTGATTTAATACCCCAAACTCTATAGATGTTCCTGTTAAGCTGATTTCAATGCATAACTATTTATTTCTCTACAGACATGATCAAGCATAGAACCTCTTCCAATCCACCAAGTGTCATGTTTTCATGTTTAAGTTTATTTAAAAGACACCCTGAAGAATTGAAAACAATGGTATGATCTTCACTCATTTTAAACCCAGTGGAATTTTCATCTATAATGAAATACGCAGAGTTGGCAAAACCTGAAGATCATCTATTAGTCTGCTTTTCCTGCACATACAATATTTAGGAAAAAACACATTTAGAGGTTTGGTATTTAGGCTACGGGTACACTTCGAATCAAGTGGAATTTTGTCAGAATGGAAATGGGCACAGATTTGACAAAACTTAATTGTACACGGTCCTCTTTTCCAGTAGATACAATACATAGGATACATAAAAATTTGTAAACCTTTTGACATTTTTAATATTTTTACAAAATTTTAGGTTAAATTTTAGTGAAATTAAACAAAATCTATTTGAGTTTAAGGAAAATACTTAAAATAATTTCGTAAACACTATAACACTTTAATCCTTTAATTATAATTTTTTATTTATCTGGGTTTTTTTTTTACTTTATTCAACTTACTTGCCTAGCTCTACACAACAATCCAGATAATAAATATGTTGATTTTTGTTTCACAAACAAAGTAAACAAAAACAATCCACAAAAATGTTTGTATATCTTCAATTAATCCCAGACACTTACTATACAATCAATACATGTATCTTTATTTCTCCCCAACTGTAATTAACTCATACAACACATTCAAGAACCTCATTAAGACTCATTAGCATCAATTCCCAATAAAATCACATTTTCCTGCCAATATAACTAATGGTATCCTAAATCAAACCACAATGGACCAGCTCGGACACGACATGTTATTTAATCCACCATGGAGGTTACAATGTAAACAATAATGGCCGTACTAACAGGTTCCTCACAAAGAAATTCAAATAATGTCCGATCACTTTACAAAAATGGCTGGCATTCACAATTTTACACGCAAAACAATATTAACTCCACCTTGCAACCTTAAGAGTTGGCAATACTGAAAATGTTACAATATTATCATAAAATAACTATCCTGACTGAATATTGTCACACACACTAACATTCTGGCCTTTAATCCTAAAGACTTCTTCAACATCACGCTTCATAAAGCAACTCCTAAGATCTTAATCATAACATTATCACCCCTCGCCTTTAACCATAAAAATCAACAATTTCTAAATACCTTTACAAAGTGGTTTTTAAATCAAGTTTTTAGTCTGTCTATAAAAACCTTTAAACATAAAGTTAAAGAAAATGGGCTTGTCAATTTGGTTTCCATTCAATTGTAAAGATTTGTTTAATTAAATCACTTCATACATGAAATATTAACAGCTTAAGCTTGCTCCATAATATTGTGGTTAATTTCCTGTGTTCTTCACTGCGAGACACACACGACTGTTGTGTAGTTTGTAATGACCCATAGCACACCAGTAATTGTTGAGTAATTAATCTTTCTCCCAGATCAGTGTCCAATAATCAATATAGAACTTAAGATATTGTCAGGCATACATTGCCCTAATTAAGTCAGATTATAATGACCAGTCAGATAACAGATAGTCCAAACCAGATCAATAAGACTATAGTACTTTCAAAAGTAATCTCAAAATTTCATTTAAAAAAATATTGTTAAATTGTTTAATGTAATAATTAACCAAAATTAACCATTTAAACAATACTTATTTGCAAATATAAAATGATACGAATTTTGAGCTATCTGCCAATTGAAATTAAACGTAGCCCTCGAGACGTAGCCTAGCAAAATAACCAAAAAATTTGAAAGTCATATTTCCTCAACCAAATTTCAGAGCTGCATTGCTCAATAAGATAAATATTTAACGTGCAGAATTAAGGTCAATCCCTCCTCCAATAACTCAGGATTCATTAGTTATTTATTCTAAGAATTTAATCTCATTCAAGGTTTTGATACAAGTTATTTAACCTTCAACAGAATATCAAGGTCGTCTTAACAAAAGCACACCAGCCACATGCTGTAAACAGCCAAGAGCTTCTCCATTCAAAACTAAAATTATTTCCCTAATTTAAATGCATAATTTACTTTTTCAGTTTGTGTTTTCAACCGTTAGTGCGTAAATTAATTGGACTTTTCCTGAATTTCTGTTTAAGACATTTTGTTTTCAATAAATGTGACATACATCAAAGTAATTCTCTAATAACTTAATGGGATTGTAGAAGCAGATGAGTAGACATGAATATTCTTCTATAATATTCATAGAGTCAGTCACAATAGCTATAATTATAATTTCCATTTATTTTTCTGGTCTTCCATTAAATTACAATTGTATCAAATGAATAATGCAAGTCAGGAGTATCAGCAATGGCTTACAAATACAATATGGATTTCAATACACTGTGACTTGGTGAAAACAGAGGCATCATCAATGGGGAACAAGAAAGTCATTTCTAAAGGCTTGATCTTGACTAAAACATTCTAATCTGTTACGGTCTGCTGCTACCAAAAGGAAATATGGTAAAAAGATACAAAGGAATTATGGGAAAAAGATACAGAAATGTTTTATTACTACAATATACAAATATTTTCATATAAATAGTCAAGCGAGGTGGGAAGTTTAGAAATCTACATACACATTTTCTGAGTCATTAGGACTATGTTGGATAGTTGTCTCATTCGAAATCATACCACATCTTCTGATTTGATATATAACAAAATTTAAAGGAATTATTGTAAATTAGGAAATTATTGTATGCATTTATTATTGCAATTTTGTCATTTTAGACTAAAATACAATTTTAATTTTTGCGATATTGAAAACAATCCTGTTAAATTAATTCATATAAAAACATTTCAAAATGCGAGTTTAAATTATTGCGATTTATGATAAACCCTGCCTCATTTTTCACAATAACTTCTGAATTTACAGTATTGATGTTTCTCATTCCATTGCTCTTCATTGCAGACTCTAAACAAATAATTTACTTTCCAAGAAAAAGAAAAAGAAAAAAATAACTCATGCAAAATATCATTATTAGAGTCAAATTCAGGTTTCAATTAAATGCTCCCTTGCTAAAAAAAACATTCATCATTACAAAAACCATTTATGAGCTACTTTAAACTGCATAATATAATTGATTTAACATCTTGGTAAAAAAAAACCAAAGAAGCATTTAGAATCCAGTTAATTGAAATTTAATTTACCTTTTAATACATTATTTATAGCTTATGTGAAATAGCTTCCAACAGAAAATTAATGTGCGTTCTGTCCTATTGATTTATTGCCTTATTATATTACTAGTAATTAAATAAATTATAATTACATCTGAGCTGACCCCAATTGGTTCTTTTGTTTATACTTTGTTATAAATGCTGGGTCTGAGTGTCTGAGCTTTGTGGCCTAGTGGAAAGTTCTAATTTTAACAACCTATTTGGTTGGATTCTGCTACATCTCACACTCAAACCAAGCACGCTATTGTGCATAAGATCACTAAAGCAAATAATATATTATTTACAAAACCCATATCAATTTTTTGTTCAATCTTGCATATGTAAAATATTGCATGAGAATTTGACCTTTTGTCTCAATTGTCAAGTTCAAAACTGTTTTGTCTTTGAACATTTTTGAAGTATATTCTTATTTTCTTTTGAAGTGAAAGCAACAACAAACTAATGGATTTTTGTGTTAAATAAAGATTTCAATATTTGAATATCTTATCAAAATTACAAAGAAATTAATTTACATTTTATTAATGATATTTCCCTCTTTTATTCCTTTGTATGTATTGACAAATGTTAATGTCTACATACTGAAGTCATGCTCGTAGGCCTAATTTAAGGAGTGAAAATACTTCAACCTAATTTTTATTGTGTCCACTAGTGTAAGGAGATCAAAGAGAGTACAAATATGTCTTTATTCTAGAATTTGCATATTAATGAGATAACTACACAATCCAATGAAAACCATAATGACAAATGTAGCATTGTTTTAAAATTCAAGCCAAACTGACCATTGACTGACATTAACTACCATTGACATAACCCGAATAATTCAGTCGTTATATTCCGCTGATCTAGGATGGCTACATTAACGCCTGAACGTCTTCCTCGATCAAGACCGTCAACTGGAATTTTCACACCGCTTTGCAATATGGGAATTTTGATTTAAATTGGCAGCTAAAGAAGGAGGAGTTCCGGATGTTAATTGAGAAAATCAGACACGGAAAGGGCTTGAATTATTCACGTTACCATTGACAGGGCTGTGAAAATTAAACAAGGAACATCATTTGTATACTGTGATGCACAGATCAGCATATCATGATTGACATCCAGCAGAGAATTATACTCAAACTGGTGCTGGGAGCTGCCTTAAAGTTAAAACTTGCAGAGAGGTATGAGCTTTTGCTCTGTGTTGAAGGATGAATTAAGATTGAACTTTTGAGACAATATTGAGGTGCTGTTGCTATGAGTTTCTGGTCCATGTTGAAGGAGAAAGGTGGAACGTAACTTTGAGACAATAAAGGTGTTGTTGCTATGAGTCAGATAAAGCAACAGAAGTTACATGTAGTCAAGGTTCATTTCTAGGTAAATAAACTTTATTATGAACTTTTTCACTGGATCAATTATATGATGGATAGGAAGAATGACCATGATTTAAGTCTGGATTACTGTGCTGTATTAATCATGGGACTTTATAAGTACTGTAAATTCAGAAATTATTGCTATTGTTTTAATTATTACGAAAAACTCAACAGGATTATAATGTCAATAATATAACTCACATATTGAAATATTTTATATGAATGAAACAGGATTTATCTAAATATCACAAAAAATAAAATCCCATTTCAGTCTAAAATGACAAAATCACATTTGAGTGTGAATTCACATTACTATAAGACATGTCACGGTACTTTTCTATCCCAAATTCATGTATTTGGTTTTGATGTTATATTTGTTATTCTCATTGGATTTTGTCTAATGCTTAGTCCATTTCTGTGTGTGTTACATTTTAATGTTGTGTCGTTGTTCTCCTCTTATTTTAATGCGTTTCCCTCAGTTTTAGTTTGTTACCCGGATTTTGTTTTGTCCATAGATTTACGAGTTTTGAACAGTGGTATACTACTGTTGCCTTTATTTAATAGATGTATTTCTGAATTTACAGTACATGTGTGATTTCACTTCTGATGACTGTGGAAAAGACAACAGAGAGGATGCTGACACTTAAGATAACTTATTTTAATTTTATTCATATCAACTTAACATCATGTTAACAGGGGGAAACATTGTTTGTTCAATTCAGTCTTAAGTATACTCCTTTGAGTTTTGATTCTTTGGGTAAGAATACTCAATCCAAAAAAAAAAATATGACCGTGAGTGTTTTTGACAATTCTGTGTTCTGACCCTGATACAAATTTGACCTTGGATAATTTGACTTTTCAGAATACTCCCTCAAACAAATAAGACTATAAATGATTTTCAGTGTTCAGAATTCTCCCTCATACAAATGACCTTCATAGCTTAGATGCTAAGACACAATTATGACCTTGGATTATTTGTAATGAATATGAAAATTGATATTGTACATTTTTCTTTTTATCCTCTGACTGCACAAGGATTAAATAAAATAACTTCCATTTTTCACACCCATCTTTAAATCTTAAAATATCAAAACCCTAAATTTTGAAGGAAAACAATCATTATTGGTGATGTTCTTCATAATATTTAATACCTAAAAAATAAGCCACGGCTGTTTGATAATTCCCCCTCAACTCCCTCATGTAGGATAACTGCACTTTATCCTAAGTAGTATTATACACCATATATAAAACCAATCAATTTAATAAGCTAACAAAGAGTTTGATAAACTGTCAGTAATCATGTTATGCCCTGAAGGTAACAGTTATATCTCAAGCAATCAATATTACAGGTTCAATACACACCATTGTAAAACAATGCAACTTCACATTACAATTTTTGTAACAAATATTGTAACTTCAGACTTCAAGCAAATTTAAACTTGGCCAGATTTTTTGCTATCGATCATTTTAGGCCCCTTTTAACCTATAGAACAAATATTGTCACTTCAGGCCTCATGCAAATTTAAACATGGCCAGATTTTTTGCTTTTCTTTTTAGGCCCCTTTTAACCTGTAGAACAAATATTGTCACTTCAGGCCTCATGCAAATTTGAACTTGGCCAGGTTTTTTGCTATTTTTTTTTAGGCCCCTTTTACTTCTTTACTCTTTACTTACACAACTTGCCAATTTATGAGCTTTCAAATCTGAGGAATAATCTGAAGTAGGTTTAGGTTAGGAGAAATGTCTATAAAACCAGTATAAGCAGATCCAGAAATTCTCATAAGAATCAACCAATTTTTTCTCATTTCAATTTTAAACCCCCTGAGATGAGTGAGTGTTAACCCTTTCCTCCATAATGATGCCTGTGTAGTTCCTCAGTTGAAATGCTCTGACTACGAAATGTCTGGATCAGACTTTGAAAAAATTGTATCCAATATGAAAAGGATATCCATGAGAATATCTGAATTGAATTTCATAGATGAAATATTTGTTTTCACAATGCTCCAATACTTTAAACCTGATGATTTTTTTTTTTTTTAAATCCTATGCGAATCTAGTATGTAAAAAAAAAATCCATGGAGGAAAGGGATAAATAATCTCTTCAATTTGAACAATTCACTAACTCCATTTGAATTTTGTTCTGACCCCCCTTTCTGATCCCCCAAAGTTTTTTTCATTGACAATATTAGTCCTTAAAGCTAAGCCATTTGATTCCAATACTTGAGAGTGAATTTTCACTGATTTCTCAATCGATTCTTGTTTAAACAAAGCATATAAGCTTGGATCTAATCCTCTTAAAAGATTACCATTTCTGACAACGAGCTTTTAATAATTCCATTAAAAGATGAAATTAATTTCCCATCTCATAAATAAATCATACAATCTGGTAAAACCTTTATAATTTTCCATGACAGATTCGATGTCACTATTACAGGAGAATTCAGAACTTATAAATCTCACCAATCTATAATTGCAGCTATATGAAGCAGTGGTGTGAATTGATATGGGATTACACTTTAAATTCGAACTAAATTTTTAATTAAGATAAATGACTGGAAGAAATTCCTTATAATTAGGTCTCATGTTAAAATTAAACTGCCATGAGAAATAAACAATTGAGGCCTTTACCATATTTAATTTAATGTTGTAATATTGCAAAATAACAAATCAAATTTCAATTAGTAAAAAAAAAAATTGAATTTTGATCATCAACCATATTTAGGAGACACAAGGCTTACTTTATGTTTATAAATTAAGTTAATTTCAGGGGTTGTATGGATCTAGTTTTTTTTTAAAGGGGGTGTATTCCAGATAAAAATATACTGCCAAAGGTGTGAGGCAACAAAATTGTGGACATTTTATGGCATTTTTTTTTAATTATGCCAAAAAACTAATTTATATATTTTGGGGCAAGCAATCAAAGGAGGTGGTGTGGTGAACATGCACTCTCTTAACTGTGTCCTCCACTGATTTCAACTTTTTTCCAAATGCAAGATTGTTCTAATTGCAAATTAAAACCCCAAAATTGTAGAAAACAGGCATCCCCAAAGGAAAATACCACCAACAAAAGTTAAACTGTAAAGCCAACACTGAGCATAAATACAGGATCAAACAACTTCTGACAGAACCTCACAAAACATCACAGTTGAACTCGAGTGCACAGGAAAGGGTTAACCAAAGAAGGAGTCAATTGTCAGACTTCATTTGTTTTTAATCCTACATTTCAAATAATTCAATATAATTAAGTTTAGGTTGAATATGAGATATTTTCTAACAATTTAAACTTCTGCTTTACAGCTTATCTTCATCCTTTCTTTCTATTAGGCCAAAAAAAAAAATATTTGTGTTTCCTATTACATTTTTAAAAAGATTTAAGGGTAGGTAGGTATTTTTTTTTTATCTTACCTTTTTTTTTACAATGAGTCTATGGGAGGGACATTCTGACTTTAACAGTGCTTATTGAAAAATGACAAAAATACACTTAGGGTAGGCTATTTCTGAGCTTATAATATAGGGAGGTACCATTATATAGGAAATAAACTCATCATAGATATGAGGACTAAATTAAGTATATACGCCAGACGCACGTTTCGTCTACAAAAGACTCATCAGTGACGCTCGAATCCAAAAAAGGTAGTAAGGCCAAAAAAAGTACGAAGAAACACACATATCTTTTTTATTTTGCCTTATTAAAAATTTGATCTGTTCACAATCTCTTATCTGATCACCATTTTGTTTTAATTTCAGTCTCAGTGAACTTCTCCATGAAACAATTTACAAAATAAACAAGATCAAAGGCTCACCTCAAATTACTCAATTTACTTCAATACATATACTTTAACATTTGAGGTTAAGCTATTGATTTGAATCATTTCCGATATTAAATTTGTGGTTTTAAAGACAAGAAGTGTAATTTGAAGGCTATGAATCAATTGATTTTCTACTAGTTATGGTATATCTTTAATAGATCAATAGGCTTGCCTGAATAATGTAATAAATCAGATTCTCTCATCCTTATACTATTTCACAGGTAATTCTTCTTTAACATCCATTAGGCCACTCAAAACAAATTCTAGTTACCCTATAAATCAGACACTTAATAATGCTACAGAGTTGTCCTTTTTTGCAGTACTGTAAATTCAGAAATTATTGCGATGTTTTTATTATTGCAAAAAATGCGACAGTGTTATTGTTGCTTTATAATTAAAACTCGCATTTTGGAGATTTTTTATATGAATCAAACAGGACTTTTCTGAATATCACAAAAAATAAAATCGCTTTTTAGTTTAAAATGACAAAATCTCAATAATAAACGCATGCATATAATCATGATAATTTCTGAATTTGCAGTATTTAAAAAACTCTAGTCAACTTCATTGATTTTAGCCTTTGAATTTAAGGCATCATAACAGATTGAGTTTAACATTTTTAATCATTTCCTATTTTTCACAAATTAAGATCCAATTACCGGTTCATGTACAACTATAAATCCTGTGTTTATATTTATCAAAGGTAGCCAGCCCTCTTACAGATTTATTTACAATACATTATAAAAACATTACATATCAGTGCATATCAAAGGGGCCTAGAGGGTATACATGTCTCGTTTAATTGCAAAAATATATCAAAAATTCAATGTTTTTTCATGACATACATTTATAAATTTAATAGTTTGAAATGTCCAAAATATTGCTTGCTCAGCTCAGCAGCATATATTCAATCGTCAGGAATTACTCCCCCTTTTAAAAATATTCTGAATATAAAAAAATGTAAAAACACACCCAAAAAAAAATGACAAAACTATGTGAGCAGTAAATATATACATTTAATATAAAATAAATATAATATATCTGGACTATTTTTATCTACAAATATACTTTTATACATGTTTCTTGTTTCTTGTTTTTTTATATAGATTAGATCGTTGGTTTTCCTGTTTGAATGGTTTTACACTAGTAATTTTGGGGCCCTTTATACCTTAGTGTTCGTAGTGAGCCAAGGCTCTGTGTTGAAGGCCGTACATTGACCTATAATGATTTCTTTTTTTTTAATTTTTATTTGGATGGAGGGTTGTCTAATTGGCACTCACACCACATCTTCCTTCCTATATCTATGTGTGCATCATTTAACAAAAGAAAAATACACTATTATAAACACAGAATACATTTCTTTATCTTTTGGCCTATAAACTGTCAGTTTAACAAGTCAAAACAAACAAACAGTTTTAACATGTGTCTTATACCCAAGTATTTTAAGTAACAGACATGATAGGTGAAACTGTTTGCAGGAAATTTGTAAAAACTCTGCACCCCATTTTTTGCTAAGATACTATGAAACAGAGCCATTACAACAAGACTAATACCTTACTTCTTTTGATAAACACATTATCAATTAAACCAGAGCAATAAATCTTTCACATCATTTACATGTAAAGTGATCTCCAACATACCTCCTAAATATGTAAACCGTGACTCATGGAATCAGTAAAAATCTCCTGCATTGTAAAAATTAATAAAATAGGACAAAAAGCGTCTTACCTTAGAGCTCTAATAAACTATTTAATACAAATAATCCATGTTCTCTCAAACAGATAAAATATCAACTGTAATCCAATATTTCTCCAATAAACTGAAGGAAAATCGTGCTTAATCCAATACTATGAATACACAAATAATCAAGATTTTAATTCCACTCAAACAAAAACAGTTTAAAAACAAATATGTCTGAAATCTATTTGTGACTTTTAACAAACATGTAACAACCTTCCCCCACTTGGTTTAGAAATACTAAACCATATTACACCTATTAATGTGTACTAAGCTTGTCTGACCTTTAACCTTCTACTCCTGCTATCAATCAATGTCAACCGGTTGAGCAATTTAGCCTATGATCTGTTAGATAGTGGAGAACTGACAAACAGTTTGTAAACACTGTATGGTATGTGGTGGTTATCAACACATAGGGAGGAGGATAGAAAGAAAATTACACAGCTTTTTATAGTACCTTTGATGCACTCCTGCACATATGCTGCATATTGAATGCATTGTGAATTTAAACCAATTAAATGATTTGATTTGATTTATAATTCGGCAGGTGACTGTTAGTTTAGAAAAAGGAAAATAAAAATTATTTTGAATATTATTTTAATATTGAATTTTGCAGGTCTTGGATGCAATAATCATGCATTTGAACTTTTAAGCCAATTTGATTAAATATATTTCTTTGCAAGTGACTCAAATTGTTTAGAGATCTTTAGAAATAGGCAAATATTTTTTTTTTGTTAAATATTGGTTATCATTTTATTAAAATAGAATTTTGCCAAAATTAAGTGTCTTGGATGCAATATCACTACAATTGGATATTTAACCATTATATCATTAGATTTAATACATTTTTTCGGCATGTGAATATAATTAAATAGAAAGGCTAACAAAAATTTTTTTTTTTGGCTAATGTTTTCTTTGAACTGCAAGGGCTATAAATCTTAAAAATTCTTATTTAAGTTTGTAAAAAAATCAACATGGCTGTACTTTGTATAACATGTAACCATTGATAAATACAAAGACTCTCTGGTTAAAGGTGCAGTTAGCATTGAAGGCCAACAAAATATTACATTCATTTTCTTTGGTTAAACACTAAGAAATACCACATGTATAAAACAAAAACAAAATTACATGATTCCTTTTAAAAAAAAGCTTCTAAACCTGAGGACTAAAAATTTTTATTTTATTTCAGGTAAATAGACATATATTAATATATGCTATCTTATTGACAGGTATATTTAGAAGTTTAATGACAATGAAGTTAATATTTAATGGTGAAAATTGACAATATAAACGAGTCATAAACTGCTAGTAAAAATATTCAACCATTTTCATTTAATTTGATTATCTTTAATGTATTAACACTTATATAAGGTAGGGAATCACGAATGAGCGGTTATAATATCTATCATCATGGTACATCAGTCCTTAATAATATTGTGTTTTGAAAGACTGTTAAATAAAATTGAGAATGGAAATGGGGAATGTGTCAAAGAGACAACATGTCAAATGTTTGGTTAACATAACACAAAGAAGTAGGCAAAGGTTTTTAAAATAATTTAAAAATAATAGTTAACCAGGTGCTCCGCAGGGCGCAGCTTTATACGACCGCAGAGGTCGAACCCTGAACAGTTGGGGCAAGTATGGACAAAACATTCAAGCGTGATACAGCTCTGAATTTGGATTGTGATCAAATTTTTGACATTACATGGTTTTTTTTACACAAAACAAATGTCAAGATTTTACAAATCAATTAAAGATTTCTTCTTATTTAAATCTAAAATTAAATAGTTGACACAGCATAGGTTTCTGACACAGAATGAATGTGGTCTAATGAACTTAAAAGTTTTTTTTTGCCTTTGAGCAATTCACTATGCTGTTGAATATTAATCCTCTCAAAAAAATGTTTGAAGAAATTTTCTTTTTATTTATGAAATCTGAAATGAGAAAAATTTAACCCCCCCCCCCCCCCCCCCCCCCCTTTTTTCACATCCCCGTTTCCCTTTTTCCAAAACTGATATCAATTCAAATTTCTAATGGAGTTTGCAACAATAACTACTCTTTTAAATACATCATAAAATATTAAAATGTAAAATAAAGTGCTTGTTATCACTGAATGGTAAAGATTGGTTGGTAGTAAAAGTGAATATACATTGTTTATTGTATAAAACAATAAAAAAAACTTCATCAGCAACATTTTATATTGGCAAATTTCCAATGAAGTTATTTACATAAAGTTATTGGCAAATAAAAATAGAAAATGACATCATAGTCATGTCTGGCAAATTTCCAACATACATTATCTAAAACATTTTAGATAAGATAAGGAAAAAAAGCTTCATCAGCAACATTTTATATTGGCAAATTTCCAATGAAGTTATTTACATAAAGTTATTGGCAAATAAAAATAGAAAATGACATCATAGTCATGTCTGGCAAATTTCCAACATATATTATCAACTACTATTCTATACAAAGAAAGATAACTCCAATTGAAAATTAATTGCTATTGCACAATATTGTGCAATTAGATATTTCTTGCTATTGTGCAATACTGTGCAATTGAAAATTTCTTGCTATTGCACAATACTTGATATGGAATCCTGATTTGGACCAACTTGAAAACTGGGCCCATAATCAAAAATCAAAGTACATATTTAGATAAAGCATATCAAATAAGCCCAAGAATTTAATTTTTGTTAAAATCAAACTTAAGTTTAATTTGGACCCTTTGGACCTTAATGTAGACCAATTTGAAAACTGGACCAAAAATTAAGAATCTACATACACAGTTAGATTTGGCATATCAAAGAACCCATTTATTCAATTTTTGAAGAAATCAAACAAAGTTTAATTTTGGACCCCCATTTGGACCAACTTGAAAACTAGGCCAATAATTAAAAATCTAAGTACATTTTTAAATTCAGCATATCAAAGAACCCCAAGGATTCAATTTTTGTTAAAATCAAACTAAGTTTAATTTTGGACCCTTTGGACCTTAATGTAGACCAATTTGAAAATGGGACCAAAAATTAAGAATCTACATACATAGTTAGATTCGGCATATCAAAGAACCCCAATTATTCAATTTTTGATGAAATCACACAAAGTTCAATTTTGGACCCTTTGGGCCCCTTATTCCTAAACTGTTAGGACCAAAACTCCCAAAATCAAACCCAACCTTCCTTTTATGGTCATAAACCTTGTGTTTAAATTTCATAGATTTCTATTTACTTATACTAAAGTTATGGTGCAAAAACCAAAAATAATGCTTAATAGGGCCCCTTTTTGGCCCCTAATTCATAAACTGTTGTGACCTCAACTCCAAAAATCAATCCCAACCTTCCTTTTGTGGTCATAAACCTTGTGCTAAAATTTCATTGATTTCTATTTACTTATACTAAAGTTATTGTGCGAAAACCAAGAATAATGCTTATTTGGGCCTTTTTTTGGCCCTTAATTCCTAAACTGTTGGAACCAAAACCCCCAAATTCAATCCCAACCTTCCTTTTGTGGTCATAAACCTTGTGTCAAAATTTCATAGATTTCTATTCACTTAAACTAAAGTTATAGTGCGAAAACCAAGAAAATGCTTATTTGGGCCCTTTTTGGCCCCTAATTCCTAAAATGTTGGGACCAAAACTCCCAAAATCAATACCAACCTTCCTTTTGTGGTCATAAACCTTGTGTTAAAATTTCATAGATTTCCATTCACTTTTACTAAAGTTAGAGTGCGAAAACTAAAAGTATTCGGACGCCGGACGACGACGACGACGACGACGACGACGACGACGACGACGCTGACGCCAACGTGATAGCAATATACGACGAAAAATTTTTCAAATTTTGCGGTCGTATAAAAAAAACTCTAATTTTTTGCAAACATGATATATGGTGTGGCCATCAACACAACTGAAACTTTGGAAAAGGCCACTAAAATAATTTTAAGACTTGCACCTTTAATTGAATATTAATCTAAAATCAATTTTCTTTTTAATGAAAGTCTCAATTACATTAAAGTGGTATTTCAGAGGAAAATAGGGTGGGTAGAGCACTGTAGAGGGAGTATCTGTAACCCCCCTCTTTAGATGAAAAATATATAATTCTTTAACATAAAATTATCCAAAAATTTGTTGGCCTCATTTCTTTAATTTAATGGAACGACATCCCCTTTTAAAAATCCTGTATCCACCCCTGTTGTAACCAACCTTCCAAACCTCTATTAGTATTAATCAAATTGATGTAAATATAGGATTTCCAAAAACTTACTTTTTTTCTGAAAACCCTAGAATCCCCCTCAAAGAGTTTATGTATCAGGAATAATGTAACTTTCAATCATCTAACACATAACTTCTAACAAGGTGGATGAATGTATTTCTAACTTGAGTAACACGTCTAAACCTGTTATCAGTTAACTTTGTGTGATCTCTTTAATAATAAGTTTGAAGATTACTAATAAAACACTATAAACAACTAGCATACCTCTGATAATACAATTTGAAGTAGGAGATAATAAAGTAATAAAATTTTATAAAAAGTAAACATTTCTTACTAAGATAAGTGATTTTGTGTATTAGGTAGTAGATAAAAATGTATGCACAATATATTAAGTAAACAGCCGACCCACGACCTGTTAGCATCTTAATTGTCATAAAATAGAAAAATTAAACATTAAAACCAGAAACTCTTAAAACAACT
Source organism: Mytilus edulis (assembly GCA_019925275.1). Taxonomy (NCBI): domain Eukaryota; kingdom Metazoa; phylum Mollusca; class Bivalvia; order Mytilida; family Mytilidae; genus Mytilus; species Mytilus edulis. Next base: position 13,025,286 of record CM034359.1, read on the forward strand.
TATAAAAATTCACAAACATGGAAAAGGTTGTTAACAAAGTTATGCTTATTACATTTGAGGAATTTGCTCAAATTATGAATATAGCCCAAACCCTATATATAATCAAAGTCCCATAACTCAAATATTCAAACAAACTAAAAAAAATAACAAAATTATCCCAAAACATTTAATGTCTCACCAAATTATCAAAAAAAACGTCTAGAATGGCAGAGAAAGTGTTATGGCAAAAAATATTGTGGAGTTTTGAAAAAATAAAAGTATTTTTTTTTTAGCAATAAATGGTTCAATATCATTCAGAGCTGGTCATACAACAGAAACATCACTGGCAAACTGTGGATTCATTATTTTTCGTGGGATACAAATTTTCGTGGTTTTCGTTGGTACTGGTGAACCACGAATTTCAATGTTCAACGAATAACAAATTTGCTATTGGGTTGCATACAGACCTGGACAAAACCACGAAATCAACTATCCACGAAAAAGCAAGTTTTCCTCAATCCAGGGAAATTGATACCCACGAAAATAGATGACTCCACAGTAGTACACATATATTTAGAGTCTAACCATTACCAGGGTAGCCCTGTAAATATGTTTGTCACAAACTTGTTGTCTTATGATATATTATAATATTATGACTGATCCAGTATAGATTTGTAAATAAATGACAGACATATCATACGGCCTGAGGGCTGTAAGTCTGGACATAGTCTTAGCCTAAAGGTCATCAGACTTCCAACAGTATTGTTAGTAAGTTTTATCCGAGGTCAACTTCTATGACTTGTCAATTTATACCACTGAGGTTCACCATTTATATAGATGATAAAACACACAGTTATCACTCTTGCTTAAGCGATACAAAATTTGCTGTGAGACAGGGTGATTGATTGCTGGTGATTTGGTGTGATTCACAATTTATAAAAGTAAACCATTATAGGTCAAGGTACTTCAACACAGAGCCTTGGCTCACACCAACAACAAGCATAACAAAAATAGGCCCCAAAAATGACTTTTGTAAAACCATTCAAACAGGAAAACCAACGTTCTAATCTATATAAAAAACAAGAAACACTTATGAACCACAACAACAAACAACAACTACTGAACATCATATTGCTGAAATGAGACAGGGTGGTTGCTGGTGATTTAGAGAAGTTCACTGTGGGACTTGGGTGATTTAGGAGTCTTTCACTGTGAGCTGAGTGGTTGCTGGTGATTTGGAGACTTTCACTGTGAGCTGAGTGGTTGCTGGTGATTTGGAGACTTTCACTGTGAGACAGAGTGGTTGCTGGTGATTTGGAGCTTTCACTGTGAGACAGAGTGGTTGCTTGTGATTTGGAGTCTTTCACTGTGAGACAGAGTGGATTGCTTGTGATTTGGAGTCTTTCACTGTGAGCTGAGTGGTTGCTGGTGATTTGGAGTCTTTCACTGTGAGACAGAGTGGTTTGCTGTGATTTGGAGTCTTTCACTGTGAGACAGAGTGGTTGCTGGTGATTTGGAGTCTTTCACTGTGAGACAGAGTGGTTGCTGGTGATTTGGAGTCTTTCACTGTGAGCTGAGTGGTTGATTGAGATTTGAGTCCTTCACTGTGACTGAGTGGTTGCTGGTGATTTGGAGTCCTTCACTGTGAGCTGAGTGGTTGCTGGTGATTTGGAGTCTTTCACTGTGAGCTGAGTGGTTGCTGGTGATTTGGAGTCTTTCACTGTGAGCTGAGTGGTTGCTGGTGATTTGGAGTCTTTCACTGTGAGCTGAGTGGTTGCTGGTGATTTGGAGTCTTTCACTGTGAGACAGAGTGGTTGCTGGTGATTTGGAGTCTTTCACTGTGAGCTGAGTGGTTGCTGGTGATTTGGAGTCTTTCACTGTGAGCTGAGTGGTTGCTGGTGATTTGGAGTCTTTCACTGTGAGCTGAGTGGTTGCTGGTGATTTGGAGTCTTCCACTGTGAGACTGAGTGGTTGCTGGTGATTTGGAGTCTTTCACTGTGAGACGAGTGTTGCTTGTGATTTGGAGTCTTTCACTGTGAGCTGAGTGGTTTTTGGTGATTTGGAGTCTTTCACTGTGAGCTGAGTGGTTGCTGGTGATTTGTGGATTCACTGTGAGACAGAGTGGTTGCTGGTGATTTGGAGTCTTTCACTGTGAGACTGAGTGGTTGCTTGGGGATTTGGAGTCTTTCACTGTGAGCTGAGTGGTTTGGTGATTTGGAGTCTTTCACTGTGAGCTGAGTGGTTGATGGTGATTTGGAGTCTTTCACTGTGAGCTGAGTGGTTGCTGGTGATTTGGAGTCTTTCACTGTGAGCTGAGTGGTTGCTGGTGATTTGGAGTCTTTCACTGTGAGCTGAGTGGTTGCTGGTGATTTGGAGTCTTTCAATGTGAGACAGAGTGGTTGCTGGTGATTTGGTGTGATTCACTGTGAGACATGGTAATTTCTTGTGATTTGGCATGATTAACTGTGGGACTGGGTGATTGCTGGTGATTTGGTGTGATTAATTGTGCGACATAATTGCTAGTGATTTAGAGTGATTCACTGAGACAGGGTGGTTGCTGGTGATTAATAAGTGATTCACTGTGGGACTGGGTGTTTGCTAGTGATTTGGAGTGATTCACTGTAAGAAATGATTGCAGGTGATTTGAAGTGATTCACTGTAAGACATGATTTTCATTGATACACTGCAGTTAAATCCATGTCATATTAAATCTTTTTGTCCTGAATGTGCATGAAATATTTGAAGCATTTAATTGAAGGCATTTTGTTTTCTAACTACTGTCTATCAGTGATTCAGCATGTACAAACATTTAATTTACAATAAAAATGAATGATCTGATTTATAATTATTAAAAAAATATGTGATACCTATGCAACAATGCATGTTTCTTTAATAACCTTTCTTTAATAACCTTCGTGAGGTACATACAATGTCATCATAAAATTCTTAACAAAAAATCTACCAAGGAAAAAAAAATACCATATCAAAGAGGGTAGTAAATTTCTCATATAGACCTACAGGTGACCTGTAATTTGAACATACACTTTCTTATAATAATGAATTTCCGTGTGACTAAAGAAAGCTTTCACGTTAAGTGAAATATCAAAGAGATTTTTCTTCTTTTGTCACTTATCCAGGTAAATATATGACAATATAATAAATCTGATATATAATACCTGTCTGAATGAGTACACATAACATTTTATTATTAACTTGATAATAAAACTGTATACAGGTGATCCTATCATAGTTTTACTTGTTAGAGCCCATGGTATGAGGTGTTGTAAACAAGCCATTTACTTCTGAACGTTATGACAAATTTATATCCCAAACAAAACAGACATATTGGTACTAATGCCAAGTAGTATCGTAATTACTTATGTAGCCTGACTGGTTAACTTGGTTAAGTCTTAGAGGTAGCAAACTGTAAAATTAAAAGGGGTGTGAGCAATTTTTACTGCATTTAAATCAGTCCCCAGAGGTAGCAGAAGCCGTCAGTAAAATTAAAAGGGGTGTGAACAATTTTTACTGCATTTAAATCAGTCCCCAGAGGTAGCAAAAGCCGTCAGTAAAATTAAAAGGGGTGTGAACAATTTTCACCATTTTTGAAACCCTCACAGACTGAATGTCAAAACCAAAAATAGGGTCGGTAGGTCGGCAAATTTTTTAATTTTTTTTTTTAATTTTTATTTTTGAATGTCAAAATCCGGAAAAAAATCGTGTGTTACCGAAATTGTTTCCGGTATAATACACGCCCCAACCGGAAGTCCACCATTTTTACATGTGTTTGGTTGTAAAATAAACAGTCATGATACGTTTTTAGTTAATTTTGTTGCATTCTGTTATGAATTGTTGCATTTTAGCCATAACAGATACTTGTGATGGAAATTCAGATGACAGAAATCTATGAATTTAAATATTTTAATTCACAATCCTCAAATTTGATCGTTTGAAAATTTATTTTTCAGAAATGAAAAAAAAAGTTCTAGGGTCGTTTTTTTTTTAACTAGGGTCGGTCGGGTTACTGGAACCACAAATATATTTTTATTTGGCCTTAGCATATAATGTATCCATAAATAATGTTATCCAACCCTATTCATGGCTGTTGAAGATAATTATGAAGCATTATTGAAAAATTTACATGTGATTGTAAACTTTTACAGTGAAGGATATACTTAACTTTAATGTTCATTTTAGTTTGTATTGGAAAAGTTATACAGGTAGCTATTCTTCTGATAAAATGTCGGTTCAAGTTTGGAATGTCTTTCTTGTTAATAATAAACCACTAAAAAAAGTCTACAAAATATGCTAAGAGATATCTCTGCAATTATGGGGTCATGTGTCGATCTATTAGTTTTGAAATATGGGACTTAATTCCAAAATAATTCTTTGGAAGATTTTATGCAAAAAAATCATGTGAAAGACAAGATTTTTTTTTGGGGGGGACAATCAAAATGGGAGTAATGTCCCCTGCACCCTATAATAAATCCGCCACAGTTTATGTTGGTCAAAATTCTTACTTCTTAAATGTATGAAATAAGAACAGCTCCCGACCAACAGATCCTCAGTGACAAGTCAGAAGCCAATTAAATGATTCAATAAATATGTACTCTAAAACAGATAATTTTACTGTGTTTTATTACAAATGTATTACAGAAAATAACCCTGATGAAGTATTACATATATGTTAAAAGTCATATTCAAATTTATGTCTGCATGTCTTGTTTGCAGCATTCCAGTTACATGTACTATTAAACTTGAATTAAATTGAATTGAATGAATTAACAATTTCTGAAACTTAAGAAGTTAAATGATAAATGTACTTAAAAAAAACAAACCAAGTAAAATCAAGTAAAATCAACTGTTTTATAAGTCTCCAATCAACTATCATAGGTTTAAATCTTGGGTTTAAGTTTTAAGGCCCTTTTTTCTAAAGGACTTCCAAAAAATCTTTCACCATGAAACATTATTGGTTTTCCACAAGAAGGTTTGTTCTATATATAAAAGTCCAAAGATGAAAATGATATTATTTTTAACCATTTCAAAAGTTAACATTTTCCATGCTTCTCAATATGTATTTTACTGAATGCTTTTCAACATGTATTTTACTGAATGCTTTTCAATGTGTATTTTACTGAATGCTTTTCAACATGTATTTTACTGAATGCTTTTCAATGTGTATTTTACTGAATGCTTTTCAATGTGTATTTTACTGAATGCTTTTCAACATGTAATTTTACTGAATGCTTTTCAACATGTATTTTACTGAATGCTTTTCAACATGTATTTTACTGAATGCTTTTCAACATGTATTTTACTGCATGCTTTTCAACATGTATTTTACTGAATGCTTTTCAACATGTATTTTACAGAATGCTTTTCAACATGTATTTTACTGAATGCTTTTCAACATGTATTTTACAGAATGCTTTTCAACATGTATTTTACTGAATGCTTTTCAACATGTATTTTACAGCATGCTTTTCAACATGTATTTTACTGAATGCTTCTCAATATGTATTTTACTGAATGCTTTTCAATGTGTATTTTACTGAATGCTTTTCAACATGTATTTTACTGAATGCTTTTCAACATGTATTTTACTGAATGCTTTTCAACATGTATTTTACTGAATGCTTTTCAATGTGTATTTTACTGAATGCTTTTCAATGTGTATTTTACAGCATGCTATACCAGGCATACACAATAATCAAATTTGACAAGTCAACTGAATTATCTTCTACTAATTCCGTGTTTCTGGTCTCCAATAACCAATAAAGATTTTAGAACCAGTCAATTACAAGCAACAATTATTGACTTCCTCCAATTCTATCTTACAGATTACTAGGAATTCTATAATAGCCATTTATAATTTATAAAGCTCTGTCAAACAATATTCCTGACAGAGTTTATAGCTTACTTCCTACAATGTAATTAACACACTCCAGGTCTGTAGTAAAATGCTGGATGGTTTCCACAGAATGGAATGGTAAACTTACAAAAGAAAGCTCTGTCAAACAATATTCCTGGCAGAGTTTATAGCTTACTTCCTACAATGTAATTAACACACTCCAGGTCTGTAGTAAAATACTGGATGGAGCATAAACTGACAAAGGATTACAAACCTAAGACCAAAATTGCTCATACAATGATTGATATCATTTAGTATGTCAATATTATTGAAGAATAGTACCATGAGACCTGAGACTGCAAATGACTGAAAATTCAACCAAAAAAAGAAAGAACATACGAAAAAACAATACATATTTTAAAGGAGTAGGTTCAGTTAGTAAGACCCCTTTTTGGCCCCAAAATATAGCAGTTTTACAAAATTGTTAAAATGTAAACCTTCAGTTATTTATTGGACATAGAATGCTTCTGCTACATAAATATGGGCTGTTTTTGACAATACAATGCACATATATCCGGTACTAGCACCATTAAGTCATGCTAAATTACTGAAATCCTCATAATTCTAGCATTTTAGTTAAATTTTAGATGGTTTTCGTGTAAAACGAAAGTGGCCGCATTCGTGTTCATCCTTTATATTGAAATGTAAGTTGTATTTTATGATAATACATAACATATATAAAGGTTGAGGATGAACACGGATGCGGCCACTTTCATTTTTACCAAAAACCATCTGAAAAGTGACATTTTTTGGCATATTAGGTAGATTTTTCATATTTGAGCTTGAATCGGATCGTTTTTAATGACTAAATCTGTTAAAATCTTACACATTAACTAATTAATTCAAATAAAATAGACACTTAAGTGTTTAAAAAGTGGTCAAAATCTTTCGTCAGATGAACCTGAAATTTGAGGCCAAAATCCGTCCTTACCGGACCTACTCCTTTGTACCTTTAAAGTAGTAATTCTTTCAAAATTTACTAATATATGAATTCTGCTTTTTAAATATTCATATCAAAACGAACCAAATGCTCTGCAGGGCGCAGCTTTATACAACCGCATAGGTCAAACCTTGAACAGTTGGGCAAATATGGACACAACATTCAAGCTTGATACAGCTCTGAAATTGGATTGTGATTAAATAGTTGACACAGAATAGGTTTCTGACACAGAATGAATGTGGTCTAAGAACTTGAAAAATTTCAATTTTACATTTACCTATTATGGTCCAATATCCAAAATCTAAATTTAGATTTAGATTCAGCATATCAAAGAATCCTAAGAATTCAATTTTTGATGAAATCAAACAAAGTTTAATTTTGGACCCTTTTGGCCCCTAATATATATATAGATGACCAATTTGAAAACAGGACCTAAAAATAAGAATTTAAATACACATTTGGATTCAGCATATCAAATAACCCCAATAATTCAATTTTTGATGAAATCAATCAAAGTTTAAGTTTGGACCCTTTTGGCCCCCAATTCATAAACAGTTGGGACCAAAACTCACAAATAAATCCCAACATTCCTTTTGTGGTCATAAACCTTGTGTATAAATTTCATAGATTTCTATTTACTACACTAAATTTATTGTGTGAAAACCAAGAGAAATAAATGCTTATTTGTGCCCCGTTTTTGGCACTGATTCCTAAAAATGTTGGGACCAAAAACCCCAAAATCAATCCCAACTTTCATTTAGTGGTTATAAACCTTGTTGTAAAATCTTTTGATTTCTATTTACTTAATTATACTAACGTTATTATCCGAAATCATCCGTCTTCGGACAACGCTGATCACGCTGACAACAACGTGATACCAATATACGACCAAAAATATTTCAATTTTTGCGGTCGTATAAAAATGCAAAAGGATCTTTATTGCATTAGTACTTATTTGAAATTTATTTTGTAGCAATCAAAAAGTATGAAAAGATGACACCCAGAGTTTTTAATATTCTTTCTTTCAAAATAGGACCGAATATTATATGATAAATATTGAATTAAGTAGGCACTCCACAAAATGTTTATAATTTAACTGGCCATAAAATCCTCTGGTGGAACACTTGACATTCTCCTGTTACACTTTACATTTGTGACTGAGTGTTTTACTAGAACAAGTAAACTCTTTGTTAAGAAAAGTTTTTGTTTATGTTTCCCACAGAAGAATCTACAAGCTGTTTCAGAAACCTGCACATTTTTAAGGGAAAGTTAAATCTTGCATACTTGTAAAGGAGATTAGGAAAGGGAAATAAGTCAAACTTGAAAATCTGAAAGGAGATAATTCCACACTAGTACATTTGTAAAGGAGATGAATCAAACTTGAACATCTGTAAGGGAGATAAGTTCAAACTTGAATCACCTGTCAGAGAGATAAGTCCAAACTTGTACATCTGTAAGGGAGATAAGTCCAAACTTGTACATCTGTAAGGGAGATAAGTCAAAACTTGAACATCTGTTAGAGAGATAAGTCAAAACTTGTACATTTGTAAGAGAGATAAGTCATACTTGTACATTATAAGGAGATAAGTCAAAACTTATTGCCATTTATAAAGTAACAAGTATCCTAACATCCTCATGTAACGTACATTATTTTAAATCACACTTAAACATATCCTTATAACTATAACAGCTGTCAACATTCTCCTCTGGTGATTAATAGTTGTCTCATTCAAATTAAACCAAATCTTCCAATTTTTATATATGAACTTTGAGAAATTGTCAAAATGAAACGTCTGGCTCAAAATATCATTGTCAGACTTAGTTTATTTGATTCATATTTCTTTTAAACCATAACATTGATCATAGCACTTTTTTTAACAGTTTTATATGTATAAATATGTATTCAACAATTTTATATATATATACTGGTAAATATATATATCTATCAAAATTAATCAGTCAGTACTAAAGTGCTATTGAAGATAAATTTGTATACACCTGATATCACTCATTGTCATGCTTCATTAAAAATGTTCATCAATGGACAACAATAAGTCAGAATCTGATTGGCTATAAGACAAGCAGACCATTATAATGATGAAAAGAATTTGTGGAAAAATTGATTATTTGAGTGAATTTTCTAAATTTTGAGGAGCATAACTCTGCACAAAATTGTCAGATTGGAATTAAATTCTAACTTAATCTGTAACTTGTCATGATAAAACAATACAACAGACAGACAGACAGAAAGATGGAGGAGTGCAAACCTAAAGTCCCCTTCAACTATGTCGTTAGGGGACTAAGTAATAACCCACATCATTAAGTCAAGTTGACACCTTGCAGTAAATTGGACATTGTTGCATTACTTATTTAATATCCTGATATCTCAGATCTGATAAATATGTACTAAATGATTGCAAATAACACAATTTCTCCATTATATATGTACATGTGAGAAAATATATAGTATCCCCTTATCCCTAATTGTTAGCTAGAGGGAACAGAAAATATGGTCTCCCCTTATCCCTAATTGTTAGCTAGAGGGAACAGAAAATATGGTCTCCCCTTATCCCTAATTGTTAGCTAGAGGGAACAGAAAATATAGTATCCCCTTATCCCTAATTGTTAGCTAGAGGGAACAGAAAATATGGTCTCCCCTTATCCCTAATTGTTAGCTAGAGGGAACAGAAAATATGGTCTCCCCTTATCCCTAATTGTTAGCTAGAGGGAACAGAAAATATGGTCTCCCCTTATCCTTAATTGTAACCCCGAGGGAACAGATATCATACTTCTCAATCAAGTGCAGGACAAAAAGAAAAAGAAAACGCATACCTCTTTTTTGCATAATTCTATACCCCCAATTAACCCCCAACAAACAGATATCTCACTTCTGAATCAATGTGTACTAAACTACTACTAATAACATTACTGCTCCATATCATAAAGAAAATTCATTTCATTTCCTTGTGGAATCTAACAATATCTAAGCCACAAATCGATTATCATTCCAGTAAAATGTCTTGTTTAAATTAACTCAATCTGATGTATGCATTGTCAAGGAGAAATCTTTCCACTTCTTATTTAGGCTTAGGGACAATTTCCCAACACTGATTATTAAGTTATAAATTACAAATGTTCCAATGCATTTAATACTAATAAGTTATTAGAGGGGTAAAAAAAGGGGGACATTTTTACTCTTATTATATAACCTTTATGATTTTTCATTTTTCCTGACTGTGAAATTTTTATTTTATTTTTACTTTTTAAAATCTATTTTACGTTCCAGTAACATTGAACATATATATATGTGTCTTGGTTCATATGCCTGTTAATTATCAGGGTTGCGTTCAATATTGTAGCGGCTACTTTGGACTACATAGATTTATGACTATTGAACATGCAGCTATAGCTACTCAATCAGTAGACAAAAATCTACGTAGCACTACATAGCCGCTACAATATTGAACCCAACCCATATCAGTCAAATATTGTTAGTTGGTGTGGTCTGTTTTGATAGCCAGTATTCCTATTAAAAGACTTTATAACTGTTTAAGATATAACCAAAGAGACATGTCTTTCTTCAATGAAACAATATATACACAAATATGAAAGAAGTATTGAATAAAAGTACATTGTCAAGATTACAAATCAACATGATCAATTGAAATGAAATTACAATTAAAGATATGGAAACATTAAAAATTGTAACACACTTTATATTTTGACCTTCATTATACATTCTTTACCTAATGACATTTCAAGTATTTGTAACAAAAGTAAAACAAGGCAGGCATCTGCTAGTCATCAGCTTCTCGTTGTCAAATATATGGTCATAAATTCATTGATAAAGAGAAACCATACAGTGACTTTCCTCATCACCAAACTGATCAAAAAGCGGTGTACTTCAGGGTTTAAGTGTTTTATCCATAACTTTCAATTGTTGCACATATCTTACATGTACATGTTTTTAACAACCTGACATGTGTCCCCATTCTACTGTTTTATCTTAAGCTTTAGATCGTTCCACAATCCACATATGTCATACAAGTGCGAGTGTCTAACAATTGACAAGTGTCCTGATTCTAGTGTTTTATCTTAAGCTTTAGATCGTTCCACAATCCACATATGTCATACTAGTGTGAGTGTCTAACAATTGACAAGTGTCCTGATTCTAGTGTTTAATCTTAAGCTTTAGATCCTTCCACAATCCACATATGATACATGTGCGAGTGTTAACAATTGACAAGTGTCCTGATTCTAGTGTTTTATCTTAAGCTTTAGATCGTTCCACAATCCACATATGATACATGTGCGGGTGTCTAACAACTTGACAAGTGTCCTGATTCTAGTGTTTTATCTTAAGCTTTAGATCGTTCCACAATCCACATATGATACATGTGCTGGTGTCTAACAACTTGACAAGTGTCCTGATTCTAGTGTTTTATCTTAAGCTTTAGATCGTTCCACAATCCACATATGTCATACAAGTGCGAGTGTCTAACAATTGACATGTGTCCTGATTCTAGTGTTTTATCTTAAGCTTTAGATCGTTCCACAAATGATACATGTGCGGGTGTCTAACAACTTGACAAGTGTCCTGATTCTAGTGTTTTATCTTAAGCTTTAGATCGTTCCACAATCCACATATGATACATGTGCTGGTGTCTAACAACTTGACAAGTGTCCTGATTCTAGTGTTTTATCTTAAGCTTTAGATCGTTCCACAATCCACATATGTCATACAAGTGCGAGTGTCTAACAATTGACATGTGTCCTGATTCTAGTGTTTTATCTTAAGCTTTAGATCGTTCCACAATCCACATATGTCATACTAGTGCGAGTGTCTAACAATTGACAAGTGTCCTGATTCTAGTGTTTTATCTTAAGCTTTAGATCGTTCCACAATCCACATATGTCATACAAGTGCGAGTGTCTAACAATTGACAAGTGTCCTGATTCTAGTGTTTTATCTTAAGCTTTAAATCGTTCCACAATCCACATATGTCATACTAGTGCGAGTGTCTAACAATTGACAAGTGTCCTGATTTTAGTGTTTTATCTTAAGCTTTAGATCGTTCCACAATCCACATATGTCATACAAGTGCAAGTGTCTAACATTTGACAAGTGTCCTGATTCTAGTGTTTTATCTTAAGCTTTAGATCGTTCCACAATCCACATATGTCATACAAGTGCGAGTGTCTAACAATTGACAAGTGTCCTGATTCTAGTGTTTTATCTTAAGCTTTAGAATGTTCCACATATGTCATACAAATGCAAGTGTCTAACAATTGACAAGTGTCCTGATTCTAGTGTTTTATCTTAAGCTTTAGATGGTTCCACAATCCACATATGTCATACAAGTGCGAGTGTCTAACAATTGACAAGTGTCCTGATTCTAGTGTTTTATCTTAAGCTTTAGATCGTTCCACAATCCACATATGATACATGTGCGAGTGTCTAACAATTGACAAGTGTCCTGATTCTAGTGTTTTATCTTAAGCTTTAGAATGTTCCACAATCCACATATGTCATACATGTGCGAGTGTCTAACAATTGACAAGTGTCCTGATTCTAGTGTTTTATCTTAAGCTTTAGAATGTTCCACAATCCACATATGTCATACAAGTACGAGTAGCTAACAATTGACAAGTGTCCTCATTCTAGTGTTTTATCTTAAGCTTTAGATCGTTCCACAATCCACATATGGTACATGTGCGGGTGTCTAACAACTTGACATGTGAAATATCATTAATATTTTATCTCATTACACATATCAGTTTTAACATTTATGTCTGCTTGGTTATTTTGGTGTAACTTAAAACAGCTGCATTGTTTATTATTATTAATGATGACTTGATGAGGCTCTATAGGGAACCGTCAGGTACTTGTATATAGTTTGGCAGTAGAAACAAAAAATTATCTTGTTTACACTTTGCCAAATTCTAGTTAACTGTACATTCAGAAATTATTGTGAGGTTTCTATTAATGAAAATTATTGTAAGAGTGAGTATCGCAAAGTTAAGAACTTTGAAATTATAGATGCTTATATCCTTATATCCTAAGCATGTTGTATGAAAACCTATCTATTGAGCTATAATATTGACAAAACTATAATTTATGTATAAAGCCAAAGATATCATATTGTATCAATAATTGTTAAGTTTATACAAAGCAAAAGTACAGTGTTTTGCGACCAGAAGTTAACATTAAATCAATGCTGTATAATAAATAATTCTAATATCAAACTTATAATTTTCTAAGTGACATCCCTCTTATGATCAAAGTCTACAAAGCTAGAAATCAATCAAATGTTTTGTACTAATGTAAATCAGTAAATATTTTGTGCAATAAATTATAAAATGTCTGTACCACTTGTAGATAAATTGATCAGAGACATATAAGATATCTGTGTTTAACATCAAATTCACAAGATGACTAAAAAACATAACAATTTGACAAAAGACAATTCACTGATGTCTAGTAATGAGGTTCCTGACTAGGGACATGCACATGTACTTGTAAAGGGGGGGGGGGGGGGGGGGGGGGGGGGGGGGGGGGGGGGGGGGGGGGGGAGGGGGGGTTATTTAAATTTGTTTTTATTATTATCTCAATCGTTACCTTTTCAATCATGACCATTTAAAGGGGGTAGACCTTGGTTCAGGGAGATAACTCTTTAAATCAGTGATGCATTTGTTCAAGTTAAATTTCATTAATGTATTTTAGGCATTTATCTGAAACAGATTGAAAATAATCTATGTAACCTAGAAGCTTAGTAAATATTAATGAAAATGGTTGACACAAACGTACTGATGATTTAAGAGTTATTTCCCTTAATCTAGGTCTACCTCCTTCATTGAACATATGTGTATTCATTTAATTTAGTGGGTACCAATTTTTCGATGACAGACAAATTTTTATGGTTATTTACAGTTTTTTAAACAATTGTATAGAAACAAATATACAAATTTTCATTTATTAAACAATCAAATTCCTGGTTTCCCAATACCCACAAAATCAACAAAATTGGTACATCACAAAATATAATGAATCCTGCACAGTCGTTGGCAATCATACCATATCTCCTCCTTCTTATATGTGATAAAGTCAGTACATGAAAAACACTCTAAGATAATGATGTATATTATAAACAACAAACAAAATTACTGACAAAACATGAGAGGGGTTGGTGGGGGTCTCATCATGTATTTCACAGAAAACAGTGCCAAATCATGAATTCCTGTGGAAATAATCTGTCCCTTCCTGCATCAGCATTAATAATCCTGAAATCCTGACGATTCCACTGTACTTATTCCTGAATTCCTGGGAATTAATCAATTCAATCCTTAGATCCTAAATAGGTTATGCCCTCAACCAGTAATAAACAATATGACTTCAAAGAATGTTCACAGTACTTCACCTGGTGATATGAAAAAGTGCTACACTACTATACCTATTTTTAGTTAGCTATCATATTTTATCTTATATTTTTGCGATTATCATTAATTCAATAATCCCAGCATTTAAAGAAATCTTTAAAAAAGATGGAAAAAAATTTGGACAACGTTTATATTAATTTGAGTAATTTGAAGATTTTGTTTTCCTTGTAGAGACCTCATATTTCATTGTGTTGCAAGTTTGCTGTCACAGCCACATTTTTTCAATTCTTTTAATCTAATTAATTCTTTACTTTTTGCTTGATCTTTAACATGTTTATTTCATGAAAGTATAACACTGATTCAAAATAAGTGTTAAATCTCTATAAAAATATAAAGTTGATTTTTGTTAATCTAGAGTGAAAACACTGATTAAAGACGGATCGACCTTATCATAATAATACATATCACTTACATAACTAACATACCATAGAATACAAGAGGGTCTGGATGGGGGGGGTCTGTTATTCTGTAAACATTTAATTTTAACCCATTTTTTCTCTAATCTTCAAAAAATTAGACCACACATTTTTCTAATCTTCATTTTTTTGCCCGTTATTCTCTAATCTTCATTTTTTAAAGGCATTATTCTTTAATCATTTAACCCCATCCAAACCCTCATACAAGTAATCACTGCAGTGAACAATCAAAATCAAAACATTATTTGTCTACTCAATTCATTTTTTCAAAATAAAATAAAAAACTGAATAAAATTTTAGGTTATGGCGTTTTGTAAATAGTCCGGCTGATTGGTGAAATAATTGTGGGTTTGATGATAAAAGCATCAAATTTGGCATGGTAGTAGAGATGGGTATTCTAAACAATATAAGCTATGGACCCACCTTAAAATTTCAAAATGGCGGCTTTTTCAAGATGGCCGCCATCATATATCAAAATTAACAAATTTGACTAATACTAGGTTACCATATGATTTTTTTGGGGTGCAAAAGAGTTTAAACGTAGGAAACATGATTGCATTATGAACAAATAAGATTTACAATACTTCAATGAAAAAACTCAGAAATAAATAGTATTAGTCCCAGTACAGCACTGAATTAACAATATTCATTGCTTAAAACGGCAGATAATCCAATTTTTATAAGTTCATGTTTTAAAAATATTTTAAGAATCAAATACAGAACATCAAGAGTTGTAGCAAAAGTTAAACCTAAAGGTAAATATGGTCATTTTAGCAGTCAATGTTGTAAGTAGATAATATTTCTGGACGATGCCGATGGTCTTTACAAACTATATTATTTCGGACATGCCATTTTATTCCTCTGACTTTACAATTTCCATGGCTCCTAAACGGGAATTAAGCTCTTATATTTTAATTTCGAGGGCAATTGAAAAAGACAAGTTGGCTAAACTGTATGTACCAAGACACTGAAAGCAGTCTGCGTATAAAACTTTTTCAACTACTAGTCCGTAAACTAAAAATCAAAACTTTCTCTATATGACTATATAATTTTTTTTTTAATTTTCAATAGTCCAACTAGTGGCTAACAGTACAGATTGCTGAACGACATTGTTTGATACTCGAACCGTCATGAATTTATTAGCGTTGAATCAAACAATTTCCTTTGTAAATATCATCTTAATGTTACTAACCTTAATATTCTCAATTATCAAACACTATCAGTGTCTATTTCACCAATAATGAAATCAATTGCTGTGTCTATTTCACTGATATTTACATCCATCCATGAAATAGCATGTTATATACTGCTGTCTATATTAATCATACACTTCACTTAGTCCTTATAATGTTTCCTTCCGTTTACAAGTCAGACTCCCAAACAAATATCAACAAATACTCAAGGTGTATAAAATATTGGTAAAATTATAAGGATCTTAACAACAATAAATGTTAATTTTATGTAATCCTTTGTAAATGTTTCACCAGTATACTGATATCAAAGTTTTCACCTGGCCGCCTTACAACAGATGTAATCTTAAACATATTATTTATCAATTTATTTCATGCTCAGAAGGTAAGGGGGTCCACATGGGGATCAACACGATATATATTGCAAGGTACAATTATAAAATCAACCTTCAATCAAAATAGAAATTTGTGCCAGGTTTTTAATATTGCCAAAAATAAGTGACAAAATTGGTATCACAAAATTAAAAGCCCCTGCTTTAAATATTGAATTTATTATTTGCACATTTTCTAAAATTGATTAGTAATCTCACATTGTTGTTCTTTCTCCAAAATATTATGATTACAAATATCCATGTAAAATCTAAATTTACAGTATCTGCAAGAAATTCTTCAGAAATTAAACAACACAAGTTCATCACAGTCTATGAAGTTACTACAAAGATCTACTTTCAACTGGCATCATGATAATAAAAATGAACTTATTGGTCCTTTCCAAATAAACCTGTTTAATTCAATAATTTAGAGAGTAACTTTATATATGCCGCTATAATAAGCACATACATGTATGTATTCAGAAAGACTATGGTGCTCTATATCCAAATATAAGAGTCCAGAAAGTCAATAATTAAATAAATGGGGAATGTGTCCAGCATATAACATTATAAAGGGTCACAACTCAAGAACTGTAAGAGTGACGCTACCAAAATTCAAACTCTATATGTGTTTCATGGTAATGAGTATTGTGTATAAGATTCATATCATTTGGTTGAAACAAACTAAAGATAGAGAACGGAAGAAAAAAAATTAAGCAATTTTTCCATTTGAAAAGGGGCATAACTCTAGAATGGTGAAAGTGATGCCACCAAAATTCAATTTGGCCTGTGTTTTGTGGTAATAAGCATTATGTATAAGTTTCATAATATTTGGGTAAGGCAAACTAAAGTTAGAAAATGAAAACCAATTTTGTGATGGATGGACGGCTACGGATGTTGATACATACTATAGGAATAAGTAAGGACTACTTACTTTCACTATGTCTGTCATGGACCAGATGTTGGTACACATTATGTGGAACCTCTGAAGATCTGAAGTACCATTTGACAGTAGCTACTAATGTGTCTTTCTTTGTCTAAAACAATAAGGTTTGTAATGACTATATATACACTAATAATGTAAACCATTATATAACATACCATTATAACTTTAAAAACAACCTCGGATATGTCCAGCATTTTTTAACTGTGGGTTGTTTTCATGTTAATTCTATAATTAAGTCTGAAATTGTGCCATTAGTTAATTTAGAAAAAGATATCTGAATTTCTATGTGATTGCAGATTTATATTAAAAATGGTGTAAAATTTTAAATTATCTTCCAGAAAAGGATTGGTCAAATGATGAATTTATAAATTCAAATATAAAACACATTTAATATTTCTATGTTCAAAGGGACATGACTCAGGGTTATGTCAACATCATATTAAGTTCTTCCTGTTTAATTCAAAGCCGAAAGGGACATAACTCATGGTTATGTCAACTTAATATTTAGATCTCCTGTTTAATTCAAAGGAACATAACTCAGGGTTAATGTCACATAACATTTAGATCTCCTGTTTAATTCAAAGTGACATAACTCATTCTGTTTATTCAAAGGACATAACTCGGGTTTGTCAAATAATATATAGATCTCCTGTTGATTCATGTTATGTCAACATATATTTAGATCTTCCTGTTTAATTCAAAGGACATAACTCAGGTTATGTCAAAAATCAAATTTAGATCTCCTGTTTAATTCAAAGGGACATAACTCAGGGTTATGTCAACATCATATTTAGGTCTTCCTGTTTAATTCAAAGGGACATAACTCAGGGTTATGTCAAACATCATATTTAGATCTTCCTGTTTAATTCAAAGGGACATAACTCAGGGTTACATCAACATCAAATCTAATCTTCCTGTTGAATTTCAAAGGGACATTATGTCAACATCATATTTAGATCTTCCTGTTTAATTCAAAAGGACATAACCCAGGGTTATGTCAACATAATATTTAGATCTTCCTGTTTAATTCAAAGGGACATAACTCAGGGTTATGTCAACATCATATTTAGATCTTCCTGTTTAATTCAAAGGGACATAACTCAGGGTTACTCAGGGTTACATCAACATAAAATCTAATCTTCCTGTTTAATTCAAAGGGACATTATGTCAACATCATATTTAGATCGTCCTGTTTTATTCAAAGGAACATAACTCAGGGTTATGTCAACATTATATATAGATTTTCCTGTTTAATTCAATTTATGTCAACATAATATTTAGATCTTCCTGTTTAATTCAAAGGGACATTACTCAGGGTTATGTCAACATCATTTTTAGATCTTCCTGTTTAATTCAAAGGGGACATAACTCAGGGTTATGTCAACATCATATTTAGATCTTCCTGTTTAATTGAATGGACATAACTCAGGGTTATGTCAACATCATATTTAGATCGTCTTGTTTAATTCAAAGGAACATAACTCAACTTCCTGTTTAATTCAAAGGGACATAACTCAGGGTTATGTCAACATCATATTTAGATCGTCTTGTTTAATTCAAAGAACATAACTCAACTTTCCTGTTTAATTCAAAGGGACATAACTCAGGGTTATGTCAACATCATATTTAGATCTTCCTGTTTAATTCAATGGGACATAACTCAGGGTTATGTCAACATCATATTTAGATCGTCCTGTTTAATTCAAAGGAACATAACTCAACTTCCTGTTTAATTCAAAGGGACATAACTCAGGGTTATGTCAACATCATATTAGATCTTCCTGTTTAATTCAAAGTGACATAACTCAACTTCCTGTTTAATTCAAAGGGACATAACTCAGGGTTATGTCAACATCATATTTATATCTTCCTGTTTAATTCAATGGGACATAACTCAGGGTTATGTCAACATCATATTTTAGATCGTTCCAGTTTAATTCAAAGGAACATAACTCAAACTTCCTGTTTAATTCAAAGGGACATAACTCAGGGTTATGTCAACATCATATTTAGATCTTCCTGTTTAATTCAAAGTGACATAACTCAACTTCCTGTTTAATTCAAAGGGACATAACTCAGGGTTATGTCAACATCATATTTAGATCTTCCTGTTTAATTGAAATGGGACATAACTCAGGGTTATGTCAACTTCATATTTAGATCGTCCTGTTTAATTCAAAGGAACATAACTCAGGGTTATGTCAACATCAAATTTAGATCGTCCTGTTTAATTCAAAGGACATAACTCAGGGTTATGTCAACATCATATTAGATCTTCCTGGTTTAATTCAATGGGACATAACTCAGGGTTATGTCAACATCAATTTAGATCTTCCTGTTTAATTCAAAGGACATAACTCAGGGTTATGTCAACATCAATATTTAGATCGTCCTGTTTAATTCAAAGGGACATAACTCAGGGTTATGTCAACATCATAATTTAGATCTTCCTGTTTAATTCAAAGGGAACATAACTCAGGGTTATGTCAACATCATATTTAGATCTTCCTGTTTAATTACAAAGGGACATAACTCAGGGTTACATCAACATCAAATCTAATCTTCCTGTTTGAATTTCAAAGGGACATTATGTCAACATCATATTTAGATCTTCCTGTTTAATTCAAAGGACATAACCAGGGTTATGTCAACATAATATTTAGATCTTCCTGTTTAATTCAAAGGGACATAACTCAGGGTTATGTCAACATCATATTTAGATCTTCCTGTTTAATTCAAAGGACATAACTCAGGTTACTCAGGTTACTCAACATAAAATCTAATCTTCCTGTTTAATTCAAAGGGACATTATGTCAACATCATATTTAATCGTCCTGTTTAATTCAAAGGAACATAACTCAGGGTTATGTCAACATTATATATAGATTTTCTGTTTAATTCAATTTATGTCAACATAATATTTAGATCTTCCTGTTTAATTCAAAGGACTTACTCAGGGTTATGTCAACATCATTTTTAGATCTTCCTGTTTAATTCAAAGGGACATAACTCAGGGTTATGTCAACATCATATTTAGATCTTCCTGTTTAATTGAATGGGACATAACTCAGGGTTATTCAACATCATATTTAGATCGTCTTGTTAATTCAAAGGAACATAACTCAACTTCTGTTAATAAAAGGACATAACTCAGGGTTATGTCAACATCATATTAGATCGTCTTGTTTATTCAAAGAACATAACTCAACTTCTGTTTAATTCAAAGGACAAACTCAGGTTATGTCAACATCATATTTAGATCTTCCTGTTTAATTCAATGGACATAACTCAGGTTATGTCAACATCATATTTAGATCGTCCTGTTTAATTCAAAGGAACATAACTCAACTTCCTGTTTAATTCAAAGGGACATAACCAGGTTAAGTCAACATCATATTAGATCTTCTGTTAATTCAAATGACATAACTCAACTTCCTGTTTAATTCAAAGGACATAATCAGGGTTATGTCAACATCATATTTATATCTTCCTGTTTAATCAATGGGACATAACTCGGGTTATGTCAACATCATATTTAGTCTCCTGTTTAATTCAAAGAACATAACTCAACTTCCTGTTTAATTCAAAGGGAATAATCAGGGTTATGTCAAATCATATTTAGATCTTTGTTTAATTCAAAGTACATAACTCAACTTCCTGTTTAATTCATGGACATAACTCAGGGTTATGTCAACATCATATTTAGATCTTCCTGTTTAATTGAATAGGACATAACTCAGGTTATGTCAACTTCATATTTAGATCGTCCTGTTTAATTCAAAGGAACATAACTCAGGGTTTGTCAACATCAAATTTAGATCGTCCTGTTTAATTCAAAGGGACATAACTCAGGGTTATGTCAACATCATATTTAGATCTTCTGTTTAATTCAATGGACATAACCAGGGTTATGTCAACATCATATTTAGATTACTGTTTAATTCAATGGGACATAACTCAGGTTATGTCAACATCATATTAGATCGTCCTGTTTAATTCAAAGGAACATAACTCAGGTTATGTCAACATCAAATTTAGATCTTCCTGTTTAATTCAAAGGAACATAACTCAGGGTTATGTCAACATCATATTTAGATCTTCCTGTTTAATTAAAAGGGACATAACTCAGGGTTACATCAACATCAAATCTAATCTTCCTGTTTAATTCAAAGGGACATTATGTCAACATCAAATTTAGATCTTCCTGTTTAATTCAAAGGAACATAAATCTGGGCAATGGACTATAATGCTCTCATAATATAACACATGTTCAGTTTTCATATCACTTGCGAAAAAGTCCTAAGGATGTGACCACCAAAATTTTACAAAGAACCGACACACTTCAGTATTTTGCATTAGAAATAATAGTGAGGACCAACAGATTTTCTTCAAGGGCCACAAGGGAAAAAAAGATTTTGCGAACTCTGCTGAAAAGCTAGTTCACTCAGATGGACAAAAAGAAATAATTCCAATATACACCCCTAAAAAATCAATAATCAAAAATAATTTTTTCTTTTTAAATTTTTTGTGAGAATCACCATTAGTTTTATTCAAATTATTTGACTATTTTACGTTTGTTCATTTTGTAAAGAAATTAGATTTTTTAAGAGTATATATCAGACTTTAGATTCATTTTTTTTTTGGTTATATTATGTTGTTGAGATGCTGTCTAAATAATATTCACCCAATATCTCCTTTCTTATGTTTTCAAAGAACATTTTGTGGTTTCTTTGACCAAATAATAACATCATCAGCGTTATATTGATTGGGTTTTTATTTCCCTCTGTAAATCACACTCTATCCAAGTCCTAACTAATGGATGATTTTACAGTGAATTACTATACAGAAGAAAGCTCTCAAACAGCAGAATGGACTTTTTATTGGCGGCTTATGTTTGGAAATGACTAGGGATTGTAACACAACTTATCAACCATTATCTGATGTAAGATTCCTCATTCTGGTCAATGAGGAGGGAGACATTGTACTAGAGTAATAAATGTTTGAGACTGCAATTAATCAAATGAAGACAAGCATAGTATTTTTAGATGGGTTTTTTTCAAGAAAAGGTGAATTTTATTCATAAACAGCCAGAAGTGTACTAGATATTCCTTAGACTGATGCTCCCAGTTAGTACTCAGCAAAGTCCTTGGCTGAAATATCTTTGACAGGTTTTTTTTAACAGACTCCTGCTCTTAGAGTTTTAATAAAAGAAAACTATTAACCAACTGTTTTTCGTGGATACTTTATTTTGCATTTAGTTCTAACTAATAAACTATTCCATTTCCAGGTGATTTAATTTCACAATTTTTTAGATTTGCTTGCTGTTGTTTAATATGCAGTGATATTGTTGGCTTTTTTTTCAAAACTACCTCTACCCTTTTTTATCGGGAAAATATGCATCATTTTTATCAAAGTGGGAAATTTATAATAAACCATGAATTTGACTGGAACTTCAATTTGCAGACCTTCTTTCAAGAGCTAAACCCTCCATCGAAATAAGACCCCTTTATTTTCAGTGATGATATCCTCAAATCTGCACATATCTAGTCATTTTAGACATGAACAAGAATGTGTCCCCAGTACACGGATGCCCCATCCGCACTATCATTTTCTATGTTCAGTGGACCGTGAAAATGGGGTTAAATCTCTAATTTGGAATTAAAATTAGAAAGATCATATCATACAGAACATATATACTAAGTTTCAAGTTGATTGGACTTCAACTTCATCAAAAACTACCTCGACCAAAAACTTTAACCTGACATGGGACAGACGGACGAACGGACAAACGAACGAACAGACGGACGGACGGACGCACAGACCAGAAAACATAATGCCCATAAATGGGGCATAAAAATGTTTAAATGAGTGTTTTTCAGTTTGTATTAATGCACAATTACTACTGAGACTGCACTGTTTGGGAAAAAAGTTGTCTTTTTGGGAATAATTTTAAGCCATTTTTTTTTCAAATTCAGATTCTTCTCCAGGGGAAAAAGCCTTTATTCTCCAGTAATTTAAGGCAGACAATAGCACTTATATGTGAAGATCCAAGTTTTACATATATTCGGGTTGATTTATATTCCAGTTATTTATCTGCTCGTGTAAGTCACGAAAATAACTTGCATGCAAAAATTAGTTGGATTACAGTACCCATGCTTGTAAATATGGCAGAGTCAATGTATTAATTCAGACCTATTGACATTTTGTGTTCCAAGAAGAGTGAATGTGACACATTTCAAATTTGAACTTGATCAGGAATTTATAGCAACTAGTATCTTGTATAAGTATAATAACATTTGGTTTAGAAAAACAAAAGTTATAAATCTGAAACCAATTGGAAGTAAGGACAGATATACAGAGAGACAAGGATAAACATTAAATTTAATACTCCCTCCTTAGTATCATGATGGACTGTAGACAATAACAACCCACAAGTATTGGTATTATTTTTTTCATAACAATATTGACATACAAGGGAGATAACTGAAACAAAATTTAATACATTATATCACCAGTGACATTAAATACTTTACAAGAATAGAAATCAAATCTAACTAAACTTTCATAACTGGTCAAAGAGAAGCTGTGAATACAAAATTCAAAAAGATTAAACAAATAGAAGTACAAATGAATGGTTACAATAATAACTTTATAATGCCTTAGACAGAGAAAAGGTCTAGGACCTTCAGCCCAGGAATATTGTGACGGCTCACAGGACTTACAGACATCATTTTTTTAAAGTTTTAATAAAGTCCTAAACACTTTCAGTGAAAATAAATTAATGCATAGAATTATATTACCATACTAGTCTACTACTAATATTTCTATTTAAGGTGGTACCTAACAGTACAGGGAGATAACTCTGTAAAGGCAGCTAAACGTTTTAATTAAGTTGTGTTGTTAAAGGAATATTAAGCTTCTCAATGATCAAAATTGGTGGTTGTCAAATTGCTATATAACCAGTGTAATTTTCTGACAAAACGGTTGGTTCAAAAAATTTTAATTTTTTATATTTTTATTAAAGTGTCAAAGTAAATACTTTGATTAAATTTTATGAAAATTAAACGAGCCAAATTAATTTTAGTGAAAGTGTTGGGTACCACCTTAATAAAATATTTGTATTTACTTTTCTTTGTGTAGTAAGAAGTAATTTGGTTCAAGACCTTTATATAATTCTTTTGGCGCCTTTTTCTAACTAGCAAGAAAACACCAAAGCGAGTTCGACAGCTAAATATATCAGTTAGATATTATTTATTATTATGCTTTTGTATGGAAGTTTTTCTTGTTCTAATTCATATTATTTGTATTTGTAGATTTTGATTCCAGGATTGTGCCCACAACTTTGACTTTGATATAAATATAAAATTGTTGTAAATGTAATACCTCTTGTTTATCAAAACTGCTTTGGTGCATCTCTCAATTCATACCAGTCTTCAGTTGTCTTACTTTGAAGTGATCAGAAAAGTTTTATGTTCGTATGAACAAAGCGAAGGAGAACATAAACATTATTATTACACACAGATCATTCAATACAAACCAGTCAGATATACAGTTGTTCTATTTATACTCACCAATCGAAATTCTTTAATACCACAAACATAAAATGGTTGGTCAACATTTGAATTCTCAAGATAAACACAATCTGCAAGTAAAAGTATAAAATCACCCAGGTAGCCCTGTCAGATCCAAGCACTAATTGGTGATAATTGACGCAAAAGTCTTTAAAACATCCTTATATCTACAATCGACAATATATCTACAAACCTACAAGATACATATTTACTTATTCCTTCTGATGTTTTTTGACTTTTTCTGGTCATTTATTTTTGTAAAAAATAAATGGGGAATTTGTCCATTGGATACAGATGATGCCCCCCCCCCCCCTTTTTTGCATATAATGTTTAAAAGGGAAATAACTCAAGAACTGTTGAAGTGACCCTACCCAAATTTGTAATTTATCAGAGATTTGTGGTAATAAGCATTCATGATTGTGTATACGTTTCATAACATTCAGTTGTGGCAAACTTCATATAAGTTAAAGAACAGAAACAAAAAATTCATCAATTTTTCTATTTGTAAAGGGATATTACTTTAAAATGGTAAAAGGGACCCCACCAAAATTCCATCTTGATCTGTGTTTTGTGGTTATTAGCATTTTGCATACGGTTCATACATGTAACATTTGGTAAGAGAACATAAATGTGGTCATGCATTTTTATAAAAAGAAATTGAGACACAAATTATAAGTCTTCCATAAATTGGCTACAAAACATAGAAAGAAAAAATATTCAGTAGATATGTTTATTCAATCATAAAAAAATAAGATGAACATGTATGTAATCACTAGCCAGTCAACCCTGAGGTTGTGAGATCAAACCAAGCTTGTGCCGGTGCAATCAACTCAAATCTTAATTAGGATTGTCAGTTTTCCTATCAAAGGTCTGTGGTTTTTTCTAGGCACTCCAGCTTCCTTTACCAATAAAGACCCCTTTTTAGTATAGGCATTCAGCTATCCCCCACATATGAAAATTTCTGGCTCCACATGATGTATACAAATCCTGTGGAAAGTGGAAAGTTTTGAAATAAGCATAAGATATAAAACTAAAAATCTACAATGCAATTACCTCCCTTTCGATATTTGATGCCATCTTCTGTAGTGTACGAGACAATCTTTTCTCCTACTTTTGTAATGACACCTGAACAACGCCATCGTGACCCTTTCTTCTGCTTCTTTACTGGGATTGTTATGGCGCCATCTGGTGTCTTGATGTCTTCTGTTGTCTGTGAGCTCTCAGGTGATCGATAACCTACACCATTATTTATCAACATGTCCATTTCATTTCTGTCCATCTATTAAAATTTAAAAAAATAAGTTAATATAAAATATTTACAGAGTAAACCAGACTCCTATAAATCAGTCTATTTTAAGGTGTTTTAGTTTAAGCATATTTTTTTATAGCGGATTAGGGAAACAATTTATAGCAACCTACATCTGTATATTAATTCCTTTCCACTTTGCAGGTGCTGCCTTGTAGTTGTAGTGACATTAGCCTGCTATTTTCTGAAGTCTACAAGGGTGTCTTTTATGTGCCAGAGATATGGCTCTCTCTTAACACTGGTCAGCCATTTATCATCCCCTTCAGACAGACTATCATCATATTCTCAAGACCATACTTGCAAATGCTGTCAAGGGAGAGCTGAAAATTCAGTCCCTAAATTTTTTTTCCCAGCACAGGGATCAATCCAGAAACTTTTGTGTTAGTAGTCTGATGTACTAACCACTACAACATGGTTCCCCTTTGTGTTTTAGCATGATCAGTGGGCCCATCCAGATTTGGGGAGTAGAGGTACTGTGCAGTACAGTGTATCCATGCACCTAAGACTTATGACTTTACTTCATTGAACTGATAAAACCAATAAGGCAATAATTGGATAATGAACACATTCATAACATACTTTATTTCGTAAAATCCTCTGTTTGTATGGTTTCATCCTCAAGATTTGTGTAATGTGTGTCCAAAATTAGGGAAACCCCTGTTCTGAGAGGTCCTCCAATGTCCGGTGATTTCGCGCATGGCTGCCAAAAATAGCTTCTTTTGCTTTTGACTTCATAAAACAAAATATCTGACACCACAATGGAAAAGTGATTGTTGTATGCGTCAAAAGTTCAAGCGGCCGGGTCAGCCGGGATTAGCGATAAGGTGTATAAGGCCATTAAGGGAAAGAATTTCTACTCCGAAATATGGCTGAATTTGAACCAAGCACACTGCCAAGGATGCAGAGCAAATATTATTTCAATCTGATATAAATTTGACATAAATAAATCAAATTTTATCTGATGATGTAATTTTTTTAATGGAAATTGGCCAAATATATTGTAAATCACAGGATTGCAGTTATTATCTTACTCTTCAACTTGTCAATTTAATTGTTTTTATCCCTTCAGAAGGTTAAAACAATAACAAGAACGATTTTATTTGTGTTACATTTTGTACTTTGGTTATATGACGAAATCAGCTAATGTGCGGTATCACTGGCCTCACGGATACCAGGGACTCCACTGTAGTCCAAATAATTTTGACATCTAGGAAGGCTATTTTATTTTTTAGCTTTGACGATGCCTGATGTAAGGCATCAAAGAAAAAAATCATAATAGCCTTACAAGAGGTCATAATTATTTGGACTAGAGGAGAGGGAGAAACTTGTATGGGAATTTTGAATTTTAAACTTTCCATTTTGAAACATTTGTTGTCATTTACAGAGATTTATATAATTTATAAATGTGAGTATTTTAAAATGGACATTTTATTTGCAACTGTTATACTTCATAAAGCTTTTATTGTGTATATTTTAATTTTGTGTTTATCTTTAGAAGACTTTACCGGCGTTTGTTTATCATCATGTTTATATATCGCATAATCTTTGTTGTATAACATTTCTTGATATAAATTTTGTGATTACCTTAAAGAAATAGGGATGTCTGCATATTTTTAAATGAATCGGTCAACAATCATGGACTTAAACGAGTGTATAAATGTTTTCTTTCAACCTAAACAAAGACGTATTTTGTTCTTTCCGCCATGAGTTTCAGCTTCCTGTGGGGGCCACAATTTTTCTGTTGAAAGGGAGGTAATCAGCATAAGTTTGTAGCAGAGTTCTCTCCCATACTACAATTTCTTTGTGTCAAGACTTTTATATTTGTATGCAAGGCTCTTGCATTACTCTAAAGATCTATAAAATGTAAACTCATACATTTCAACTGTATTATTTTGAAATAAAAAGGATTTTGGTTCACTTTTTTAAAAATAAAACATTGACTTTTTTGTATTTACAATCTTCAATCTTCAATCTTTGTCGTGATGACAGAGTAATCTCTCTTGTGAATTATCCTCTCTTGTAAAATTATTATCACTAATGTAGTTTCTCCTTTGTACTTCGATATTGTAGGTGGCGTTTTAAAAATATTATAGAATTATATAAATGTATCAAGTGAAAAAAATGGTTAATTAGGTTATCGAAATGGCATGAAAAACTAAAAAATATTAATAATTAAAAGAAATTTGTATTAAATTATCCACTAAAACGGTTTGTTTCCTCTATATGTACTCCGCTAATAGTTGATTGATATTTTCTGCATTTGGCAAATTGATTGTTAATAAATTGTCTAAATCTGTTGGAATTTGTCCTGTTATGAAGTATATTTGATGAAATAATTTGTCTCTGGCATCTGAATACAGGTCACATTCAAAAAGGTAGTGTTGTGACATTTTCTTTTTGTTTGCAGTGATCACAGGTTTCCGAGTTGATGTGCTGGTTTATTATAAATGAGGGGGAGGACAGGGGGGGGGGGGGGTACCCTTCTCCCTCCTTTTGAGATATTTTTTCTTGAAATATTAGAAATATTACCCCCTTTCTGCTTTCTCCTACCCCCTTTCTCCCTGTCTCCCTTACCCCTGTCCTCCCCCTCATAAATTGGTATGCATTTAATTTAGAATAACCTGTTCGTAAACTGTTGATTATGTTGTACATTTTTTTTGACGGGAAGTCTTTTTTTACTTTATTTTTAACTTCAGGATGAAATCTGAAATAATGACGTCCAGCATTACTGTTTTCCCATCTGCGTTGCCATTTTTTTTAACAGAATTTCTAGCTGCTTTTTTTACATCTTGTTTTGTAAACACTATGTCATCAACTGCTAGTGTTTCTGCTTCTTTAGCAGCTTCTTTTGCCAGGGAGTCTGCTTCATCATTTCCTTTTATGTTGGCATGTCCTGGTGTCCAGTTTAAGTTTATTAAAATTCCATGTTCATTTAAATTTTTTATTTTCCCTTTGATTTCGTTAATGGTTTGATGACAGCTGTCACTTTTCCAATTAAGAGTTAAGATACCTAATGCGTTCTGACTGTCCGAAAATAAAGTTAAAGTATCAATTTGCTGTTTTGAAAAAGATTCTATGTAATCCAGTACAATTTTTATTGCTATAAGTTCAGCTAGCAAGATTGATCCTTAAAATTGTTAGAGACAGGTCTTTTTAATTTTTCTTCTTGATTATTGATGTAAATTATAGCTCCTGCACCGCAGGGGCCTTGATTTCCTAAACATGACCCATCTGTAAAAGCGACTGCTGTGTTTGATGTTTGAGATTTGAGTTGTTCAGAGATAACTTGTTTCCCTTCCTCTATATTATTTTCAAAAAAATGTTTTGAGGGCATTTATAGTTGCATTTTGATCAACAAGGCATTAAAAGACGTAGAATATTGTCTAAAGTATGCTTGTTTACAGTGGCGGATCCAGCCATTTTAAAAAGGGGGTGGGGTCCCAACCCAGGACAAAGGGGGGGGGGGTTCTAACTATATGTCCCCATTCAAATGAATTGAACGGCCAAAAAAAGGGGGTTCCAACCCCCGGACCCCCCCCCCCCCCCCCCCCCCCCCCCCCCCCCCCCGGATCCGCCACTGGTTTATTTTGGTAATAGTTTTGTCCTCAGGTGTTTTTTGTTTTTTCTCAGTGATTTGAACACATACAAATTAATACATTTTTATAATTTAATTTGGTTGAATATTTAGCGAATTTCGTGTATATCGATGGCGCTGAAGTGCTCGGTAAATATGCTTTTTACATTTAACTCTTTCATAGCTTTGTTTTAAACTTTTATTATGTTTCCAAGAATTCTGCAATAAAAAGCGCGGGCTTTATCGTTCCGGCAAAGTTAACGTTCCACAGTGAATCATAGTTCAAAACTTGTTTAACTTGAAAACTGAGGGTTAACTGTGTATTCAATATGACATGACCGAGTGGTCTATAGACTTAGTAGTTCGTCTTCTGTACAGCTAGTCTCTTGGTACCTATGATGTGTTCTTTTACTTCTACTTCTATGTGGTAAATCTGCAGTCGGTAATTCCATAACGCAGATATACTGTGCGCGTGTGTCAACCAGTACACGCCAAGTTAAAAATAACAAAAACTTTTGTTCATTAACAAGTCGAAATTTCATCATTCCTGTCGAAGTTAGTGGCTCTCCCCGTTTTGTCTGATCAGAAGAAGAAAAAAACCACCGCAGACCACCACAAGTCTCAATAGACAAAAGACAATTCAGTTAAACATAATTAAACTTTAAAAGTTTTAAACATTTGTCAATCAATTTACCCATAATATGACCGTGACGAACGGTCCGAAATAGCAGAGACATATAATCATAAATAAACTCTTTAGTATATATGTCCCTGGTAATAATTATAAGACTAAAACAAGCATATCAAAGAAGCCAGTGAGTTTATTTAATTTCACTTTCGGGTATATTGATGATGTTGCTTCCATTAACAATTCGAACTTTTCTGATCCCACAGAACTATAAAGGAGTATAGGTCCAGTAAGACCCCTTTCTGGCCCTAAAATATAGCAGTTTTACAAAATTGTTAAAATGTAAACTTTTGTTATTTATTGGAAAGTAGAATGCTCAGTTATGCTACATAAATATGCGCTGTTTTTTTTTACTAAACAATGCACATATATATATATATATATATATATCGGTTACTAGCATACTTTAAGTCATGCTAAACTACTGGAATCTTCATAATTTTAGCATTTTAGTTAAATTTTAGACGGTTTTTAGAGCGTTTTTAATGAGTAAATCGGTTACAATCGTTCACATACACTAATTCAATCAACTGAAATAGACACTTAAGTTTTTAAAAAGTGTCCAAAATCTTTCGTCAGATCAACCTGAAATTTGAGGTCAAAATCGGCCTTTACCGGACCTACTCATTTAAGAAAACAACAAACACGGCTTATTCCGCCTCATTTTTAGACTAATACCTAGAATTTGACAAACACAGCCATCTCAGTACCACTATATATGTTAAACAAGTGACGGTTTTAATGTTTAAATTATCAATTCCCCGCACTTTATATTTAATTAACAACTGAATATAACAACAGCCTACATATGGGATATACATTTCCCCATATTTCCCCAACTTATTTGGTATTCAGACTTTGCATGTAAAACGTCACCAGTGTCTGAGCAGAATGTTGACGAACCAGGCATGAGGGGTATAAATGTTGTGTACAAGTTGTAATGTTGTACAAATTATAATTTGTACAGAATATAATTTGTACAGAATTTTTGAAGTTATCAGTGTTTTATGACCTGATGAACAAAAATGGATGTTGCAGGTACACAGTCTTTTGCTCCGCATATTTCTGTCAATTTTTCACAACTTCATGATAGTCTAATACTGATCATTGATACAAAAACATTATAAGACCTCACAAAGGTTTTGTATAGATATGAACATGGTATAAGAAAAAAAAATAAAATTAGAATTTAAACCATTCAGGTATCCTCATTTCCAGTTTGAAAGCAAGAAAAATAGCACTAAATGTTAGGTTGACGTATATTATTTTTTTAATCTAAAACATTACAATGGTACACTTTATAAGTTAAACGTGTATCACCTGTTGCAAGAAGGTATGTGTCAAAAAACTTATAACTTGTACAAAAACCCTGTACAAATTATAATTTGTACAAACTTACATCTTGTACACAACATATATGTCTAAAAACGTCTCGTCCTTTTTCTAACTAGAAGTTCCCCTGAAGTTATCATGACCTTGTTAATAAATATTCCGTACCAAACTCACAAGTAATACACGATGGTCTTGAATTATAGATTCTGCATGCGTAATGACGTTTTTTTTTTAAATCTGAATATAATGTGTTATACTTAATAGTATTCATTGAATTCAAGACTTGTTGGTGACCTTCTGCTGTTGTTTGCTCTATGGTCGGGTTGTTGTCTCTTTGACACATTCCCCAATTCTATTCTCAATTTTATTTTATATGTCTTTATGAACATGTAATACTTCTTTTATTCGACGGTTTTGTCTGTTTTTGGTGACGGATATTCATTTGACATGACCTAACTTTATAGGCATCCAGTTACATGTTCTGCTGTTCAAAGTTTTGATTTTTCTACCCTGTATACCACATTGCCTCACATTCTCATTAAGAAAAAATTCACACACCTAATTAAATGGGCATTCAAAAAATCAGAATGTGAATATATATGTTCAAACTCTTTTAGGTCATTTTTTAGTAGCAATAAACAAAAAAAACTATGTTAATTGGACATGCTTTGATACTATATATGCCCTTGATTTTTACTAGATAACATTTTTGTTCGCTTTGGGGATTCCGTATATCGTCAGATTATCGGAATTCCAATGAGGACTAACTGTGCACCACTTATTGCGGACCTGTTTTTGTATTGTTATGAGTTACAATTTATGACAAAAATAAGCAAAGACCCATCGAAACAACATCTGATAAACAAATTTAATAATACTTTTAGATATTTGGATGATATTTTGGCTCTCAATAATGACGACTTCAGTATGTATATTAATGAAATTTATCCTGTTGAACTTACTTTAAATAAAGCTAATACTAACAATGACCACTGCCCTTTTCTCGATCTTGATATCTATATCACTAATGGAAAGCTGAATACTAAAATTTATGATAAAAGGGATGATTTTTAATTTCCTATCGTTAATTATCCGTTTTTAGATGGTGACGTTCCCTTGTCACCATCTTACGGTGTTTATATATCTCAACTTGTACGATTCGCTCGTGTATGTAACAATGTTTTAGATTTTAACGAGAGAAATTTATGTATTACTGAAAAATTATTACACCAGGGTTTTCGATATCACAAACTAGTCAAAACATTTACTAAATTTTATCATCGGTATAAAGACATTATTCGTAAATATAGCTCAACATGCAGACTTTTAATACGTTCAGGTATTTCACATCCAATTTTTTATGGTAATATTCTTTATAAAGCACAAAGGTGTCAGTATTCACCTCAGAAACTTACAAAACCTTTGAATAGACTTATTAAGAAGGGATATAATTACGATACTGTTGTCAAGTCATTAAAGATTGCATATTTTGGCGTTAATATTGAGTCATTGATAAGGTCTTTGCATCGGAACTAAACACATTTATTCTAAAAACAGTTGTTGGCATGACACGGGTTATGTTCTTCTCATATATGTTATGATGGTATGATACTAAACCCCTAACGGGAAGGATTGTGCCTGATGTTCATATGATGAAATCATAATCTTTCAGTCAGTTTAGTTGAAGTCTGGAGCTGGCATGTCAGTTAACTGCTAGTAGTCTGTTGTTATTTATGTATTATTGTCATTTTGTTTATTTTCTTTGGTTACATCTTCTGACATCAGACTCGGATTTCTCTTGAACTGAATTTTAATGTGCGTATTGTTATGCGTTTACTTTACTACATTGGTTAGAGGTATAGGGGGAGGGTTGAGATCTCACAAACATGTTTAACCCCGCCGCATTTTTGCGCCTGTCCCAAGTCAGGAGCCTCTGGCCTTTGTTAGTCTTGTATTATTTTAATTTTAGTTTCTTGTGTACAATTTGGAAATTAGTATGGCGTTCATTATCACTGGACTAGTATATATTTGTTTAGGGGCCAGCTGAAGGACGCCTCCGGGTGCGGGAATTTCTCGCTACATTGAAGACCTGTTGGTGACCCTCTGCTGTTGTTTTTTTATTTGGGCGGGTTGTTGTCTCTTTGACACATTCCCCATTTCCATTCTCAATTTTACATGTATAGGAACAAAAAAGAACTAAAGAATATACTCTGTTCATTTTTTAGTAGCAATAAACAAAAAAAACTATGTCAATTGGACATGCTTTGATACTATATATGCCCTTGAATGTTTACTAGATAACATTTTGTTCGCTTTGGAGTTTCCGTATATCGTCAGGTTATCGGAATTCCAATGGGGACTAACTGTGCATCACTTATTGCGGACCTGTTTTTGTATTGCTATGAGTTACAATTTATGACAAAAATCAGCAAAGACCCATCGAAACAACATCTGATAAACAAATTTAATAATACTTTTAGATATTTGGATGATATGTTGGCTCTCAATAATGACGACTTCAGTATGTATACTAAAGAAATTTATCCTGTTAAACTTACTTTAAATAAAGCTAATACTAACAATGACCACTGCCCTTTCCTCGATCTTGATATCTATATCACTAACGGAAAGCTTAATACTAAAATTTATGATAAAAGAGATGATTTTTCATTTCCTATCGTTAATCATCCATTTTTAGATGATGACGTTCCCTTGTCACCATCTTACGGTGTTTATATATCTCAACTTGTACGATTCGCTCGTGTATGTAACAATGTTTTAGATTTTAACGAGAGAAATTTATGTATTACTGAAAAATTATAACACCAGGGTTTTCGATATCACAAACTAGTCAAAACATTTACTAAATTTTATCATCGGTATAAGGACATCATTCGTAAATATAGCTCAACATGCAGACTTCTTATACGTTCAGGTATTTCACATCCAATTTTTTATGGAAACATTCTTTATTAAGCACAAAAATGTCAGTTTTCACCTCAGAAACTATTAAAACCTTTAAATAGACTTATTAAGAAGGGATATAGTTACGACACTGTTGTCAGGTCATTAAAGATTGCATATTTTGGCGTAAATATTGATTCACTTATAGGGTCTTTGCATTGGAACTAAACACATTTATTCAAAAACCAGTTATTGGCATGGCACGGGCTATGTTCTTCTCATATAAGTTATGATGGTATGATATTTATGTATTATTGTCATTTTGTTTATTTTCTTTGGTTGCATCTTCAGACACCAGACTCAGATTTCTCTTGAACTGAATTTTAAATGTGCGTATTGTTATGCGTTTACTTTTCTACATTGGCTAGAGGTACAGGGGGAGGGTTGAGATCTCATAAACATGTTTAACCCCGCCGCATTTTTGCGCCTGCCCCAAGTCAGGAGTCTCTGGCCTTTGTTAGTTTTGTATTATTTTAATTTTAGTTTCTTGTGTACAATTTGAAAATTAGTATGACGTTCATTAATTTATCACTGAACTAGTATATATTTGTTTAGGGGCCAGCTGAGGGATGCCTCCGGGTGCGGGAATTTCTCGCTACATTAAAGACCTGTTGGTGACCTTCTGCTGTTGTTTTTTCTATGGTCGGGTTGTTGTCTCTTTGACACATTTACCATTTCCATTCTCAATTTTATTTGAACGACAAAATAATTTTATACCTACTTGTGTGACGTTTATAAGCTGAACAACTGATGTACGTCAAACGCGCGATTCTACGTCATAGTTAATGCTAACCTAACCATGTGCCGCTTAGAGCAAGGATTCGGTCCCAGTACTTAAAATCATAAAACAAAAAAGCAATGAATAAGGTAGTTAAATTTGATATATGCCTTTTTTCTATCTCTGGTTACAATTTTGTTTGTTTCATAGTAATAATAACTCAATGTTGAGTGCTGTACCCCTATTTTTGACATTTTTACCTATTGTGTCTGTTAGTTTTGTTCACACATCGTTTGAATTATAATGGAATTTGGTGCGACTGTCATACAAGTGAGAGGTTAAGCTATATATATAGCTAGCTATAAACCAGGTTCATGCAAAAAGGAAAAATCACAAAAATACTGAACTCCGAGGAAAATTCAAAAAGGAAAGTCCCTAATCAAATGGCAAAATTAAAAGCTCAAACACATCAAACGAATGGAAACAACTGTCATATTCCTGACTTGGTGCAGGCATTTTCTTATATAGGAAATGTTGGATTGAACCTGGTTTTATAGCTAGCTAAACCTCCCACTACGCGCATTCGTGAGGTAATGTATTGTTCGGTCACTCGTTGAATATTTTTCTCTTTGTCGCCAGCATTCATTTAAAATTATTTCCCACTATAAAACCATTCACCAAAGTATCAATTTTATCATCTGATAACTATGATGTTGGCTCTGTGATGGAAAAAAGACTTAAATGTATCCCGCTTGGTTCTCACTTACCCCTTAACCAATACTTTTCTTATTTCTTATCTATGAAAACTCAGCGAATGCCGTATTTGCTCTTTGCTTTTTGACTTTGTATTTCTAAATACGCATATGTGAGCTGTCAATATGATGCAGACTAATGCAAGTGGGACAGAATGACCTCACAAGTTTTACAATTTGAATTATTTTTTTTAAAAATCTACCCAATGAATGGTGATGGCATTCTTTGTCCAATGAGAGTTGGGTTTTTTTTACGTATAAATGAAATAAAAATTATAGCTACAGTATCATAATCATTTGATCACCTCCACATTGAATTGTTGTACGACACACAACATACAGATACAAGGGGGACGAAAGATACCAAAGGGACAGTCAAACTCATAAATCTAAAACAAACTGACAACTCCATGGCTAAAAATGAAAAAGACAAACAGAAAAACAATAGTACACACGACACAACATAGAAAACTAAAGAATAAACAACACGAACCCCACCAAAAACTAGGGGTGATCTCAGGTGCTCCGGAAGGGTAAGCAGATCCTGCTCCACATGTGGCACCCGTCGTGTTGCTTATGTGATTACAAATCCGGTAAATAGTCTAATTCGGTAGGTCATATTCATGAAAGGGAAGGGGATTGTAGTTACGACGAAAGGAACATATCCGATATCATTTGTGAAACGGTTATTCCATAACGGTCAACCAACTCGTGATGGCGTCCGTAAAATTTACGAAGGGATGATTTCAACTTCACTATTTGGAACTCTTGGTTTAATAGCTTCCTTGTGAGCAGCAAACCTCTATCAAGAAAATCATGATAGGAAATGCAAGCACGGGAAAATCGTATCAATTGGGAGATATATACCCCGTATGCAGGTGCTGCTGGAATGTTGCTACTTAGAAATGGAAAGTTCACAATTGGAAAGCTGAAATCATCTCTTTTGTCGTAAAGTTTTGTTTTCAACCGACCCTCATTGTCAATTTCTAGATGTAAGTCAAGATTTGAAGCCGACTTAATTGTATCTGTAGTATCCTTTATCTCTAGTTCGATTGGATAGATGCGTTCCACATAGTCACCAAATTTTGAATTGTTTAGTGAAAGAACATCATCTATATAGCGGAAAGTAGAGTTAAAGGATATTGCTAACTTCTTTTCTTTCTTCCGAAGAAGTTCCTGCATGAAGTCAGCCTCATAATAATAAAGAAACAAGTCGGCGAGTAGAGGGGCACAGTTTGTTCCCATTGGAATGCCGACAGTCTGTTGAAAAACACGTCCTCCGAACGTAACAAATATGTTGTCAATCAAGAAATCAAGCATCAAGCATCATACAATGTATGCATAACATATTTCGTCAAAATTAACATATAAATCGCGGTACGTTCTTGTCTTTTTCTGGTTTAGTTTTCAAAATCGCAACTTTTTGCTGATAAATGATAAACAAAACGATGTAAATCTTTTATACAAATATCATGATTGGTCCTTAGGAATGGTTCATATTCAAGGTTGAATCACCT
Source organism: Mytilus edulis (assembly GCA_019925275.1). NCBI lineage: Eukaryota > Metazoa > Mollusca > Bivalvia > Mytilida > Mytilidae > Mytilus > Mytilus edulis. The sequence goes on from CM034359.1 coordinate 13,062,898, forward strand.
CTTATCACCACTTATGATGACCTTTCAGTAAATAGCCCAATTGTGTAAGCAAGTAAAAATGGTGAGTGTAAAACTATGATGATTATTATTTCAGTCTAATCAATTTCCTACGATGACATAACTTACCCCTTGGTTTTTTTTGTGGGGTTCGTGTGTGGATCAGCTGCCTTTAGTTTTGTGCTGTGTTTTGGTTACTGTTGTTTGTCTTTTCTTGTTTTGCCATGGAGTTGTCATTTTATTTTCGACTTACTAGTTTGAATTTTATTTTTGGTATTTTCATTCTCTTACTTTAAGATAGACATGGCACATGAAATTGAAAGAAAATGAAGCAATTATCAATTTTCAATGAAGTAGAGTAATTCTGGTACTTGCTTTATGAATATTTATCAATTTGCATTTACCTTTATTGTTCCCATTGACATTTTCATACTATGTAAAAAAGAGTTTGTATTGTAGAAATTCTAGAAATATTCATCTTATGCTAAAATTTGGATATTCACGAGCCTCTAGGAGGTATTCAGGTGCATTGGAATATTAACGAACATTTATGCATTGACATATTAACGAGCATTTAGATATTATGCTGAAATTAAACGTGGTTCTCTAAACTTCAGAGATCTAATATATTTTGCACATATCGTCATAAACATACATACACTGGACACTAACCAACCAATTATAATTCAACATGTTAATTTCTTATCCGTTTCATTTGTTTCCATACTGAAATAAATCAGGTATAAAAGACCTGATCTTAAATAATGCTCTTCACATTACATATAATGTTATTTTTTTTCTTCATTATTTTGGTTTACTGGAAATAAACTCATCATAGATACCAGGACTAAATTTAGTATATACGCCAGACGCGCGTTTCTCTACAAAAGACTCATCAATGGTGCTCGAATCCAAAAACGTTAAAAAGGCCAAATAAAGTACGAAGTTGAAGAGCATTGAGGACCAAAATTCCTAAAAGTTTTGCCAAATACAGCTAAGGTAATCTATGCCTGAGGCAGAAAAGCCTTAGTTTTTCAAAAAAATCAACAATTTGTAAACAGTAAATTTATAAATATAACCATATCAATGATAATTCATGTCAGCACAAAAAGTGCTGCCTACTGGGCTTGTGATACCCTCGGGGAAATAAAGAAGAAAAAACCACAAAAATACTGAACTCCTAGAAATTCAAAACGGAAAGTATCCATACAATACATAATAAATTGCTTATAGGTTTCTTTTTTTTCAATTTCTTAGTAACCTGTATTAATGATAGAATGGTTTGATTATTTTGAAACCAGATATCATAAAATCAAAATCTCACATTTGAAATTCGAATCTACCGTTCGTCATCAATTAAAAATACTGGTCTTGTTATACTCAAATGTCACATAGAACTTTTAAGTAACAATGATCGTTTTATGTGCAGTAATATTCCCTCATAATTATTGAGGAACGTTTGGACTAAATTAGAATATATGAATAAACTCATCATAGATACCAGGATTGAAATTGTATGTTTACGACAGACAGGCGTTTCGTCTACAAAAGACTCATCAGTGGCGCTCGAATGAAAAAAATGTTAATATGCCAAATAATGTACGAAGTTAAAGAGCATTGATAACCAAAAATTCCTAAAGTTTTGCCAAATACAGCTAAGGTTATCTTTTCCTGGGGTAGAAAGCCTAGTTTTTTTTCCAAATTCAAACTTATGTTTACAGGAAATTTAGAACTATGAACATATCAATGATAACTCAAATGATAACTCAAGTCAACATACTTGGCTGGTGATACCCTCGGTGATTTTAAACGCCATCAGCAGTGGCATCGACCCAGTGGTTGTAAATAAACTCATCCTAGATACCAGGATTGACCAGGATTGAAACTTGATATTTACGCTAGATATTAATAAGGGCAATAGTAGTTTTCCAATGCTAAAATCACTCAAATCCATAAATATACAGTGAAGGCATTGTACGAAATACAAAAATAACGAATCAGGATGCTTCGATATGACCAGCATCGATTATGGCATCAGTCTGGAATCCAGACACGTCGAGAGGGAAAACATGTCCAAACATCAAGGTTTCACCGTTGTGAAATACAAGTCTTTTAGTTACAGATAAGCAATACTATGTAAAAATTGTACTTTTTTTTTGCTCCGACCACTATAACGGCTGCTACTAGTGAAAATACATTTTCAATCCTTTTTGTACAACTGAGATCATGCACAACTGAGATCGATGGATAAATCTGTTGTAGAGTTTTTACTGGCTCAGACGTAGTTATAAATATAATTATTTTCTGTGACTGTTTCTTACATTAATTTGTAGGATCCTTTACTATAGATAATTTAGCTGATATGTGAAAATAACATCTTCATGCCTTATATATCATGTACTGTAGTACGACGCTAGATTAAAACTGACGTGGATAGGTAACACCCGAACACCGAAAGCTTCATTTTTATGAAGCCCAGGTGGTCGTGTGGTCTATCGGGACGGCTACAGTGCAGGCGATTTGGTGTCACGATATCTCAGTAGCAATGGTTCGAATCCCGGCGAGGGAAGAACGAAAAAAATTGCGAAAGCAAATTTACAGATCTAACATTGTTGGTTTGATGTTTAGACGAGTTGTATATACATTATGTACACAGCCATGTATCACTATCATTGCTGGTGATCCGATTGATAAATCTGTTGTAGAGTTGTCACTGGCTCAGACGTACTTATATATATTATATAGATATATTTTTTTTCAATTTTTTACTATTTGTTTGATGGATGTGTTTTCCTATTGTATTGTTTGTGATTTTTTGTATGTTTTGTATAATTTTTCACACACTTATTGTTAAGAGTTTATATGACAATACATATTTTGAATTGAATTGATATAAGTGTCATTGAATCTGTGGTAAGGGTTATTATACTAGGTTAAATCACACCTTATCAGTCAAATAGTCAAAGTGTCATCAAGACAAAAGTGAGTGAAAAACTAGGCATACATGTACTTATTCGTTGTAACTTAAGTTCTTCAATATTCTTGTGATAAGCTTTTCAATTAGGTAACACGACATGTGAAATGGACATAAAATGAACCAAACACCAAACTTAGAGGGGAAATTCTAACGTGTAAATTACATTATGGTTTATATGATACCAGTTGCTAATCAATTTATGTTTACCCTTATAATACCTATGGATCTTTCGACATCATAAAAACTGTATAAACTCAAAATATCAAATTCAGAGTTGAATAAAAAAGGGAGAAGTTCCTAAAATATGACACTACCAAAAGCTCGCCTAAATCAATTAACTAATTGAACGACTGGAAATCAACTGTCATATTCCAGGCTTGTAAATAATCAGTATTTAGTTCAAATATAATCTTAAATCAATCCTAATTCTATCTTATTTTAATGACGTCATTTTTCATTTTTTGATGATCTGTTTTACAAATTCAAATGACGTCATCATTTTTTTGTCATTTTTTACTATTTCAATATGACGTCACTTGGCGTTGAGGTTTAAACTTATTCGGATGTGTCTACATTTTGTGTTGCAAATGTCTGGTTATGTAATGTATTTCAGTCCTGTAATTAGTTAATATTTCAGTTCTATCATGTACAGCTTTTGTTTAGTAATTTTATAAATTTACTGTTTGCAAAAGTATAAATTATTCTAAATAATATGGCTGTTCTGGTAACTAACAGAAAACCCTGGCCGTTTTTGGCACAACTTTTTTGATCTTTTGGTCCTCGATGCTGTTCGACTTTGTGCTTGTTTCGGCTTTCAAACTTTTGTATCTGGGCATCACTAGTAGATCTTGTGTGGATAAAATGAACTTCTGGCGTATTAAAATTTTCAACTTGTTGCCTTTTGTTGGCTGTTGTTCGTGTGTTTCTTTGTCAATTGTATTCTCCAATCTATTCATATTGTAGTCCTGTGGTGTTGAGTTGTCATTTTAATGTAATATTTCACATGGCTATAAAAGGGGAGGTTTGGCATGCCACAAAACCAGGTTCAACCCGCCATTTTTTCCTTTAAAAATGTCCTGTACCAAGTCAGGAATATGGCCATTGTTATATTGTAGTTCGTTTCTGTGTGTGTTACATTTTAACGTTGCGTCGTTTGTTTTCTCTTATTTTTTAGTGTAAATTCACATTGCGATAAGACGTGTCACGGTATTTGTCTATCCCAAATTCATGTATTTGGTTTTGATGTTATATTTGTTATTCTCGTGGGATTTTGTCTGATGCTTGGTCCGTTTCTATGTGTGTTACATTGTAGTGTTGTGTCGTTGTTCTCCTCTTATATTTAATGCGTTTCCCTCAGTTTTAGTTTGTTACCCCGATTTTGTTTTTTGTCCATGGATTTATGAGTTTGAACAGCGGTATACTACTGTTGCCTTTATTTTGCTATTGGCGTTTTCTGAAGAAGAAAAATTACGGGTTAAGGAAAGTTGTACCAAATTGAAACTGGAGGATGTGAAACATAACTGTTTGAAAAATTAGAAATTTTATAAACAGTAATTTTGCATATGATAATCATATTAATGAGTTTGCGTGTCACCGAAAAAGCTCTGTTTACATGGCAGGTGACACACTCGCGGACTTAACGTTAATCAGCATTTGCACCAACCCTTTGATTGTACACAGTCATCAACATTTATATTGTTTCAAATTATTAACATAAGAAAGGAATTAGTAGAAACAACAAAACAACCTTTTTGCGCCTGACCTAAGTCTCTGACCTTTATAAGTCTAGTATGATTTTTTGTTTTAGTTTCTTTTATATATTTCGGAGTTAAATACATTAACATTAAACTAATACACATTTTTGTTTAAGAGCCAGCTGAGGCACGCATCCGGGTGCGTGATTTTCTTGCTGTATTGAACTCTAAATACAAAATGAAAATAAAGGGCAAAAAGTGAAGAATAGTGGCTAAAAGAACAGATAATAGAAAAAATAGGGAAAAATAATTGAAAGTATAATAATTGGGTACTTATGTATATATATTGGTGGTCCTTCACTTATGTAATCTTTAAAATACATTATGTATATACAAAATATCAGCCCAGCGATCTCAGATCTTTATATTTGCGGACGCTATTTTTCTGTTCTTCCCTGACCGATATTCGAACTCATGCTGCTGATATGACCACCTACGTTACACATAAATAAAACAGAATAATGGACCAAACAATATAAAGAATAGAGAATAAAGAGCCAAAGAATATAATGAAGAGAGATAAATATAGATGCAAGGTTTGAGAATTTTTTATTTGCACCAGATGTGCGTTTCGTCTACAAAAGACTCATCAGTGACGATCGAATAAAAAAAGCTACAAATTTTCAAAAGAAGTACGGACTTAAAGAGCATTTTGGACAACAATTTCATAAACGTTTGCCAAATTCAGCTAAGTAAATCTATTCCTGACGTAGACAAGCAGTAGTATTTGAAAAATTCAATGTTTTGTAAACAATTAATTTATATTAATGACCATATCAATGATAATTCATTTCAACACACAAATGCTGACTACTGGGCTTGTGATACCCTTGGGGAATAAAAACTCCACCAGCAGTGGCATTGATCGATGAATGACCATAACTGAATTTTAATATGCGTATTGTTATGAGTTTACTTTTCTGCACTGGCTAGAGGTATAGAGGTAAAGGGGGAGAGTTGAGATATCACACACATGTTTAACCCCGCCGCGTTTTTGCGCCTGTCCCAAATCAGGAGCCTCTGGCCTTTGTTAGTCTTGTATTATTTTAACTTTTAGTTTCTTGTGTACTTTGGAGTTTAGTATGGCGTTCATTATCACTGAACTAGTATATATTTGTTTAGGGACCAGCTGAAGGACGCCTCCGGGTGCGGAAATTTCTCGCTGCATTGAAGACCTGTTGGTGACCTTCTGCTGTCGTCTGCTCTATGGTCGGGCTGTTGTCTCTTTGGCACATTCCCCATTTCCATTCTCAATTTTATTAGCATTGAAAATCACACAAACGAAGGACCACCATTCAAACTCAAAGGTTATACACAAACTCAAAGGTTATACACAAACTCAAAGGTTATACACAAACTCTAGACTTAAAATAAATGTTTCTGTATTTTTTTAGGTTTACCTGGCATATCTCATGCTGTTTGTCTCCTCAGTTGGGATGGTGGATTCTTGTTTCTTTTATCCGATTAATGGAATAATAACCAATTGGTACAGGACTTTCCGAGGACATGGAATTCTGGAATCTTTATATGCTAAGCGGTGTCTGTTCGTCAAACACGGAAGCTTGAGATGGAAGGATTTCGTCTTGATTCGACATCCTGTAAGTCGATTAATATACGTAACAAATCAGCTTGATATTTGGTCAGTTGGTGAAAATAGAAGTAGAAAAGAATTTCTTCTTTCAATCTAAGTTTTTTTTTTAACTTTAAAACCATGCTGACTTAAAAAAAAAACCCCAATGTTATACATCTAGGCTTGTACGATTACCCTTTTAGATATTTCAACCAAGTTAAAAAAAATGTCAGATCTATGCATATTTTAATGATCATTTCACTGAAATAATCATATTTTTAATTAAAAATGGTAGTTTTCCTATTTAATTAAATGGTCGTTTGGCAAATATATTTGCTGCAACTCATTTAAAGCCTTCTTCTCTAATGAGAAAGGGTAATATGCTAGATATACTTACTGGAGGTGTGATGAGGTGATTGAAGCTGTTAATTTTACTAATTTTAATAAGATTTACTTTACTAAATTTTTCCATAGACATAAAGATTTTGTTTTTAAGTTTGGTTGTACCTGTAGAAAACTTATTTCAAACGGGATAACACTCCCTCATTTTTACGGAAATGTTAACCGTGCCCGGAAATTTAGAAATGATCCATATAAACTTGTTGCTCCTTGAAATTAACTTATTCTAAAAGGTGAACTATTTAACACTGTAATTAGATCATTGAGTATTGTTTTTATTGGTATAAATATTGATTTTGTTATCAGTAAATTAAAAGCTAACTAAATGTTACTAGTATGTTATATACATATACATATTCATGGATCTACAATCTGTAGATACCTGTAACTTGGCATTGCACAAGGTCATATTTTTCTCTGGCTTTTTATGACGTCTTTACACTAAATCCATTGGATGTTGGATGTGTACGAATTGATAGTTTAGTCTTAGATGCATTATTTTTTTATTAGTTGTTAGTGGCTTTGAAGTAGCTGTCAGACAACTGCGAGTACCCTCAGATCTGTTCATTGTGTCTGTTCATTGTGTCTTTTTGTGTCGGGATGTATAAGTACCCAGTCACGTCAACTTGTATTTTTGTCCATCTGATGAATAAAGCCTTTTTCAACTGATTTTATAGTTCGTTCTTATGTTGTACTGTTATACCACTGTCCCAGGTTATGGTAAAAGTTGGGATCCCGCTAATATGTTTAACCCCGCTAATATGTTCAACCTCGCTACATTATTTATGTATGTGCCTGTCCCAAGTCAGGAGCTTGTAATTCAGTGGTTGTCGTTGTTTATGTGTTACATATTTGTTTTTCATTAATTTTTTTATATTAATAAGACCGTTAATTTTCTCGTTTGAATTGTACATTTTCTTATCGGGGCCTTTTATAGCTGACTATGCGGTATAAGCTTTGCTTATTGTTGGAGGCCGTACGGTGGCCTATAGTTGTTAATGTCTGTATCATTTTGGTCTCTTGTGGATAGTTGTCTCATTGGAAATCATACCACATCTTCTTTTTTATATTAATCGATTGTCATTAGTATGTTCAATATGAAAGTTAATATGTCTTTTCAATTTAACAGAAAGGTATATTTACAACATGATATGATTGAGTTTTTTCCAACATGTATAGGGTCAGACCGTATCGACATTCGAGGTATTCCGATATTTATGTTGAGTATACAATGTATGTGTCCCTGCAAGTCCCAACTTAGTAATTTAAATCCCCTTGTGGTGTTATAATCATCAATGATCTTTAACTTCGTACTTTATTTGACCTTAAACATTTTTTATTCGAGCGTCTCTGATGAGTTTGTTTGTAGACGAAACGCACGTCTGGCGCAAATATGAAATTTTAATCCGGGTATCTATGATCAGTTTATGGTACATTTTTGTGTTTTTCTCTACCATTTTGACTGTTGTGCGTTGTCATATGCATTTTTTGTTTTTCTTTGTTTATATATTTCTTTATTTTTATAATGTTATAATACAATATTGACTGATGTACCCCTATTTTTGACACTTTTACCTGTTATTATAGAGGTAAAATAAGACTAAACTCATATTCTTCGTGTAAAATCAGACTCAGAACAAGAATGACAGTTAACATGTTAAACTTGTCAAAACAGTGAAATTGCATGCGACTGTCATACAATTGAGAGGTTTCTCTAGTTGTGAAAACAAGTTTAATCCATCATTTTAAACAAAACAGAAATGCCTGTACCAAGTAAGGAAAAAGACAGTTGTAATCCATTCGTATTTTTGGCTTTTCTTTTTTGCTATTTGCTGATGGACTTGCCGTTTAGAATTTTCCGCGGAGTTCTGTGGTTTTGATAATTTACTATTATTTCTGTTTCATCAATGGCGTAATTTTGAAAGTGCTATATATTATATGAGTATAAAATATTTTTTATTGTTTGGTTGTTTTTTCTTTCCGCAATATTCTGTCCACTGTTTACTTGAAAACATCGTGAGTAGAAAAATGTATTGATTTTGTAATACATGTAATTTATTTGCTAGGCTGCTGGTCAAATATGGGTAAAAAAGGACCGAGGTCACTGTGGAATCCTTGATTGTTGTGGTAAGAGATTTTGTCTGCAGACAAATAAAAATGTTGTCAAAGAAAAGAGGGACGAAAGATATCAAAAGGGACAGTCAAACTCATAAATCTAAAACAAACTGACAACGCCATGGCTAGAAATGAAAAAGACAAACAAACAACAGCACACATGACTCATCATATAAAACTTAAGAATAAACAAAATACACATGCATATCGGAGATTTTTTTCAACCTTCTCCTGATTCACGAAAATCATTCTACCATTAATAGAAAGAGAAAGATATCACGGTGGAACAAACAAATCGGTAGAAAATATAATGAAATGGCTATAGCATAAAAATGAAAAAGAGAAAAAAAAAAGTACACAAAGTACACAAAGTACAACATAGAAAACTAGGACTGATAAATAAGGGCAACAGTAGTATACCACTGTTCAAAACTCGTAAAGCTATGGACAAAAAACAAAATCGGGGTAACAAACTAAAACTGAGGGAAACGCATTAAATATAAGAGGAGAACAACGACACAACATTAAAAGCCATACGAATCCCAACAAAAGCTATTGTTTAAGTACCTGCAGGAATTCTACTTACTCTTTTGGTTTTTTTAATCGGTAATTTGGATTGGTTTCCATATACATGGTTTACAACGTTAATGTTAAAAGACCTCAGGCGATTTTTACGTTTTAGTCTACACCAAACTCATCAAAGACGCTCGAAAATCTAAAACAATGAAAGGAAAATTTCCAAAACTAATTTCAGTTTTAAGATATTGTAACCTTTACCGATTGAATACGTCTTAAGATTTTCAAACAAATGTCAAAATACTTAAGGAATGACTGTAATAATTTTTCTGTCTATGAAGAAATAACATAAAAAATATTACAGTCATTTCTTATAATTTAATTCTAAATTCCATTTTAAACCGTAGAAAACCATGAAAAACGTTGATGACGTTACGGTCACATGACTAAATTGTGTCTATGGCCTCATAACAAAATAACGTCAGCCAATCAGAAGACGCGTTACATCCAAAATTAAATTATTTATAATTGTAGTGAATGATGTAATGTTTGTTTTCAAATTTTTATATTCAATAAATAGGAACTCATCAGCCCGTATACAACTATTGCATGCTGAATCGGTGCCAAAATGGAGGCAAATGTATAAACAATAATGATGGATACACATGCATGTGTCATAATGGTTATACTGGAAATACATGCGAACATGGACCAAGTATGTACAAAATGTATGAATATAAAAAAGAAGATGTGGTATGATTGCCAATGAGACAACTATCCACAAAAGACCAAAATGACATTGACATTATCAACTATAGGTCACCGTACGGCCTTAAACAATGAGCAAAACCCATACCGCATAGTCAGCTATAAAAGGCCCCGATACGACAATGTAAAACAATTCAAACTAGAAAACTAACGGCCTTATTTACGTAAAACTAGAGGCTCTCAAGAGCCTGTGTCGCTCACCTTGGTCTATGTGCATATTAACAATGGACACAGATAAATTCATGACAAAATGGTGTTTTGGTGATTGTAATGTGTTTGTAGATCTTTCTTTACTGAACATTCTTGTTGCTACACTTATCTCTCTCTATAATGAACTTGGCCCAGTAATTACAGTGGAAAATATTTCCTAAACATTTACAAAAATTTACAAAAATTTATGAAAATTGTTAACAATTGACTTTAAAGGGGAATAAATCCCTGAGGGGTCAATTGACAATTTTGGTCATGTTGACTTATTTGTAGATCTTATTTTGCTGAACATTATTGCTGTTTATAGTTTATCTCTATCTATAATAATATTAATGATAATAACCAAAATCTGCCAAATTTTCTTAAAATTACTAATTCAGGGGCAGCAACCAAACAACAGGTTGTCCGATTTGTCTGAAAGTTTCAGGGTAGATAGTTGTTGACCTGATAAACAATTTAACCTCAGATTTGCTCTAAATGCTTTGGTTTCAGAGATATAAGCCAAAATCTACATTTCACCCTATGTTCTTTTTTTAGCCATGGCGGCCATCTTGGTTGGTTGGCCGGGTCACGCCACACATTTTTTTTTAATTTAGATACCCAATAATGATTGTGGCTAAGTTTGGTTAAAATTGGCCCAGTAGTTTCAGAGGAGAAGATTTTTGTAAAAGATTACAAAAATTTACGAAAAATTGGTCAAAATTGACTATAAAGGGCAATAACCTCTTAAGGGGTCAACTGATAATTTTGGTCATGTTGACTTCTTTGTAGATCATACTTTGCTGAACATTATTGCTGTTTACAGTTTATCTCCTTCTTTAATGATATTCAAGATAATAACCAAAATCTGCAAAATTTCCTTCAAATTATTTATTTTGGGGCAGCAACCCAACAACCGGTTGTCCGATTCATTTGAAAATTGAAGGCCAGATAGATCTTGACCTGATGAACAATTTTACTCAGTCAGATTTGCTCTAAATGCTTTGGTTTCAAAGATATAAGTCAAAATCTACATTTCACCCCTATGTTCTATCTTGGTTGGATGGCCGGGTCACGCCACACATTTTTTAAACTAGATACACCAAAGATGATTGTGGCCAAGTTTGGATTAATTTGGCACAGTAGTTTCAGAGGAGAAGATTTTTGTAATAGATTACTAAGATTTACGAAAAATGGTTAAAAATTGTCTATAAAGGGCAATAACTACTATGGGGTTAACTGACCATTTCGGTCATGTTGACTTATTTGTAAATCTTACTTTGCTGAACATTATTGCTGTTTACAGTTTATCTCTATCTATAATAATATTCAAGATAATAGCCAAAGAACGGTATAATTTCCTTAAAATTGCCAATTCCAGGGCGGCAACCCAACAACGGGTTGTCCGATTCGTCTGAAAATTTCAGGGCAGATAGATCTTGACTTGATAAACAATTTAACTCCATGTCAGATTTGTTCTGAATGCTTCGGTTTCAGAGTTATAATCCAAAATCTACATTTTACCCCTATGTTCTATTTTTAGCCATGGCGGCCATCTTAGTTGGTTGGCGGGGTCACCAGACACATTTTTAAAACTAGATACCCCAGTGATGTTTGTGGCCAAGTTTGGTTAAATTTGGCCCAGTAGTTTCAGAGGAGAAGATTTTTGTAAAAGTTAACGACGACGGACGCCAAGTGATGAGAAAAGCTCACTTGGCCTTTTAGGTCAGGTGAGCTAAAAATGAACGAAAAACAAATATCTAACACATAAACAAACGACAACCACTAAATTACAGGCTCCTGAAGTCGAAGAACAAAAGCTTTTTTTGCTTAAATATCTTAATAATGATAATTACAGAAAACAATGATAAATTTGAATAAATAAATGATATTTAAATATGAAATTATTGTATATGAAAAGAAAATGAACAAAGATTAAGTGGAGGCTACTGTTGATATCAGAATCTATCGGAAAAGTGCATGTCTTAGAGAACAAAATCTATCATAGAGAAGAAAGAAACGTCTCAACCAAACGCTTATTTTACCTTCAACTAAGAAACGAATGCTTCTTTTTATTTTGTTGGGGTGAAAAACACAAGTAAAGCACAATTTGTGTACCTGATAAAATAGTTATCAAAGGTACCAGGCTTATAATAAATAACGCCAGAGGCCCGTTTCGTCTACCTAAGACTCATCAGTGACGCTCAGATCTATAAGTTTGAAGGCCAAAACAAGTACAAAGGTGAAGAGCATTGAGGACCAAATTATATTACTTTTCTCTTATAATAGTCTACCAAACAAAGGCTAACGATACCAAACTGAAAGGGATATTAAAACTCATAAGTCGAAAACAAACTGACAATGCCAGAGTAAAAACACGAAAAACAATCAAACGACAAAGAGCATACACAGGCGCGGATCCAGAGGGGGGGGGGGGGGGGGGGGGGGGTTCCGGGGGTTGGAACCCCCCTTTTTTTGGACGATCAATGCATTTGAATGGGGACATGTAATCATGTAATTGGAACCCCTCCCCTTTTGTCCTGGGTTAGGAACCCCCCCTTTTTTAAAATGGCTGGATCCGCCCCTGGCATATATCATAGAATGCCAATTAAGGCAACAATAGTATACCACTGTGCAGTAGTTATAAATCGGTTGAGCAAAAACAATTCCGGTTAAAACTGAGGGAAACAAATAATCTAAATGATAATGCTAGTTTCTATTTATTCGGTATTAGAAGTTACTATATGAAAAAGAACACGTTGACAAGAATACACATCGGAATACCTATTATTTCCTGGCAAAAAAAAAAAACACGTCCGCAAAACATAACATAAATGTTGTTAATTCGAAAATCAAGGCATCCTGATAATGTCAGTTTCAGAGACTCTAAATTCTATTTATTATGATCGATTTTGACATTTTAATTTATACTTGAGTTCATCAGATATTCATTTCGTCTACAAAGGACTAGTCAGTGGTGCCCGAATAAGCAAATTTGAAGACTAAATCTATAATGAAGTTCAAGATAGAAAATTGAAAACATAAACAATCAACCGTTTGGCCAAATCTGGCTTAGTCTATGATTTCTCACAGACAAAATATTCCAAGTGTTCCATATCATTTTTAAAGTTTAGAGATTCAGAACTGTAAATTTACAGAAAATCATGTAATCAAATGCGTATTGGGTTATTCATACCATTGGAAACGAAACGTACCAAATCAGGAAAATGGCCTTTGTTATATACATTGTACTAAATATTATAGTTCGTTTCTGTGTGTGTTGCGTTTAAGTGTTTCTGTTGTGTCGTTGCTCTCCTCAAGTACATTTGATATATTTCACTCAGTTTTAGTTTGTAACCCGGATTTGATTTTGCTCAATTGATATACTACTGTTGCTTTTATTTATGAGATCTGTGGTTGCAAAGAAAACTTATAATAGTTACCAATCTAATAATTATATACGTTAGATGCCTAATTCATCTACAGTAGCGCTCGAATCAATCCAGAATACCAATTCTAGGACAAATATTTTTTAGAAAAAAGTATTGTGTTAGTTTAGTGTCTTTAGCCCTAAACAAAATCACTTAACTTTTTGATTTGCACAAACTTGAAAATGTAGTGCAAATCATAAAATGTTCAATATAAAGTATAAATGTATAAGATAAACAACAGACTGCATTTCATATAATATGTATAAGATAACATTTCTGTATTTCAGTAACCAAAGCTGCAGTCGCTACAACATCAAAGCCAACAAGTACATGTGTTGATTCATCATTCTGCTATACTTCTGCTGCTTGTTACCTTGTACCAGATAGTTGTCCTAAATTGTGTGGGAAATGTGGCAAGTATTGATAAATAATAGACACTGTGATAAAAGGGAAGATATTTTTAAGAGGCTATCTTGTTATCATATCCATATTAATCCAGTATAAAATTCTGCCTCATAGCTTGACATCTAGAAATTGTCAATAAGGGTCGGTTGAAAACAAAAACAAACTTTACGACAAAAGAGGCGATTCCAGCTTCCCATTTGTGAACTTTCCATTTCTATGTAGCAACATTCCAGCAGCGCCTCCATGCAGAATATATATCTCCTAATGACAAGATATTCCCGTTCTTGTATTTCCTATCATGCTTTCCTTGATAGGGGATTGCTGCTCACCAGGAAGCTATATTACACCAAGAGTTCCGTATGGTGACGTTGAAATCATCCCGTCGTAAATAATACGGACGCCATCATGAGTTGGTTGACCGTAATCGAATAACCGTTTCACGCATGATATCGGATATGCAAATCGTAACAAAATCCCCTTCCCTTTTCAGGAATGTGACCTACCGAATTAGACTATTTACCGGGTTTGTAATAACATGAGCAACACGACGGGTGCCAAATGTGGAGCAGGATCTGCTTACCTTTCCGGAGCAACTGAGGTCCCTTCTAGCTTTAGGTGGGGTTCGTTTTGCTTAGTCTTTAGTTTCCTATGATGTGTCTTAATTGTGTACTATCGTCTGCCTGTTTTATTTTTTTTTTCATTTTTAACCATGGCGTTGTCAGTTTATTTTCGATCTGTGAAACTGACTGTCCCTCTGGTATCTTTCACCTTTCTTTTATAGATGTATATATGGTATAGTGTTTTTCTCTGTTGAAACAGAACGACGACCTTTGATCATATATATAACACTACAGTATTTTATTTGAGGATATTCATGGGTCATTTTTTTAATTGATGGTCGCAAATATGCGTAAACCTAATTTGAGAATATCAAATCGTCAAATAATTAAAAAAAAATGATTTCTCATCAACATTTTTATTCATTAAACCTATAAATTACAATGTTTTAGATACTGATACTAGTATAATATACATATATATTACACTATGCATCATTATAATGAGGAAAAAATGTGTGTTCCTCGTCTATTTTAGTATAAATGATAAAAAGAAATAGAAATCAGAAAGGGGGAACACTGCCTGCCATAATAGGGGCCCGCTTTAATTAGTGATTCCCTATATAATCAATCAAATGTTTCCCACGAAAGGGGTATGCCCCTTAATCTGCACATGAACAAAAATGTCTATTTTAAACAATTATAGTGTTTTGTTTATACAGGAACGGGCTTGTTAAATTCGACATTAAAAACCAACTCATGTAAGTTGGTTTCTAAAAGGAAATTGAATCATGAACTTGTGATTATTCCTGGTTCAGCATCCGAAGATGACGAAGTGGGGAAAAAAAGAAGCAGGTGTAAAAAATCTGGTCATTTTTTTGATCAAGTTAAGCTTTCCAATCGATATTTTATAATGTGTCTTTCTATGTTGTAATACTATTGTTTCAGAAAAAGGAGAAGGTTTGGTACCATTAAAACGCTTGCACCTGTCATTAGTCAGGAATCTGATGTACAGTGGTTGTCCTCTGTTTATGTAGTTCATACATGTTTCTCGTTTTTATATATATTAGACCGTTGGTTTCCTCGTTTTAATAGTTTTACTATAGTAAGTTTTTGGCCCTTTATAGCTTGCTGTTCGGTGTGAGCCAAGGCTCCATGTTGAAGGCCATACCTTGACCCATAATGGTTTACTTTTTATAAATTGTTACTTGGACGGAGAGTTGTCTCATTGGCACTCATACTACATCTCCCTATATCCATAAGGCTATTTAACTCTTAATTTCAACAAAACAAAAATTCACTATTTTAACATAAAAATAAGCGTTTGGTTGAGACGTTTATTTCTTGCCTATGATAGATTTTGTTCTCTAAGACATGCACTTTTCCGATTGATTCTGATATCAACAGTAGCCTCCACTTAATCTTTGTTCATTTTCTTTTCATATACAATAATTTCATATTTAAATATCATTTATTTATTCAGATTTATCATTGTTTTCTGTAATTATCATTATTAAGATATTTAAGCAAAAAAAGCTTTTGTTCTTCGACTTCAGGAGCCTGTAATTCAGTGGTTGTCGTTTGTTTATGTGTTATATTTGTTTTTCGTTCATTTTTTTACATAAATAAAGCCGTCAGTTTTCTCGTTTGAATTGTTTTGCATTGTCTTATCGGGGCCTTTATAGCTGACTATGCGGTATGGGCTTTGCTCATTGTTGAAGGCCGTACGGTGACCTATAGTTGTTAATTTCTGTGTCATTTTGGTCTTTTGTGGATAGTTGTCTCATTGGCAATCATACCACATCTTCTTTTTTTTTTTTTATAAAATCAACATATTGCATTGATGATACATGTCTATATATGTAGCTATGAATTATAACTATTTGAATATAGACTGCAAAAATTCAAGAGATGCAGTATGGTTTCCTGTATGACAACATTCAATCAGAGACCAAAGGACAGGGATATAAATAAACACATAAAGGGCGCTGTTAGGACTTCACTTATGATCAACACGCATGTCCTATAGTTAGATTTAAAGAGGAGTTCGTGATGAGATGACTCATTTCTATTAACTTGTAAATAAGGTAGAAATCAATCTAATTAAAAACCGATCTCCCACGCGACATATCAGAAACAGGAGCGATGAGAGATCGGTTTTTAATTAGATTGGGTAGAAATGGAAACATAGTATGTTCCTAATTCGAATGTACTGCATATAACAGTCTAAATTGGAAATGCACCAGTCTGAGACTTAAAAAAATAGGATATCATTTGAACTGCTTGCATAATTAAAGTGAGCATTGTACTTGTAATTTAAACTTGTTTATTTATTCCTTCTATCAGCAACAACAACCGTCAACAAGATAAAAGTTACAACAAAATCAGGTAAGAAAAATGTCTGTATTTCTTTGTTAAAGATGGATTGATAAATGGATTTTTAACGTTCAGTGGAAAGTTAAATATACATTCAGGACAAAGAACATGAAAATGTGATATGCATATAAACTATGTTTTGTACTAGACTGACACTCTTATCCAGATATCTGAAATGTCTATGAAAAGAGAATACAATTAGATGTTTTAAAGGTTATGCAGCATCAAGTCAATATTGTGTTTTTTCACTCAATAATTCAATTATGTCTGTTTTGTTCACGCATCGTTGTTTAATAACGGAATTTGATGCGACTGTCATACAAGTGAGAGGTCATTTTTATAAATTTCCTGTTTACAAAACTTTGAATTTTTCGAAAAACTAAGGATTTTCTTATCCCAGGCATAGATTACCGTAGCCGTATTTGGAACAACTTTTTGGATCCTCAATGCTCTTCAACTTTGTTCTTGTTTGGCTTTATAAATATTTTGATAAGAGCGTCACTGATGAGTCTTATGTAGACGCGCGTCTGGCGTACTGAATTATAATCCTGGTACCTTTGATAACTATTAGCGCTGTAAAACCAGGTTCAATCCAATTGAAAATGCCTGTACCTGACAGCTGTCAATTCTTTTGATGTGTTTTAACATGTGATTAGGGACATTGGATTTTTCCTCTAAGTTCGGTATCTTTGTGATTTTACTTTTTTCTGTTGCATAGAAAAATAAAATATATCTTGTAAACCTTAGTTAAGCTTTATTCAGTTACTCTCATGAGTACCCTTATATCAAACTGTTATCCACGATGTCCGAATGTTGCTTTGTGATCACTTGTAACAAACTGCTGGCACACCAAATGTAATCTAAAAGTACATTTATTTAGGGTTGGAATAAAGTTAGGATAAACGTTTCAGTTGTTTGACGCTATAGTGTTTTCTCAAACGGCAAAGAATATGTAAAACCTCTTTGCATGAAGTTTGAACGTTATTATTTTTCTTCTTCTACTGAATGCACATGTACTTATATTTAAGCTGCTATATCTAACTGTATTATGTATTTTATTCTGTATGTATTTTTGTCCGTTTTCTATTTGTATTAATAGTTTTTGAAGGCCTCATGGAAGATTAACATGTAACTGTTAAATGTGTTACCTTCGTTAAATAAAGAATTTTATTTATTTATGATTTATTATTGTTATTATTATTATTATTAAACAATGTTAAATTCTATGATTTCACAAATTTTCATTTTTTTAAGATACCTATAATACTGACTGTGATGTCTCTTTCCTTTCGGGACATCTCTGTCGCCTTCTTTTTTTTAAAGTGTGGTACGGTCGGTTTTGCATATAGATATAGGAAGATGTGATATCAGTGCCAATGGGACAACTCTCCATCCAAGTAACAATTTAAAGAAAACTATTATAGGTTAAGTACGGACTTCAACACAGAGCCTTGGCTCATACTGAATAGCAAGCTATGAAGGGCCCCAAAATGACTATGTAAAACCATTAAAACGGGGTTAAAAACAGTCTAATCTATATAAAAACGAAAAACATGTATGAACTACATAAAAAAAAACGACAACCACTGTACATCAGATTCCTGACTTAGGACAGACCTGTGCAAACATTTGCATATCTTTTTAAAGTGTGATAAGGACGGTTTTGTATGTTATTTTAAGTGTGATACGGTTGGTTTTGTGTGTTTTAAAGTGTGATACGGTCGGTTTTGCATGTTTTTGTGTGATTTATATTGTCCCTTCTTCTAGGCAGTTAACATCCTGTGCCCAAGTATCTTCGTTGAACGGTTGATACCTGAAGAGTTTTACAAGATTTGTTAATCCTGCTAATCTGAGTAAGAGTTTGATAACTAGCTGATTTGTAAGTTACAAAGTTAATAATATTTTTTATTTTAGTTTCTTGTGTATAATTCGGAGTTTAGTATGACGTCCATTATCATTGTACTAGTATACATTTTTAAGGGGCAAGCTGAAGGACGCCTCCGGGTGTGGGAGTTTCTCGCTACATTGAAGACCCATTGGTGGCCTTCGGCTGTTGTCTGATCTATTGTCGAGTTGTTGTCGCTTTGACACATTCCCCATTTCCTTTCTCAATGTTATTCAATGACCAATATTTTTTTTTCTGTTTACAGGGGAAAGTTCAACAACAAAAATTTCACATTCAACAACTGGCTGGCTTGCAATTAAAGGCAAATACACAACAACTGGTTGGCTGGCAATTAAAGGCAAATAAATATTTATAAAATTTGAAGGCTTTTATAATAAAGACAATCACATATTCATAAAATAAATTTAAACCACGTTATAAATTCCATGCGCTTCAGTAAAGCGCTCTTCTAGATTTACCTTCATCAAGAAAAATCTAATCCGAATATTTGAAAGCCAAGGATATATAAGGACCGAACACGTTGAACTGCATCCGTCTTTTGCCAACTATGTATGATAATGAGGGATACAAATAGACGGCTTTTATATCAAAGGCGACTAATATGTATAAAGTTGAAGTCTGCTATATTAAAGAAAAATGAATATTTATAAACAATTATGGCTTTTATTTTATCATGTTTATATTAAAGTGAATGTAAGTAGACTTACAGTAGGAATGTATATGCAACCGAGTAAAGTCATTATATAGTCTGCAACAATAAATAGAGCATGTCTATAAGATATATCAAGGAATACATTAATTAAGAAACAATTTATTGCCAAATGACCAGTATGTCGTGTAGATTTGGGTATAGAAAGCGGACTCCAGGAGCATTTTTGTTTAATTGTTTTAGTTCTAGATTTTTCTGAAATTTTTTTTTTGTGTTACGCTCACTGAAACAGTTTAGAGGGTAACATTTTTAATGAACCCATTAGAAACAAAATTAAAAAATCTCAACTGTTTCCTTCCATTCTTTATGAAAAAAAACCCGTCAAAAATCATAATTTTCGTCTTTGTTTACATATTTTCGATGATCACCAGCACCGGTCAGGACCAAATCACCAACACAGAACGTTTTACCTTACCCACCGTGTGACTAGTATTTAAAATATTATGTATAAAACTGCAATAGTTAAAACAGTACAGGAAGAGCACCTTGCTGGTACTATATAATGAACAAAGACAAACGTGATCCAAACAATGTTCAACAATATTTTCAAAGAATAAACTCATTTGACTATAAAAAGCATGCTCAATGTGCGATTTTTCCCCTTGTTTTTATTACCGATCGTTGTACTTCGGAGTAGATTCAATTTCATGCAGCAACGTCATAACCTGTACAGAAGTAAAACCACACAACAATCATGTGATATACTCAGAACGACATGTACAAATCTCAAATTCAGAACAAACAAAAGTGATATTTTAATCTTTGAAAAGCCATTACTATGCGATTTGATGGTCCTGTTGAAATAAATCGTATTTTTACCGGATTATCGAGTAGCAAAACTTAAAATAACAAAAAATCCTCTGAAGAAAAAGTCCTTAAACCAAATGTGAAAACCAAAAGCCAGAAAAAAACACCCTAAAAAAACCAAAACAGATGCTATGCAGGGCGCAGCTTTATACAACTGCAGCTGTCGAACCTTTAACAATTGGGGCAAGTATGGACACACTATTCAAGCTTGATACCGCTCTGAATTTGGATTGTGATCAGATTTTGACATAATATGTGTTTCTGACACAAAAGAAATGTCAAGATCTTACAAATCTATTGCGCAATTAAAGATTTCTTCTTCAAACTTCAAAAATTTGGAATTTGGAAAAAATATTGAAAACTACTACCGCCACCCTTTTTTGCAATTAGTCCAAAACCTTTCATTCCTTAATTTACAAGAAATATATATCTGAAAATACCCCACATTGTATGTTAAATGTTATTGAATTACCTCCCTTAGACTGCTTTTAAATTGACTTAATTGTCCATTGACCGTGCAAGGGCTGTTTAGCCAGTCAAGGTCGTTAAAAACTTCCATTTGTTGTTGACCAGAAAAACCTCAAGTCTATCCTAAATTGAGGTAAGTTATAATACCCTCCAAATGTGGTTTACCATCTTTGCCTCAAGTTTATTGTTTTATGTTTGGTAGTTAATTAGTATAAAGATCCATTTGTTAAATCTTGTGATCTATTCAATTGGCAATCGCCAATGGCAGTCAGCAGGGTTTAAGAACATCAGATGTTCGACCTGTTAGGGAGCTACCATTTGATTTTCATGGGGGGGCTAGGATGAAAATTTGTGTCTTGCATTTTTTTTTTAGTTGTAATCTCTGTCCTGCCTTTTTATTTTTCACTCTATTCGGTCCTGCCTCTTTTTTTTTTAGTTTATCCTGACTTTTTTTACCTAAATTGTCATCCTGACTTTTTTTTTGCAAGTGTCTGGTCCTGCCTTTTTTTTTACTCAAAATTCCTGTCCTGTCTTTTTTTTTACATGCACATGTATAACAATTGCAGTTTTTATCAGGAGTTCTTTGGTATCTAGACAGTTGTGTATCATACATTATCTTGTATTGTATTTACATGGCAGTCAGCAGGGTTTAAGAACATCAGATGTTCGACCTGTTAGGGAGCTACCATTTGATTTTCATGGGGGGGCTAGGATGAAAATTTGTGTCCTGCATTTTTTTTTTAGTTGTAATCTCTGTCCTGCCTTTTTATTTTTCACTCTATTCGGTCCTGCCTTTTTTTTTTATCTGACTTTTTACTAAATTGTCATCCTGACTTTTTTTTGCAAGTGTCTGGTCCTGCCTTTTTTTTTACTCAAAATTCCTGTCCTGCCTATTTTTTTCAAATTTCATCCTAGCCCCCCCCCCCCCCCCCCCCCCCCCATAAAAATCAAATGGTAGCTCCCTTAGTCAAATGCGTTTAGTCTTCTTTGGTCTTTTGGAAAATATTATTTGTGCTGTATTTAGACCCCTCTTAAAGAATTTTTTTTTACATGCACACGTATAACAATTGCAGTTTTTATCAGGAGTTCTTTGGTATCTAGACAGTTGTGTATCATACATTATCTTGTATTGTACTTAAGTGTCAGCAATATTCTGATGGGTACGCCCCTTGCAGTAAAAAAATTCGGATAGGTCAGTTTTACCCATGAAAGCCCATCCACTCAATATGAACAGAAACTCTACATCTGATAGTTCTTAATTTTTAGATCTGAAAGGCCGTTTTTCATGATGTTTTTTTCCGATACATATAAAAACAAATCTCCCAATCCCTCCCCACCTGTCAGAAATTAACTGAAATGGCCCAAGGGATACTGATAGCCTTTTTAGAATTTTCACCACTTTCTAGCACTGCCCAAAATTCTACATGCACAGGTTACTAAAGTACTTTTATTTTAATATTCAGAAATTAATTCAAATATGTATCATAACCATTTACTTGTTCAGCAATCTTTAAAATCCTTAGGCCACATAGGGTTTTTATCATGCAGTGAATACAAAATTCGCAAAAATTCGCAAAAATTCATTTTTATCTATATGTTAAATTATTTAATATTTTTTTTCTATACCTGATTCATCCCTCAGTTTTGGGAAGTGTGTTCAGTTGAAACTATATATTTTTTTGTCCAATCACTGCACTTTTCAGATACATTGACTAAGTCAAAATGTAGGTAGGGTACATAAACTAGAGGGTCCAAGGACTCTGTGTCGCTCACCTGATATTTTTATTTACAATTGATGCATGATAAATGCAACTGTTGTACTGTCGTTTAGTTTCAGAGATATAATACTAAAAATTGCATTTGAAACCTGTTTTATTTCAGCCATGTGGGCAGACAGGGTCATCATACACAGTGGTCCCTGGATATCCTAGTGGTGATTTAAACCAAGTTTGTTTAAATTTGACAGTTGTTTCAAGGGAGAATTTTGTAAAATTTATCTAACGAGAAATGCAAAGTAATGAGAAAGTTGTGAAGTTGTTTTGTTGTTGCGCAACCCCCTGCTCCCCCTTTGCCAAAAAAACCAAAAAGGTAATAAAAAATTATCATATAAGGGCAATCTATCCTATTAATGATTTCTGCAAAATTCAGTTGATTGTGCAAGGGTTGTATAGCCAGCTGAGGTCGTTAAAAACTCTCTTTTGTTGTTGCAGATAGATCTTGACCTGATTAACAATTTTACCACATGTCAGATTTGCTCTAAATGCTTTGGTTTTTGAGTGATAAGCCAAAAACTGCATTTTACCTCTATGTTCTATTTTTTGCCATGGCGGCCATCTTGGTTGGTTGGGCGGGTCATCGGACACAATTTTTAAACTATATACCCGAATGATGATTGTGGCCAAGTTTGGTTTAATTTGGCCCATTAGTTTCAGAGGAGAAGATTTTTGTAAAAGATAACTAAGATTTACGAATTAAAAATGGTTAAAAGTTGACTATAAAGGGCAATAACTCCTAAAGGGGTCAACAGACCATTTTAGTCATGTTGACTTATTTGTAGATCTTACTTTGCTGAACATTTTTGCTGTTTACAATTTATCTCTATCTATAATAATATTCAAGATAATAACCAAAAACAGCAAAATTTCCTTAAAATTACCAATTCAGGGGCAGCAACCTATCAACGGGTTGTCCGATTCATCTAAAAATTTCAGGGCAGATAGATCTTGACCTGATAAACAATTTTACCCCCCATGTCAGATTTGCTCTAAATGCTTTGGTTTTTGAGTGATAAGCCAAAAACTGCATTTTACCCCTATGTTCTATTTTTAGCCATGGCAGCCATCTTGGTTAGTTGGCCAGGTCACCGGACACAATTTTTAAACTAGATACCCGAATGATGATTGTGGCCAAGTTTGGTTTAATTTGGTCCAGTGGTTTCAGAGGAGAAGATTTTTGTAAAAGATAACTAAGATTTACGAAAAATGGTTAAAAATTGACTATAAAGGGCAATAACTCCTAAATGGGTCAACAGACCATTTTGGTCATGTTGACTTATTTGTAGATCTTACTTTGCTGAACATTTTTGCTGTTACAGTTTATCTCTATCTATAATAATATTCAAGATAATAACCAAAAACAGCAAAATTTCCTTAAAATTACCAATTCAGGGGCAGCAACCTATCAACGGGTTGTCCGATTCATCTCAAAATTTCAGGGCAGATAGATCTTGACCTGATTAACAATTTTACCCCATGTCAGATTTGCTCTAAATGCTTTGGTTTTTGAGTTATAAGCCAAAAACTGCATTTTACCCCTATGTTCTATTTTTAGCCATGGCGGCCATCTTGGTTGGTTGGCCGGGTCACCGGACACAATTTTTAAACTAGATACCCCAATGATGATTGTGGCCAAGTTTGGTAAAAATTGGCCCAGTAGTTTCAGAGGAGAAGATTTTTGTAAAAGCTAACGACGGACGACGACGAAAAACGGACGCCGGACGCCGGACGCCGGACGCCAAGTGATGAGAAAAGCTCACTTGGCCCTTCGGCCAGGTGAGCTAAAAAGAGCAACCTAAATTCCAAATGCAAATACATTGTGCTACTACTACAATTACATGTACAAATGTATATGTTTTTTCACCAGCGTCTGTCCTCAAAAGAATTTCTGGACCTGATTTCATAGGGAAATTGTAGGAAACAAATAATATCTATTTACATTTAACAAACTAAATTATTTATTATTATGACACGTTTTAACAAATAGTCTACAATACAATGAAAATAAAAACAAAAATTAGAATACCAGAATCTCTGGAACAACAAGTCACTCTAAACATTTATAATTATGATAGAACAACAAAGACAACAAAGACAATAAATAAATATAAAATATTTACATAGCATGCATTTGATGTTTTTCTCAGCTGTTCACAAAGTATAAATATTTTTCTCTGTAATCAACATTGGGATTTGAAAGAATATTTATTTTCATTTTTTTTTTAAAGTTTGAGCATGTAATGTAATCAGTAACTTATTGTAATAAATTGCTTTGCCGAGCGCAGCTGGATACGAATGCAGAGGTCCGACTCTTAACCATTTAACAGTTTGGAGAAAAATGGACACAATATTTGTGATTAATACATGCATACAGGTCTGAATTTGGATTATAATTTAATAATCAAATATTTGACACATATAGGTTTCTGACACAGAAAAACTGTAGTCAAATTCAGTCTGCACGGTTAGCCACTAGTCCGATGCCCCAGACTAGTAAAATTTCTTTCATTCAGACTAGTAAGTTTTTGCAAAACCAATAAGAAAAATGTCAGAATATTTGTCTTCGGACTAGTAGTTGAAAAAGTTTTTGGTGCAGACTTAGTCAAAGAACTTATATACCGTAATTAAAATTGGTTTATAAATGATTTGAACTTATATTCAATTTTTTGCTTGTGTAAATTGACAATGCTGCCCCCCCCCCCCTTCCCCCCAAAAAAAAATTAAATTATCCCCCTTTTTATGTTTTTGTGTAATACACTATGCTGTTGCAAATTAATGCCCCATAAAAAAATAAAAAAGTTATTTTGAGAAATTTTCTGAAATCTTGAGGAGTAACATTTGTACCCCCATTTTTTTCACCACACTCCCCTTTTTAAATAAGGAAAAATTCTTTCCCTTTACCACATACTCCTGCTTCTTCACTTTTGTAAGCTTCAACATGTTCAAGTTTTTCACCATTATCAGGATTATGTGTTCTCCTGTGTCTTAGATATTGACTATAGTCACCAAACCGTTTACTACATACATCACATGTGTAAGGCTTTTCACCAGTGTGTGTTCTCATGTGTCTATTGTAGCCACTAGTGTAATCAAACCCTTTACCACAGACATAGCATATGTAAGGCTTTTCACCAGTATGTGTTCTCATGTGTCTATCGTACCTACTAGTGTCATTAAACCCTTTACCACATACATCACATGTGTAGGGTTTTATAGCATTATGAATTCGCATGTGTCTATGATAATGACTGTTTTCACTTAACTGTTTCCCACATACATCACATGTGTAAGGCTTTTCACCTGTATGAGTTCTTTTGTGTCTATTAAAAGAACTGTGGTCCTTAAACCCTTTCCCACATACATCACATGTATAAGGTTTCTCACCCGTATGAATTCTCATGTGTGTATTATAGTGACTGCTGTTTTTAAAGCCTTTACTACACACATGACATATGTAAGGTTTTTCACCTGTATGAACTCTCTTGTGTCTAACGTAGGAACTGTTGTCCTTAAACCCTTTACCACATACATCACATGTGTAAGGTTCCTCGCCAGTATGAGTTCTCATGTGCCTAACACAAGAACTGTTATGGCGAAACATTTTTCCACAAACATCACAATTGTAAGGTTTATCACCAGTATGTATTCTCATGTGTCTAATAAAGCTGCTTTGATCACAGAACTCTATTTTACAAATATCACATTTGTAAGGTTTTTCACCTGAATGAGTTCTTCTGTGTATGTCACAAGCCTGACGTGCAATAAACCCTTTACCACATACATCACATTTATAAGGCCTTTCACCCGTATGAATTCTCATGTGTCTAAGACAAGCACTGTTAGTGTCAAACTCTTTACCACATTCATCACATTTGTAAAGTTTATCACCAGTATGTATTGTCATATGTCTATAGTAGTGACTTTCGTCACTGTACCCTTGACTACATATATCACATGTGTAACGTTTATCATCGGTATTAATTCTTGTGTGAATGTTGAGTGATCTGCAGTCTTTACCTTTACCACACACAAGACATGGAGAATATGTATTATCAGTATCCATTCTAAAGTATGTGTATAAAGCCCCACTTGAAATATACCTTCTACCACATTCTTTAAATTTAACAGTTTATTGCCGATGGTATGTGTTCTCCATTGCCTTTATTTCTCCTATGATTCTCTATGTGTATCAAACCCAACTTGAACTATACCTTCTACCACATTCTTTGACAGGTTTATCGCCAAAGGTATATTCTCTCCTGCCTTTAAAAATGTATTTTTCCTGTGATTCTGTATGTGTATCAAGTCCAACTTGAACTATACCTTCTCTGTTGCCTTTATTTCTCCTCTGATTCTTTGAGATAAAGCTTTGAATAAATTGTTGCCCACATAATAAGTACATTTTTTTAAATAGTGTATTATCTGGACATCTTACTCATGTTTAATGTTTCTATGTGAGTTCTACCTCATGTTTTATGTTTCTCTGTGATTTCTATCTCATGGTCAATGCATATGTTTCTCTGTGAGTTCTACCTCATGTTTAATTTTTCTCTGTGAGTTCAACCTCATGTTTAATGTTTCTCTGTGAGTTCTATCTCATGTTTAATGTTTCTCTGCATCAAATGGTCTGCTATTTCACAGTTTTGTTTTCTTTATTTAACAGATCTCTTACACTCTAGTCATGGATTACTTGTAATTATCTGAAAACTTGAAAAAATATATCATTTAATTTTAAAGCGAAAAAAAATGTGTTTACAAATATATTAACAAACATTACAACCCTAATTATGTTTGATGTGATATTTTTCACGATATTAGCTCAAAAATGGTGAAAAATTGGTGAAAATGGGAAAATCATCAAAATTGGGTACTTTCAAGGGGTGTAAAAAAAGATATTTTTTTTGGCCATATACATTGATATATATATATATTCTTAGCAGTCCAGGGACTTTAACAGAAAGTCCATGTGTATTCATATAAAAAATGGGGGGGGGGGGGGTAGACCTTTATCAGGACTCTGGGACCGGGTGTTTTAAAGCTCAGGATTTCTGGATGTCAGGATTATTATATATCTGATGCCACAATGGAAAAGTGATTATTGTACAAGTCAAAAGTTCAAGCAGCCGGATCAGCCAGGATTAGAGATAAGGTGTATTATTGGTACTAGGTAAATATCCATATTACAATACATAATAGATATAGGAAGATGTGGTGTGAGTGCCAATGAGACAACTCTGCATCCAAATAACAATTAAAAAAAAAGTAAACCATTATAGGTCAATGTACGGCCTTCAATATAAACATGTTCTCGGGCTGAATATGCTTATTAATTTGCCCCTGTCATAGTTAGTGAGACGGGGTTCGTTTCATGTATGGATAGTAAACCCGGCAAATTGTAACAAGCCCCTGTGGAAGCACAAAGAAAATAATTTAGCCTAATCACTTGAAAAAGAATCGAGCCGGGCAAATCTCTGTTTGGCTCGAATTTCATCTCGATTGTTTTTTCACCAAACTTTGTATTAATCGTAATATGCAAAATATGTTTTCTATCATTGTCTATTAATATCAACTCACATGTTTTTTTTTGACGATCGAAAATAAATAAACAAAATCAAGGGGCGATAATCGATGAATATCATTATGGAAGCAGGACAAATCGCCCATCACCAACTCGCCCCACATTTTTTACAAATCGACCCTCTTGTGAAATGGTTTAAATTCCGTTAGTATCACTGCAAACTCGCCAATCTTTATAATGAAAAAAGGTAAATCTAGATGAATATATAATTTTCAGTTCTGGATCACCATGCACTGCCCTTCTATCAGATAACTATGTAATGTGTGTTAAATGAAACCAACCCACTAGGACTCACAACAACACAGAAGGCTGGAACAGAAACCATAAGAATGAAAAGCCAGCCTTCTGTGACCTCATAAAAAAATTCATGAAGAATCACAACTCCTTCCAATTCAGATCAACCTTATATATATGCTACCAGCCTGCACTGACCAATCCATTCTATTTAACATTTGGGGGCAGTACATGTATGTATGTAACGTGAGGGTAC
The DNA here is from genome assembly GCA_019925275.1 of Mytilus edulis. Classification (NCBI taxonomy): domain Eukaryota; kingdom Metazoa; phylum Mollusca; class Bivalvia; order Mytilida; family Mytilidae; genus Mytilus; species Mytilus edulis. Next base: position 13,091,685 of record CM034359.1, read on the forward strand.
CCAAATTGCACCTATTTTGACAGTTTTTTCACCTACGTTTATTTATGCTTCACACAAAAGTTTTCATTATGTGTTTATTTTGAAGATGTATCATTATTAACTACATGGTTTCCCCAATTTAATTTTGAATCCATGTGGAATCATAGAAAAATTGGTCTCAACTGACCTCGAAACCATCAATGATTCTGTAAAGAGGGGTACCCAAATTGCATCCATGCTTAAATTCGCATCGTCAAAAGTCGAATAACAGAGCTTTTGTTTAATTTCTTTAAATATTTTGAACAATTGGATATAAGTCCATACTTACTCTTCATTTTTTAAAGAAATAGATACTTGTAACATATTGTATTTGTTAATTTTAAAAAGATGACGTTTTGATGACGTCGCATGACGACTTTTTCCGTACATTTTGCTTTTTCATTAAACACTTCATCTGTTGATAAATACTGTGAAAGTTTTGTGTATATCTAAATATGTTTATTTATTTTGAAAGACGTGCATACTATCAAATCATAAAAATACAAATTGTTTAGTCTCTAGGAAATCTTGTAAGATTTCCGCTGCTATTTTTGCTAAATAGGTGCAATTTGGGTACTCGATGCAATTTGGGTACCGTTACGTTATGTAGTATGTATGTATGTATGTATGTATGTATGTATGTATGTATGTATGTATGTATGTATGTATGTATGTATGTATGTATGTATGTATGTATGTATGTATGTATGTATGTATGTATGTATGTATGTATGTATGTATGTATGTATGTATGTTATGTATGTATGTATGTATGTATGTATGTATGTATGTATGTATGTATGTATGTATGTATGTATGTATGTATGTATGTATGTATGTATGTATGTATGAACGGACAGAAATTCACAGGACAAAATGTCACAGGACATTAAATCACAAATTTGATAGGACAAAAAGTCACAAATAATTTTTTGTCAATTGTTTGAATATATATGTAACAGGCCCGTAGCCAAATTTTTTTAAGGGGGAGGGGGGGTATTTGGACTCATGAACTCGACTTTAACAGTCACAATTTGAACATAACGTTGACTTTAACAATGCTTAGTTGTTTTCAAGGTGGGGTTCATGCAAACCCCCCTGGCTACGGGTATGTGAAAAAGAAAGATCTTGAAGTATTTTCTTTTTACATGTATTAATTTTTAAGTTTAGGAAATTGGTCTTAAACATTGATAAATGAAAATTTATTAAATTTAAATCATGTAAAGGATATATATTTCTTGGCACAATGAAGCCTTTTAGGTACAAATCCAGTTTGACATTTATTTTTCATAACAATTAGTTGATCATTTTTTATATTTATTGAATAAATTTTAATAACTAAGTTGCTTTATATATATATATAATAAATCAACAAAGTTACAAATCAAATATTTTCAATAGTTGTGTTCTCTTGTTCATATAAAAATAATCTCAAAACTGAATTGTGACTTTTTTGTCTGTGGCTTTTTGTCCTGTGACTTTCCGTCCTACATTCATATGAATGTATGTAGATCCTCCGTTAACGGGACACCACTCGAGTGCGATTGTGTTTAAGTTTCATAACATTGGTTGAGGCAAATTCAAGTTAGAGAATGGAAATGAAAAATTAAGCATTTTCTAAAACTGTAAAAGTGACACCACCAAATTTAAACTTGGTCTGTGTTATGTGCGTCTAAGCATTGTGTAAGAGTTTCATAACATTTATTTCAGACATAATAAAGAAAGAGAACAGAAACAAAAAAATCAGCAATATTTCCATTTGTAAAGGGCATAACTCTAGAACAGTTCAAGTGACGTCACCAAAATTCCAACTTGATCTGTATTTTTTGGTACTAAGCATTTTGTATAAGTTTCATAACATTTGGTTGAGGCAAACAAAAGTTAGAGAACAGAAACCAAATATATGAAGACCTTTTCTTTTTAACTTCTGAAAAAAAAAATTGCTCCTTCCCTAATCCCCCCCTTTTTTTTCATCACCCCTACCCTTTTCCAAAAAAATCTTTTCCTCAAGTTGTAGACATAATCTCAACTCAAATTTCAATTGGAGATGCAACTATAATTACCCATTTAAATACATCATAAAATTCTTAATATAGAAAATTAATATTGCTTAATCAGCATAAACTTAATAGTAAATTCTCAATGTAAATTGACAGCTAATCTCCCCAAGACAATACAAAATCTCTTTATACATAGTTTTAAAGCAGTGTAAGTATAGATTATCGGGTTTTCTACACATTGATATCTTAAAATATCAGGCGCGAGCCACAATGTGAACCTTTTTGGCGAGTGAGCGTAGCGAACGAGCTAAAAAGTTTCACATTGTGTCGAGCGGCTGATATTTTACGATATCTATACGAAGGAAACCTGATTATCTTTTTATCGTTCTATTACTGGTCGTTTCTTTCTCCCTAAGACAGTTTTATGCTTGACAAAAGCAAGCTTGATAACGTCTCCTCTCGCATTGTGACGTCACTGATAACTTCTCCTCTCACATGGTGACGTCACTGATAATGCCTGGTCTCGTTTTGAAGTCTTGATACGAGAATTACGGAGCAATAGAGCAGGGTGATATAGGCAGAGGGAAGAACGATAAGGGAGGTTATATGTAAGACGACAACATAATACCAATATACTACCCCAAAGTTCAATCATAATTTCCTTTGATTTGCACATATACATAGTATGTCCTTATAATCTTCAAAGTTTCATAAAATTTTGCTGAGTGGTTTCAAAGGAGTTGCAATGACAAATTGTTGCAGTAGTATATTGGGGCAAATAAGTTTAAAGGAGCGTAACTCCAAGAAAAAAACCCTGAATCATAATTTCCTGTCAATATGCACATCTACATAGTATGTCCTTATTATCTACAAAGTTCATCGAATTATTTTCAGAGGAGTTGCAATGACAACAACAGGACTGACGGACGGACAGATGGTTGGACCGGTCAACAACATTATACCCTGCTCAACTTCGTTTTGTAGGGTATAAGAAGATATAATTATATATTAATGTGAGAAAGACATAACAAAAATCAGAAATACAAAATTGAAATGTTTATTTAGAAAGAGATTCTTATAATACACTATTTGTACATAGACTAGATTATGTTGTGTTGTCTTCTTCTATAACTTGTTCATTATTATTTATATCATACTATAAATATAGTTTTTATCATACCATAGTAGAAATAGTTTCTATCATACCATAGTAGAAATACAGTTTTTATCATACCATAGTAGAAATACAGTTTCTATCATACCATAGTAGAAATACAGTTTCTATCATACCGTAGTAGAAATACAGTTTTTATCATACCGTAGTAGAAATACAGTTTTTATCATACCGTAGTAAAAATACAGTTTTTATCATACCGTAGTAGAAATACAGTTTTTATCATACCATAGTAGAAATACAGTTTTTATCATACAATAGTAGAAATACAGTTTTTATCATACCATAGTAGAAATACAGTTTTTATCATACAATAGTAGAAATACAGTTTTTATCATATCAAACTGTTAATGAACCTGTCTTATTTGAAAATAAAAATTTAATAATTCTTAAATAAAATATTTTTAGTAAGTAAATCCCAATTCTGTATTTGCTTGGCCTAGATTAATTGATATACTTTTATTTTCTGTTATCATATAAATAAATTGTATGTTAATATAAATATTTTGGCTATAAAAACTGTTTTTTCCAAATACTATAAAAAAATAAACATTATTCACCCTCGGATATATATCCACCTTTTGCACCAATTCATTTTACAATTGAATAACTCTATTCTAGTCTGTCTCTTTTTGGAAGCCCACATCAAATATTTGTCTAAAATAGCACAGTGGTCATAAAGACTTACCAGGCGCGGATCCAGGGGGGGGGGGGGGGGGGGGGGGTTCCGGGGGTTGGAACCCCCCTTTTTTTTGGCCGATCAATGCATTTGAATGGGAGCATATAGCTGGAACCCCCCTTTACTCTGGGTTGGGAACCCCCCTTTTTAAAATGGCTAGATCCGCCCCTGCTTACATTAATGCCTACTGAGATTCTTACACTGATTTTATTGTTTGTACAGCAAAATGAAAATAAGTTATTGTTCCAGTGAAAATATATTGGTGTACACTACTCACAATATTATCCAATAGGAATTAGAGTTTTATATGATGGGGTACTTTATACAAAAAAATATGAAAATACTTCAACAACAAAAATATATTAGCACATCTGGACATAAACTGTATCATTTTCCAGTAACTTTTAGTTTCCTTTAAAAACTTCAGTTTAAGATAGTTTGCTTGTACTTTTAAGACAGGATAAGGTTGTATAATTAGTATATATGTTGTAACTACTTCAATATGAATTTCCTCAAAGAAAGATTGTCTCAGAATAAATACATATTCTTTATATTATTTCACATTTGTTTCAGAAAATCAATTCCCGTTTCTATACTGTAAACTGGGAAATGTTTATGCAGTCTACTTCTGCTGTTGTTTTTTCTATGGTCAGGTTGTTGTCTCTTTGACACATTCCCATTTCCATTCTCAATTTTACTTTCAGATTTTCAATTTAATTATGAGCCCTCTGAATTACTGTTTTAAGATAGTACTTAAATATACATATAAATAAATATTTCCTATTAATTTAGTTTCCATGAAATATACACAGCAGTTCAACTGGAGTGCAAAAGTATTTAAAACAAAACTGCAGTAAAAATGTCCTTGTTTACAATAATCTATCACTGTGGACTCATTATTATTCGTTGGATACCAGTTTTCGTTGGTTTCATGGGTGCAGGTGAACCATAAATTTAAATGTTCAACCAAATACAATTTCTATAAAATTGTATCCATACTTTGGCAGAACCACAAATTCACATATATATATAGAATAATAGGTAGTTTCGTTTTTGATACTGACTATATCATGTGGAATCTAGACGAGCCCGTTAGTGCCAGTTTAGATATTCAACATGATATAGTCAGTATCAAAAACGGAACTACCTATTATTCTGTTTATCGGTAATTATGACGTCACATAATGTATTGCCTTATATTTTCAGCGATACAGCCAGCACGTTGATACTCGAAAATATTAGGCAGTAAGATCAAAGGGAAAATATACGAATTACCGATAACAATGAATATGCAAGGTTTCTGTAATCCATGAAAATTGATACCCACGAAAATAAATGAATTGCCTAATATTTTCAGTGATACAGCCAGTACGTTGATACTCGAAAATATTAGGCAGTAAGATCAAAGGGAAAATATACGAATTACTGATATCAATGAACATGCAAGGTTTCTGCAATCCACGAAAATTGATACCCACGAAAATAAATGAATCCACAGTATTATTACAATGTACGTTATACTAATAAGTTCCACATAATTAAAATACATGTATAAAAATATGATATGTATGAATACAGAATACTGAAGTAGAAAACGTAAAAAGTTCTGTACAATTTATGGTGAATTCTCGTATCACTTTATCAAATAGCTGCAAATGATATTTAATATACTGCTTCAAAGACATCTTAATCTATTTTGACCTTAAAATGTCATTTAATCTAAAAATAAAGCTACTAAAAATCTTCATTGGTCTTAATAATAAATAAATCTTTTTACATTTTATACAAAGATATCATTATCATCAATTTTCATTTTTTTAGATTTCAGATGTCTCCCAACTATTTCATTTCTACATCCCATTATAGAGCCTTTTTAAACAGATACTATTACTGCACATGTTCAACATTGATTTGCTTTGGAAATGTATAATTGAAATTATCTTTTCACAAACTTTGGGGTCAATTTAAGCTTTTGGAATTTCTTGATGCCAAAAATTAGGAATGTTATATTTGCAGTAATAAACAGGCACTTGGAAAAACCATGACCAAATGACTAAAATCAAAAGATTACAAATACAGTACTATATCTAAAAAGCTGACATTATTTGTCATATTCTCTTTTGTTGACTTTTAAATATTTGTTTTCACATTTCAAAAGAATAAAACAATGAAAAGCCAACAATATGTTGCACTAAAATTAAACTATTGGCCCCATAACATAAAGGGTGTGTTTGGATATATGCCTGAGGCGGCCTATGGTTACCCATAGGAGGCATATATCTAAACACACCCATAAACTTACAATAAAACTGTGCAGTTGTATGAAATCCTATAACTGATGTTGATTTACTGATAATAAACATGATAAACAATGTCTCTTATACTGTGTGCTGTTAACTTCAAATCAACATACATGTTCAAAAATATGGAGTAAACCTGGAGTTGATTTCACAAATAAACTTACAACTAAGATTTATCTTAAGTTTACTGAATTGTTCATGACTTAGTCTTATGATCAATCTTAGTCTTATTATTTTTGTGAAAACAACAACAAACTATGACACATATTGTTTTGTTTACATAGAAGTGTCAAGAATACAGGTTTTGTAGTGCTTGCATTCATTCCGATATCTCAAAATATACTTTAAATATTTTTTAAAGTTTAATTTTAATTGTCTCTAATTCTATATTAACCTTTCCAAGTAAAAAAAGATGTGTCAAATAACGGTACTAATTGTACTATAAGTTAAATTTAAAAAGCACTCTTGGTAGTTAAATTTCACAGAGAAAATCGACTGATTGTGGATGTTCTATTTTCATAGGCTTCACATGACAGATTTGAAAATCTGAGTGTTGTCACCTAAATCACCAGCATTCATCCTGTTTCACTAGGATTCACTAACCCACATGTTTATACTACCATCTTAGATAAATATTACATAAATTACTTCTAAAACTGTTCAATGAATTTGCCTTTTCAGAATCTAAAGAACTATGGGTAATCTCCTTGTTTGTACACCAAAATGAAAATAACTTTACATCATTGGATGGATTTCCATTGTTTAGAACATTTTTAATCAATCACACCTTTTTGGTGTATGCTTTTGAAAATATTACCCAGAATGCATTAGATTCTGGAAGGGTGAATCACTCTAGTGTTTACAAAAATTTATAAATTTTAAATAAAAGGAAGCACAACCGGAGATTTAATATCACAATCATCAGTAGTATACTGTTGACCTGTCTTTAAACTGGTTCCCTGTTGTTATACTGTTTCCTCTAGTGACATCAGCAATGGATTAACATATTCAAATCCATCAAATTCTGTTTGATCTATCTCTGATATCAACTTCCTGTAAACAGAAAACAAAGAAAACAATTAGTAAGTCTTAAGAACTTCAATTCTGGGATTTGAATTTTTGTGGTTCATATGATCATTTGAATAATTATCTTTCCACTTTGTACTAAAAACATCCTTCTTCTCTGGAGCACCAGAGTTCATCTCTGTTTTTAGTGGAGTTTGTGTTGCTCAATTGACTTTGTACTAAGACAAGAGTGCACATGCTGAAATGTCTAGCCTTCTTTACTAATCATTGATATTATGTTGATAGTCCTAAATATAAAGCTTTATTACAACTGACACATAAACTTAACATTAACCAAGATAACTAAACAAGGACCAATTAATGAACCATGAAAATTAGGTCAAGGTCAGATGAACCATGCCATGCAAACAATGCTTCCATACAACAAATATAGTTGACCTATTGCTTATAATTTAAGAAAAATATGCCAAAACACAAAAACTTAACACTGAGCAATGAACCATGAAAATGAGGTTAAGGTAAAATAAAACCTGCACGACTGACATAAAGATCATTTAAATATTTCCATACACAAAACATAGTTGACCTTTTACATATACTAGTATTAGATAAAAAGACAAAAACTTAAAAACTTAACTTTGACCACTGAACCATGAAAATGAGGTCAAGGTCAGATGAAATCTGCCCGCTAGACAAGTACCAGTACACCTTACAATCATTCCATACAACAAATATAGTAGACCTACTGCATAAAGTATGAGAAAAACAGACCAAAACACAAAAACTAAACTATATTCACTGAACCATGAAAATGAGGTCAAGGTCAGATGACACCTGCCAGTTGGACATGTACACCTTACAGACCTTCCATACACTGAATATACAAGACCTATTGCTTATAGTATCTGAGATATGGACTTGACCACCAAAACTTAACCCTGTTGACTGATCCATGAAATTAGGTCGAGGTCCAGTGAAAACTGTCTGACGGCATGAGGACCTTGCAAGGTATGCATATACTAATATATTATCCTATTACTTATAATCAAAGAGAATTTAACATTACAAAAAATCTGAACTTTTTTTTCAAGTAGTCACTGAACCATGAAAATGAGGTCAAGGACATTGGACATGTGACTGACTCATAACATGAGGAAGTCCTATACAAAGTATGAAGCATCCAGGTCTTCCACCTTCTAAAAAATTAAGCTTTTTTAAGAAGTTATTTAAAGCCGCCGTCGTTGCCATAGCTTCTGGATAACTATCCCTATGTCGAGCTTTCTGCAACAAAAGTTGCAGGCTCGACAAAAAACCCTTCTTCTCTGGAGCACCCAAAGTTCATCTCTGTTTTTAGTGGAGTTTGTGTTGCTCAATTGATTTTTCTGTCAGTGACTTGGTAAATTTCCATTACATGGATCTTTTAATATATGTATAGGAAATAAGTTTTAATGCTCCTATTAAAGGGATCATAAATTTTAGAAGTGTCGATTTGAGTCTATATAGTAAACATCCTTTTAACAACATGCAGACAATGAATTTTCTGTTTGGATTTTTCCTTATACATAACTAAGGAGCATACAATTTCCTGCCGAGTGGGTTAAAGTATGATGACAAGCTCAACAAACATACAAATTCCAATAACCTTTGGGAGCTCATGAAGGATTCTCAGTCATAAAACTTTACGCATCAATACCTTATATAGTTATGGATATATGGTAATAGAGATGTTTTCAAAAAAGAGAAAGAAATAAACCAATAAAACCAAATTTAATGTGCCATGTTCATGAACAAATCCCAAGAAAACACATAAGAGTACTGTATATTTAGAAATTATTGCATTCATTTATTATTGCGATTTTTCATGAATGGAGTATAATGCGATATCAGGAAAATCTGCATAAAGATATATGTAACAGATATTATAATGCAAGTTCCTTATTATTGCGAAAGTGTTTTTAGTCGAATAATTCACAATAATAAAAACCTCGCCATAATTTATGAGTTTAAAGTATTATACATACGGATCATCAGGGGTAAGCTGTACTGGCTCATCTGTAAAAGCTTTATCAAAGTGTTCTAGGTCCCTGTCTGACTTGAGCTCTGGTTTATAGGGGGGTTTGATTTGTTTCTGTTCTAACTGGTCCCAGCTTATAGATCTGTAGAATGGGTGTGACATGATATCACTAAATCCTGTTTGTGGATGACAACCAAGTCTTTCTACAGGATTCTATAAATAGACATTCAAAACATTGGTTGGAATGGAATACAGAGGTTCCCAGGTCAAAACAAAACAGATATGGAGTTTAGTATGGTGTTCATTATCACTGAACCAGTATATATTTGTTTAGGGGCCAGCTGAAGGACACCTCCAGGTGCGAGAATTTCTCGTTGCATTGAAGACCTGTTGGAGACCTTCTGCTGTTGTCTGCTCTATGGTCGGGTTGTTGTCCCTTTGGCACATTCCCCATTTCCATTTTCATTTTTATGTTCACATGTGAAATAAATGTTGTTATTCTGACATTCTATTTAAAACATTGGTTAGAATGGAATAGAGGTTTCGATGTTGACATGTGAAATAAATCTTGTTATAGCTTTTTAACGAAATTTTCCTTTTGTATTGCTGACTGATATTTCCTTTCTCAGCGGAGTCGAGTGATATTAAAAATTAATGATAGAAACTAAGGGGTGTGTGGCGTTGTTATTGAAATTGACATGAAATGACAACATTGTCATAGGTAAAATAGAAATAAGCAGATTATCAATGGTCTTCTCAATTTGATTGCTTTTCTCACTTTTGCCGTACAGGCTCAAGTGAGAAAATCAATCTCATTGAGATGATCAACAATAATCTTTAATTATTCTGACATAGCAAAACAGTCGGTGTTGCTATTAAAGATGTTTTCAGATAAAGCTCCTTTCATTTTCTATTTAATTTACATTTAAATCAATGTAATTGAAAGAAAGACTCACTAAAAAATAAATGTTCTATCACTAAATCATATTTTTGACATGTAAAATTTATTCTATAGTTACTTTTTCAAATGTTAGGATTATCTAAATATACGCATTATGAAGCAGTAGTTTACAAAAATGTTTTTTTAAATCTGAAAGTGCAATTCTAAAAAAAACCATGAATAATCAGTCTTCCGAAGTCTAGTTTATATATTTGATATTTATTTTGGAGCAATCACTTTTACAAGGAGTCAAGTTTAATTAGGCTAAAAAAATATATTTATTAAAAAGGTTGCATTGACAAGAGAGAGACGCCAAAGATACCAGAGGGAATTTCAAACTCGTGGATCTATTTACTTTTATAAATTGTGACTTGGATGCAGAGTAGTCTCTTTGGCACTCATACCACATCTTCCTATAGTATCTATATAAAGACATGAATTATCCTTAAAGTAATACTGTCTCTCACCTTGTTCAGGAATCCTTTGAGTATTGAAGCTGCCTTTACTGACAATGACCTTGGAATTCTTATAGTCTTTTCCAATATAACTGTTAAATTATAATAAATGATCATTCATTACAAAGAACTAAAATCAATCCTTAAATGTATATTGCAAGTGTGGAAATGCCATACATTCACAAAAGAATAAACATAATTAATATAATTAGAAATGGTCAACAAACTGATATGTGCTAACAGTATTGCAACTTTATATGAATAACAAGTAGAATCTATCAAACTAACTCAAGCAGAAAACTTGAAATTTAATCTACATCAATGTTTATCCAATAATACAAATATGTTATCGCTATTTATGAAATTTTCCTTTGATCTTGCTGACTGATAATTTTTTTTCTCAGCGGAATAGAATGATATGAAAATTATCGCTAGAAACTAAGGGCGCACTTGCCCCTTGTCAACGAAAGTAACAACGTTGTCATAGGTGAAATAGCAATAAACAGATTATTGAATTGAATAATTATTTATAATTCTTATTTTTAATTTTACTTTCTTGTGTACAATTTGGAGTTTAGTATGGCGTTCATTATCACTGAACTAGTATATATTTGTTTAGGGGCCAGCTTAAGGATGCCTCTGGGTGTGGGAATTTCTCACTGCATTGAAGACCTGTTGGTGACCTTCTGCTGTTGTCTGTTCTATGGTCGGGTTGTTGTCTCTTTGACACATTACCAATTTCCATTTTCAATTTTATCATCATGATCATTGGTCATCTATTGCTTTTCTTGCTTTCGCCGTACCGGCATCATATGGTATTTTGAACCCCAGGGTAAATGGACCCCGGGGTCAAGAAAGAAAATCAATCTTGTTGAGATGATCAATGATCATCTATAAATATACCTATCTATTCTCCTGGTTGACAAGAATATAAATATTATATCTATTCTACTAGTTGGCAGCTTTGAATGCCCACATACCTTCTTGCATTACATTTTGAATGCCCACATACCTTCTTGCATTACATTATGAATGCCCACATACCTTCTTGCATTACATTTTGAATGCCCACATACCTTCTTGCATTCCATTTTGAATGCCCACATACTCATTACATTTTGAATGCCAACATACCTTCTTGCATTACATTTTGAATGCCCACATACTCTCTGCATTACAATACTTTACCTTGGAAGAGGTAATCTTCTGTGTTTTGGTCAGGGTTCTCTGCTCCACCCACCACATCAAAGGGGGATCTGCCAGCCAACATTTCAAACATAAGCACCCCTAATGCCCACCAGTCTACACTAAAATCTGTGAATAGTGTATTAAATCATTAATTAGAGCAATATTTGTAAGTCAATCATTAAAAGTTTCAATCAACCAATACACAACAAAAGCAATAAAATTAACGGTACCAATTTTCTTGCACCAGATGCGCATTTCGAAAATACATGTCTCTTCAGTGATGCTCGTGGCCAAAATATTTGAAATCCAAAGCTTATATAAAAGATGAAGAGCTATAATCCAAAAGGTCCAAAAAGTATAGCCAAATCCGTGAAAAGAATCAGAGCTTTGCATGAGGGAGATACATTCCTTAATTTATAATAATTTCTATCAATGTAGTAGATGCAGAAATACAAGACTAGCTATTTAATCAGCTGGCGATGTTCAAAAGAGATCAGACAGATTTAGTAAATGTATATACAACCTGTCCAACTAAGGCAGCCTGCAGCTCATACATATTTGAAATAATTTTTAAAATATACCGAAACAAATTGCTTTACTCATATTGAATGCCATGTCCATTAAAACAATAAAAAAAAAACACTTTCAAAATGAAATTGAATATACCTGCCTCATCTAAAAATGCTGTGAAATGCCTGGTTAAACAAGCATTCTGTGAGAAAATATCTTTAAGCATGAAGAAAAAAGAGTGGAAAACTTATTTGACGAACTAACAAACAGACTGACAATGTGCAATCTTCTTCTATAGGTGACAAAAAAAACCATGTTAGGAATATTATTACAAATGTGGCAAAAGCCAAATAAAAGGAAGTTTTAAGGAAATTATAAATGAATAAGTCCTGTTGTAGAAATTAAAAAGTGCTGTGAATGGGCTGTCATTTTTAAAAACAAGGGACTTGTAATTATTTGTAATGGTGCCTTCAAAATCTTACAGACACATTTCAAAAACTACAAGTCTTGAAAAGTTATGTCCCTTTTGGCTATGTAGAGTTTTCTTTGGCCACATCAGCATTTTAATGGATCTTCTTCTTTATTGTACTCAATAAATGCATTGATAACAATACACAATTTTCCAATGAAACCTACATAATTTGCCTTTTCAGAATCTAAAGGACTATGGGTAATCTCTTTGTTCATACACCAAAATGAAGATAACGTTATGTCATTGGTTGGATTTCCATTGTTTAGAACATTTTATACCAATCACAATGTTTTGATGTAGGCTTTTGAAAATCTTACCCAGAATGCATTAGATTCTGAAATGGCAAGTTGAATATATATATAGCAACATAAAGGGAAGCTCTTACAGAAAACATGCAAAGCAGACAAATTTTGAAAATTGTGATATGCAATCGCTGTAAGGTGTGATACAACAATAATAATTCATGTATTTACCAAATCAAATTGCCTCTTTAAAAGAAGCTACTTAATTTTTTTTTAAATCAGAATTGGAACAGCCTTGGTTTGGGACAAGTGTCTTCAAAGTAAAAGATGTTGGATTTCATATGACAGTGTAAGTGTTCAAATAGATTCAAAGAAATTTTGTTAATAAATGATTTTTGTTGCAAATGCTTGCTCATACACAACAGTGAGAATAACGAGAAATGTTTATACCATATTCTTCTCCCCGTAACACCTCTGGTGCGATGTAATTCGGTGTTCCACAGAAAGTGTTAGTTCTATCACCAGGAACTAGACCTTCCTTTTAAAGCAAAATTATATTGTTAAACAAAGCTGACAAGTTAAGAACACTACAAGAAGGTTATAAATTATTTACCAATGTTTCAGGGCTGGTCATGATCAGCAAAATAATTGTAAAGGGCTAGGAAAAGGCACTATAGTTGAAGTTTGATTACAGCTATTTCCATAATGTATGTAGTTTAAAGGTTTGTTTGGATTGCTTGCTTTGTGTATATAAATGTTTGCTCAAACATTTTAATTAAGTTTTACAATTGTGATTAATAGATAGATGGTGCTTCAGATTTTATAATGTTATTGGATGCTTGTGCAAACATGTATACAAACAAAGCAAGCAAGCCAACCAAACCTTTAAACTACATGCATTAGGAAAATAGCTGTATTTGCTATAATTAATGAGACTCTGCCTAGATAGATATAGGATCTAGTGATCCTTGACAATAACAAATTATAAATGAGAGGGTAAAATGATGAGTGTCACCCTGATTCCTTAATATTCTTTTAAAACCTTTGTCTGAAATATTGGTAAATAATTATTCTTAGGTAAGGTCAGTACAAAGCTATTGAGAGAAAACAAACAAATCATATTTCAATTCAAAACTTTACATCGTATCTACAAATTTCACCTTGACCTCTTCACAGTCATCATTTCAAAAGCCTATCCCCTCCTTCCTAAAACGTTGATATTTGAAATATGAATTTGCTTGAACTAAAAAAAAAAAAATCAGAATCTACCAGTAAATTGAACCATGTGTATAACTTATCCCTAAATGTATTATGTATATAAAATTAAAAAAATTCTTCAAGTCAGTAAAAATTTAAGACTTTTAAAATATTTAAAAAAAATTTTTTTTGAAATGCACAAGTTATAAACTATGTTTCACTTTTTACTGAATTCTAATTGACAGGAGCTAGACTCTAAGTTCAAGGGTCAAAGTACCTCCTCAATTTAATGATAACAATGATCCTGAATTAAGAGTGAAGAAAATGTTAAAATATCACAAGTAAGCATAAAACGTATCCGAAACTGTCTGATAAAGAATAAATTGTTTTGTGAGGCATGACTATCTCCCAAACATGTTGGGTTCACCATTTCACCAAATTTGACTGCATTATTTGAATTTAGCTACTCTGTTGTACTGTTTTGAAAAATTTCAACAGTTTACATACCACAGTGTAAATCTGGTACTTGGTCAAGTAAGAGCAACCAAAATAGGTAAAATCATTATGCAATCGGGGGAGAAAATTTAACAGTTTTCAGATGAATTGTCATATATAGAAAACATGAAAGTTTATTTTTCCTTCAAATTGCATGGATCATAAGCTTAATTTTAAATCTTAGTTGCTCTTAATTGACAGAGTATCAGTTTAACCTACCACAGCAAAGGTAACCTGTTGAAAAATATAAAGTCCGTTAAAGAAAATAGCCTATTGAAATTTAGGTCAAAGATATATTACTTGTCTGCAGCTTTTTCAAAACTTCAAAATGAAGATTTTTAAAAATTTTCCTATATAGTACATCTTAATGGTACTTTTACACTCTGCTACTATGACAGAGGTTTAACGCAACCTTGAATATCAATGAGAGTCATGCATGGTCGACCTTTAGAATTTGAATGCTGTCTACCTGTGATATTTTATCATGGTTGTTCTAAGTATATTAGGAAGTGCTACTGTAAAATAAATTAAACTATATTAAAAAAAAAAGTAAAATCAAAGAAATGTTACCATAGATACCCAGTGGGAAAATTTAATTCAATCAAGCATAGCCTCCCTTGTTAACAGCAGTATGCAAATTAAAAAGACAAAAATGAAGATGTTCCTCTGTTGAAGAAAACCTTAAAAAATGTATTCTTTCCTTTCGCTCTTTTTAAAAAACTTTTAGTCTATGATTTTCACCTTTTTCTCATTCCAATATCAAAATAACAGGTAAATGGACATATAATTCCACTTTTTCAGAATTTAAATAACTTTGGGAAATTTCATTGTTCTTACACCAAAATGAAAATAACTTTACGTCATTTGTTAAATTTCTATTGTTTATCAAGTTTTAAACCAATCGCAATGTTTTGGTGTCCGATTTTGGAAATATTACCCAGAATGCATCAGATTCTGAAAGGGTAGGTTGAGGTAACAGACACTCAGAAATACTATTTACAGGAAGCTATACTTGATTGACAGGTTAAGACCACACCCACTATAGCAGACCTACCATACTCTTCGCCCCTTAGGATTTCTGGAGCGATATAATTTGGGGTACCACAGAAAGTACAGGTCGTGTCTCCGGGCCGTAGACCTTCCTGGATAATACACAACCATTTTACTATTAACCATCAACAATCATTTCAACATTATCTTATAAAACCATCATTTTGTTTTTTCGATGACTGTAGACTTTAGAGATCATCAAAGTGTGAAATAAAATTAGACAAATAACAGAAAATTGTTGGGCAAATCGAAACAATTTCGTAACACTGAACAATTATAATCTGTCAGTGCCCCATTTACATTAATGTGGTTTATTTTTATAATGACAAGTTTTTTTAAAGACCTTGAATACCAATGATATCATATTTTTTTCCTGTAAGGGGATCATTTTGAGCATTTTAAGTGACAGCCAATTTAGTGGACATCACCCAAGCCTTTATTCATTTATCAGTTTAAGTAATGAATTTTCAAAAGATATTTCACACATCATACATCCAATTGTTTACAGCCAATTTCATGGAGTGTGTAGGCAAAGCTAATATCAGTCCTAACATCATTATAAGGTTAGGTAAACAACCCTCCTTTAAGAGTAGACTAGTCTGACAGATAAACAATCTACCTGTCTGTATGACTATACTTTTTCGAAAGAAGGGTAGTATACCTGATCAAATAATGACTTCACTGTTCAGCTAGAAAGCAAGCTTACCAAAGATATTACCTATACCTTCATACTCAATGCAATTGGCTGTATTACTCAGGACATAATTCACCAACATTTGTTATCTGACAATTACTATATTTTTTAATTCAAAACTTTGTTGGTATATGGAAAGAAGACATTATGTTGACCTCTGACCTTACCTTACACATTCCATAATCTGTTAACTTTACATGACCATCATGATCCAGTAGCACATTGTCTAGCTTCAAGTCTCTGTACACTATACCTGGAGAAAACAGTTTTATTATCGTTCATATTGACTGGTAAAGTTGTATTTGTAGGTGGTACTATTCAATATATTCAATGAACATCCTATATAAAAATAACGGAATACAGGCAGTACCCATCAGTTGAATAGGAGGGTAAAAGTACTGAGTACCGCCTCCTAATTAATGACTGGATTATAATAATAAATAATAAAAAAAACATAACAAGTAAAAAATTAAAAAAAACACAGACACTCACAGTTTGAAATATATCATCAATGTGACAAATATTTCTTATTTGACTTTTTTTTTCTCTATTTTACACATGTTGTCTAGTACCCCTAAATTTGACGTTTTTATGCTGTGTCTTGTGTACTATTTTTGTCTGTTTGTCTTTTTATTTTTTAGCCATGGCGTTGTCAGTTTATTTTTTAATCTATGAGTTTGACTGTCCCTCTGGTATTTTTACCCTCTTTTTTTTTTTAAGGTTTTATATCTATTGTATCTGTTTGTTTTGTTCACACATTGTTGTCAATATAATTGAATTTTCATTCGACTGTCATACAAGTGAGAGATTAAGCTAGCTATAAAACAAGGTTTAATCCACCATTTTCTGTACCAAGTCAGGAATATGACAGTTGTTGTCCATTTGTTTAATGTGTTTGAAATCTAATTCCAATGGGGCAATTAAAGAATCCAAAGTTGAAGCACATATAACACCATAATAAAAATCCACTATTTAAATTAGCTTTTCACTGACTATCCTTACCCCTTTCATGAAGGAAATTTAAGGCAAGACATATTTCAGCGGCATAAAATCTTGCATGCTCCTCGTGTAGTTTTCGTTGTCTTTGCATATGGAACATTAAGTCTCCACCACTAACAAACTCTATCACAAAAAATAACCTGCAAGACAAAATAATAATAAATGAATTAATCAAAATTTCAAAAACATAAAACATTGAAATTGCATAATTAACAATATCTTACAGTATCAATAAATATTTTCCCATTCTAATGCAACACTTGTAATGTTCAATTTGATTGGAAAACGTCATAAATTTTCATGGCATCAATTGACAATCCACATGGACAGACCACATATGGCAGATTCTAAATGTATGATTTGAGGTTGTTTTCTGTCAATGTCATTAGAATGGAGATAACAATATTGTATTTAAGCTCTGAGGGCATCAATAGGTGATTTGAAGGTCACAAATATTTGTTTACTGGCTCTGCAAATGTGTCGCCAGTAAACTTAATTTGCAACCATCAAATTACCAACTGATGCTGTTTGAGCTTAAAATAAAATACAGTTATCTCATAATTAACATTGTCAAATTTTCTTTAGTCTCTGATCTCTATAGTCCTTGTCAAGAATCATTGACTTTTCCCTTCACAGTTTATATCAGGTCTATGTCCTTCCACATTCAAAATGCATCTCATTACTTGTATGCTGTCTCATAATCAAGTAGTCTGCAAACAAATACAATGGCCTTAAGGGGGTTCGCGGGTCTAAATCATTTATATAGGATTTCTCTATATTTTTCTATAAATGAACTTTATCTTATAGTTAATAGAAAAAAAAAAGAAAAAAAATGGGGTCACCGTTCATTTGCGCTCACAATCTGCCTTCAAAAGAAGCATACATTTTGGTAAAGGTGTTTTTTTGTCTGTTAAAGTAATAGGAGAAATAAAGGTAAGATTGAAATAAAATAAAGAAATTTATTACAGAAATCGCTAAAATTTTACAATAATTTAGTTTAAGTACAGCTTATATGGAAATTATATTTAAAAAAATAGGTCACCGATGATTTGAAAAAGATATTTCAATTTTAGAGCCAAAAAATGGCATTTTTCTACCAAAGGGAGATAATTTGGAACTTTTTCAATGATGTATACATTTTGAAAGTCATCTGGGGCCAACACGAATTGATTGTTTTGAATGATTTTTGTACCATATGATAAAGTAACAACTACAAAAGGAAATAAATAAAATTTGTAATGAAAAACAAATGTTTGATTTTTTCCTGAAATTTTTATACCCTCGAGCCTCCTTAAGACCTATTGTTTAATATAGTTTTATTCTAAAATAATTAATTGCTCCATGAGTGTGATAACACTGGGACAAGCAATCATTTGATAAATAAATTCAGAATTGGCTTGAATTCAAAACACAAAAAATAAATTTGACTTTGCAAAAATCTTTGTGGCTGCATGGTAATTATTCAATAAAATCAACATATGGTGTAAACAACTAATTTTTCAGAATCTAATGCATTCTGGGTAATATTTCCAAAAGTTAGGTGAAATACAAATGTAGAACTAGTGTTTTCTATACAATTTGACTGGAAAAAGATCAACTTTGACAGTTTTTATGTTGTTGAGTTTCTATCTCCTTCATCATGTTCATACACTTTTTCCTTTTTATATTTGTTCATGATTGAGCAAATGTTGGTGCTAACGTTTCAAACACATTTGATTTTGGGGGACATCTAAACTTCTACGTTATCGCTTACTCACGGACTATATGTAACTGTTTACTCACCGGCTGTCTGTTTGGAAGCAGGAATGTAAACCAACAAGAAATGGATAATTTGTTGCTGTTTCAAACACATGTTTTTCTGTTTGGACCCAATCAATATCCTGAAATAATAACATTGCATGTATGTTTCAGAAGAATCCATTGTTTTGATTGGATAACAATGCTTAGCCTTCATACTAAAATTCACCTTCATATCCAATGAAGTTTAATATTCATGATGACACATGCTATCAGAAAAAAGTTCACAGGCTAGTAAAAGGAAATAAACGATAAAAGTTGATTTTTCATAATCTTAGTGGAAAAATGTAATTATAAGTATTGAACACTTCTTTTAGGGGTCATCCATAATTGTCAACCATTTTCCAAAGTGTACAAAACATACACTTTTTCAGACCAACCACCCTCCCTCAGAAAGTGTACATCAACCATTTTCAGATTTCAAGACAAGAATCAATAATTCTTAATAAAAAGAAGATCCTGTCTAATAAAGTTTAGTTTAATATAGAAATTTGCATTGAAAAGAATCTGAAACATATCTGACTGTTTTATTTCATTTGATGAAAAAAAAGCGTACTGTAAAAATGTTGATTTTTTAACCCCCCCCCTAGTGTACCTTTTGTACACTTTGGAAAATGGTTGATAATTATGGATGACCCCTTAGTAATTTTATAGGGTTGTGAAAGCCTTGCCCGTGTGCACATTTTTTGGATGAAACGTTTCCGCACTTTTTACAAAATGAATTTCAACACTTTTACAACCCTATGAAATTACAAAAAGAAGTATTCAATACTTATATAAAACATTGGGTAATAATCATTCTTCATGGAACTATATACACACAATGTATCTTATTTTGTTTCAGAAAAGAATTGTTTTTCAAAATTAAATATTCAATAGATGACAGGGAGCTTTAAATCTGACCTCATCATCATTAACTAATTCTTTCTTTATCACTTTCATTGCGTAGACACGTTGTGTTGTTCTTTGTTCCACCATTAGCACTTTAGCATAACTTCCCCGACCAATCACACGTAGGAGATTAAACTGTTCTAATGATATTCTACCAGCTTCATTTCCATTGGTTGACTGAAATTTTAGTAATAATTTTAAAAACTATTTACAAGCAGTAATTGATATCAATTGGAGAAATAAGGAATAAATTGATTATGGTTTAAAATGAAATGTTGTGTTCTCTAAAAATTTGTCATATAAAAAAATATTAATATACTTGTAGTGCAGAGCTGTAAGAAGTTTAAGAAATGACATTTGTTTTCATTATACCACATTATTACTTCACCATGTATTGTAAGTTTCCTGATTAAAGTTAAAACTTGACCAGACTTGTAGACAAAATTGTTAGAATTAGTTTCTCTTCTCTCTTTTTTCATGCTGACATGAATGTAATAACTACTACAGGCTGTGCAAAAAAAAATAATTTAAAAGACCTTTCTGACATTTCTTCATCAGCTCTTGAAGATGTACGTATACAATGTCAATTAAAGGGAGACAAATCTTTTCAGAGCCACAAAACATTTATAAATAACATGGCAAAATTATTGCATTTTTGTATATACCCTTATCCCTCTTCATGCAGACAATATCACTTTTATTGGAATTTTTGTGTGCAATTTCTTGGTTTTATTTTCATAATAATAAAAAATCTGTTAGGTTGAATAAATATGTCTGAAACACATTAAAATCAGGAAGGTTAAATGATATCAATACATTATTTCAGCAAACTGTTGAATATTTCCATAAAATTGTAAGTAACCTAGTATTATGCATTAGTGCGCCCAATGATCAAATAAAAAATACATAGACATGTAATATAAATGAATACAAAAAAAAAATCTTGAATTAAAGAAAAAATATCTAAATCTATTACTCATGATCATTAAATAAAAATTTGTTAAAGTTAAAGTAAGTAAATATTTAAACAGCAGACAAAACAAAACTGAATACAATTTTGCAGCCTTGCAAATAAAATGGTTCTGTACACTGGCAAACCTTCCTATCAAATGGCTTCCATGTTGGACAATATAACACAGGTATAAAAATAAATGGGGAATGTGCCCATCAGGCCATGGGACACAGATGATGCCCTTGATTACATATAATGTTATAAAGGGGCTTAACTCTTGAACATGCCACCTAAATTCTTAGCAGGATAATATGTCCATTAAATATGTTTTAATATTCAAGCAGGCATTAATCATTTGAAAGCTTCAACTTAACAGAACAATACTAACATGAATCTGTTAATCAGAGAATGTGAATCCTTAATGTTTAACCCTAAAACTCATTAAGGACTTGAGCAAATTTTGAAAAAGAGGTTCAGGTCCAAGTAAATTGACTTATGTGCTGTTGTTTGTCTGTTTGCCATGGCGTTGTCAGTTTATTTTCAATCTATGATTTTGACTGTTGCTCTGGTATCTTTCGTCCCTCTTTTATAGCTATGTGGAATATATTTTAATCATTGTTGAAGACTGTACCTGCTAACATATATATCATTTGTTCTCTAGTGGATAGTTGTCTTATCGGCATACAACATCTCCTTATTTCATATGTGAACTTAGACCTATTACAGGAAAGATAAACGAACAGAATAATGGACAGATGCATAGACCAGAAACATATTGGCCTCTATTATCGTAGGCGGGACATACACATATTTTTTTACTTAACTTGCTGACAATGAACATGGAAGCCATATCTTTTAACATGCAATACAAAACATGAAACAATCATACAAATAAAATTATACCTCACTTCTCACTTCACTCTCCTCTGTCTGAATAACAATATAAAAACTTTCAACAAAAATACATAAACTTCAAAAATATTTTGTGTTTGAATGTTTTTGTAAGTCTTTTTATGTATATATTTGGGTATAAATTACAATAATGCAATTACAGGGGATATTTTACATACTATTGGGAAATAATTTGGTCAAATAAAGCTAAAATTAGATGCTATAGAAGATATATTTTAATTATAATAATTCATGGTTGAAATATCATCTGACTAAAACATATAGGTTTTGCCTTTAAGGCTTATAAGAAAAATTTGAGAGTCCAAATAAAATTCTGATGGTATATCTGAAGAGTTTGCAATATCAATAAGCATTTTACAGTCAAAACTGAAATTGTTTACAGCAGTTAAACAATACACATACCCCAGTGACGACTTCCATAGAAGCTACATGATCTGAAAATAAACAAAACACGTTACACTGAAGATCTACATTTTTATTGTTTTCAAATTATTGTTAATTGAAGAGAAATTGTATTTTTGTGATAATCAGTTTAGTGCTTTGAAAAAGTTTGCATACAATGAAATACCCATGTTCTCGGTTAACTCCAATAAGTATTTTGAATTCACAGTGTATGATTAAACAAACATAGACGATTGTTTTATACCTGAGGATTCACCATTAGTTGAGTCTTTGAGGCCTATGTAGTCCTGGCCATCTTGTAACTTGGGTGGTGGACGTTGGTACTTTACATCAGGTCTTGGACCATCATTTTGATTCTAAAAAGCAACAAATAATATTTCATTTTATTTATATCATTTAACATGTCTTTAGAAATATCTATCTGTATTGTCTATTGTGTATATATTCATCTTTAAGTAGTTTAGGTTGGAGCAGGATCTGCTTACCCTTCCGGAGCACCTGAGATCACCCCTAGTTTTTGGTGGGGTTCGTGTTGTTTATTCTTTAGTTTTCTATGTTGTGTCGTGTGTACTATTGTTTTTCTGTTTGTCTTTTTTATTTTTAGCCATGGCTTTGTCAGTTTGTTTTAGATTTATGAGTTTGACTGTCCTTTTGGTATCTTTCGTCCCTCTTTTAAACATTTATCAGTTGTGGATTGGGGAGACAAGTTATTGCAACTTATATAAATCCCTCTCCACTTGGCTGGTGCGAGTGTTGCCATGTAGCTGCATTAGCCATGTCTTAACAAACATAAACTTTTCCTTTATGATACAATTAATAAAGATTCCTAAAATTTCTAAATGAATGAAGTTTTTTTTACTTTCACATATAGAATTAAGTTCCAAAGCATAATTAATGAAGTCTACCACAAATATACTCATTAGTTGCCTATAACGTTGGTCTCATTTGGGTCTAAGAGTGAAGTGGGAGGCCAATTTTTTGTGAGCATGACACGTGAAAGTCAAATTATAGTGCCATGAAAATGGGAAATGAAATCTAGTGGAACATTGGAAATTACAAAAAAATTTGAAAGGGTTCCGCGGAACCCAGTGTCTCGCCTACTTTTGCTGTAAATTGCAGGCTCAACAAAAATGAGGGAAAAAATCAATAAAAATATTCCACTTGATACTATCTTTTATTGTAAAAAGCTTCTGTCCAAGTTTGGTAATCAAAGAGCTGAATAGCTCTGAGGGGAAAGACGGCCCTTGTTTCTATTTCATTTTTTTTTGGGGGGGGGGGGGGTTATCTTTTGATAGTCTTCATATAAAGAATGAAAAAAAAGAACAGCTAGAACATGTGGAAGGTTGACACTATTGGAATCAATTGTTGTTTAATGTAATTTCGTTTCTTTAGTTTAGGATTCAATTTAGACCAATGGAAGAGATCTGCATCTTCTAAATCTAAACATACAATTAAAGTTTATAGTTAATTATCTAAAATCCAACTAGTTGAATTCTGTCATTTAACAACAACTACAATTATTTTTGAAATCTTAATAGTGTAAAACTGAACTGCAGGCTAGGGCCATTTTCCATTTTTTGTGACAGTACTTTTAAGATTTAAAATTTTTTTCTTAAGAAAGTTAGGACTGAAAAATCTATTCAGTTTTAAATTTCCATTGATAAAGTTCCCAGTTACATATCTCATCACAGGGATACAGGTACTAATAAAAATAACAATATGATTGATGTAAACTGTGTGAAGCTTGTTTCCAAATCCTACATTTTGAAATATTTGTAAAATTTCATGAATAAAGAGGTTTAAACTACAAAATGCAACATTTGTAATTATAACAATGATTATGTTGGTACACAAAATTTAGTTTTAATGGAAGACTACTTATCATCAGTGATATTGTTGTCTTTTTTCAAAACTACCTCTACCGTTTTTTATTGGGAAAAATGCATATTTTTTATTGAAATTGGGAAATTTGTATATTTTATTCTGAACACATCTCCGATTTTTTCCTGACCTTTGCTGTCTTTTTGCACTGTTTTTTCATGTATATTTTGGTTGTCAGACATTTTCAACCTGAAAGATACTTTCGGAGAGGGGAAAG
The DNA here is from genome assembly GCA_019925275.1 of Mytilus edulis. NCBI lineage: Eukaryota > Metazoa > Mollusca > Bivalvia > Mytilida > Mytilidae > Mytilus > Mytilus edulis. Next base: position 13,116,190 of record CM034359.1, read on the forward strand.
AAACAGAAGCAATGATGGTACTTACAATGCATTGAAAACTACATGTGTTACAAACACCATGATGATTCTGATCAGAAAACCGGATCTCAAAAGTGCTTTCTAATATCAAAATGATAACATGAATACGATATTTACAAACATTACTACCAATGCCATCACTGTTTGGGGAAAATGTAAAACTTTTTGGGAGGAATTTTAAGCCATTTTCTTCAGTAATTGGGAATTTTCATTAGGGGAAAAGGTCGAATTTCGGCTGTTATTTGAGCCAAACAATATCACTGATCATATACTAAATGTCACATTTAAAGTATTTATTTTAGTGGATAATTAGCTCATAAATTGAGGTGCTCCTGAATTGGAGGAAGATTCTCAAAACAGAGATTTACAGAAAAAAATGGAAAAGATCGTTTCTCTTCCCCATCTCATGTAGCCCCTCGGACTTCCTGTTTACTTTGAAAGTTGTTGACCTACAAATTAAAGTTTTGCATGTTGATGTTTGAATCATCTACAGCAAACATCATTATGTTTAAATTTAACAAATACTATTTTTTAATAAATGCACAATCTTTGAGAATGATTTAAATAACCAGTGAAGGATATCCCTGTGTATGCGTAGTGTGGCATTCCAACAATGACGTCACTATAAAATATAATGTAGGTTGGATATATTTAGAATATCTCGTCATACTGATTTTTCCGGATTGTAAAAGAAACATAAATAGTGTAAAGGAGAGCTCAATATACGATAATTTCGAGAGAAACAGAAGGGAAATGTGTAAAAAAGTGTTTAAAGTCAATTTATTCATTTGTGTCTCCCCATCTCATCATTCTCAGTAAGATTTGTTGGGGGGTTTTCCACGCTATAAAAACAAAATGAATGATGTGAGGGAATGTCACTCTGGTCAACCCCATTGGGGATTAACGGCTTGAAGCCGTCTTCCCCAAAAATCCAGGATAGTTTATGAATCTAATAAATATTTTAAAAACTTTAACTGCAGACTGGATGTAATGTTAACTGGAAGAAAAACTAAGTCCATTTATAAGTAAAATACAGATACACAGGTACAAAATATTAACAAAATTTCTTTCTAGATACTAGCTTTTGATCATAAACAAGCTTCTGTCCAAGTTTGGTACAAATTAAAAATAGTATAAGAAAGTTATCAACATTTTTTAAAATTTAACCACATAGTGAATGTAATGTTTTTTTCACAGAAAAACTAAGTCCATTCATAAGTAAAATATGGAAAAAATGGATTTCTTTTTTTACAAAAATTTACTCTGGATACTATCTTATGATCATAAACAAGCTTCTGTCCAAGTTTGGTAGAACTCCAGTATGGTTTAAGAAAGTTGTTAAAATTTCAAAAACTTTAACATCAGAGTGAATATTTGTGGACGCCGCCGACGGAATGTAGAATCGTCTCGCTTTTTCGACTATAGTCAAGGCTGGACAAAATTGAGAATTGCTTATGTACATAGTTGTTTCAGCAGGATACAGGAATCTGACAAAACAGTAAGCAGGATCGGGATCAGAACCCCCAATGATACCCCCTATAACAAACAATTTAATCTAACAACATCAATGGTACCTACCACTTGTGGAGCACCACAGACAACTTTTAATAATTTATGGCATCTTTTGTGTACTGTTAGTTTACATTGTATACACTTGTATCCTTGGCGACCAAGACCCCATATTCTATCAGCACAAAACGAGCAAAAGGCTTTCTAAAATTGAAAAAAAAATAAAACAACATTAATGATTGTAATATCTGATAAGATACAAAAACTCATATAAATTTAAAACACTTAGCTTTGTACGTTTTATCAAAAACTATGTGTTAATTTGTAACAACATTTTTTTTAATTAATCATATTAGCTTATGATTGTTTACCACATATTCTTTCTATAAATATGTTAACCCCACCTCAATAAAATCTGCAGACTGAAATTGACCTTGAGAAACTTTTATTCTATTTATACATCTACACCTAGTTTCCTTTTTGTGTATGATTTACATGATTGTAAATAACTGAGACATTATACAACAGAAATTCGTTAGTGTGGAACAAGTGACTTTAAAGAGATATTTTTTTACATGCTGTGAAAGGTTTTCTATGGTAAACTATATATAATATTAACACATTCATCAGCCCTCAAATGTGTTATCGTCTCCCTTTTGACAGAATGTATTGATGGAAAGGATCTTAAAGCTCATTTTGGTCTTTTTCTTGCGTAATTATCAGTTAGTGACCTTTGAGAACATTTTAGCCTGATATAACCAACTAAATAAGTTTAAAATAAGTAGAGAATACTATAAATCTATAGGAAAGTAATGTTTATAACAACCTGTGAAAATCTTTTAGTCTAAATAAGTGACAAAATATGTTTTGAATAAGTAGAGAATATTACAAATTTAAGGGGAAGTTACTATGTTAAATACCTCAGAAAATCTTTCAGCCTGAAATAAGTGACTTACAAATTTAAGGGGAAGTAACTATGTTAAATACCTTAGAAAATCTTTTAGCCTGGAATAAGTGACTTACAAATTTAAGGGGAAGTAAGTATGTTAAATACCTCAGAAAATCTTTTAGCCTGAAATAAGTGACTTACAAATTTAAGGGGGAGTAACTATGTTAAATACCTTAGAAATCTTTTCGCCTGAAATAAGCAACTTACAAATTTAAGGGGAAGTAACTGTGTTAAATACGTTAGAAATCTTAGCTTGAAATAAGTGACTTACAAATTTAAGGGGAAGTAACTATGTTAAATACCTTAGAAAATCTTTTAGCCTGAAATAAGTGACTTACAAATTTTAGGGGAAGTAACTATGTAAAATACATTAGATTTTTTTTTAGCATGAAAAAAGTGACATACAAATTTAAGGGGGAGTAACTATTTTAAATAACTTAGAAAATCTTTTAGTCTGAAATAAGTGACTTACAAATTTAAGGAAAAGTAACTATGTAAAATACCTTAGAAAATCTTTTAGCTTAAAATAAGTTACTTACAAATATAAGGGGAACTTACTATGTAAAATACCTTAGAAAATCTTCTAGCCTGAAATAAGTCACTTACAAATTCAAGGGGAAGTAACTATGTTAAATATCTAAGAAATATTTTGACAGAAATAAGTGACTTCCAATTTTAAGGGGGTATAACTATGTTAAATACCTTAGAAAATCTTTTAGCCTGAAATAAATGACCATTCATTCTGTATAGCTTTCTCCATCTTCTGGCTCCTTTTCTGTACATGTTCTCTAAATAACAAATAAACAAAAATATGGGTCAAAACTATTTTAAACGATTTTGGTTGCTTTAGGTATACAAATATTGATAATGAAAATTTATTTTAAATGCAATGCAATTTGGAAGTTGGCAGTATATCTATTTCCGGGAATCTTCATTAGAATGATAATATAAATTTTAGTTGGAAAAAGTAAGATATTTGATGAGTATTCTGACAACTTTGTTATAAGTCACAGCAACTCCTATCAAAAAAATCAAACTTTATCTATATATATATATATAAATAAAGTTCAGCTCCAAAATGCGACAATTAAAAGAAATTAAAATCAAAATGTTTTTGTAACCTTTACAAAAATAACGAAATGTGGTCCTTTGATCTCCAAATATTAATAACTACTATGGATTCATTTATTTTCATGGGTAGCAATTTTCATGGATTAAAGAAAACCTACATGTTTGTGGATATTTGATTTCGTGGTTTTGCCATATTCTGCATTCAAGCAAAAAGAACATTTGTTATTCGATGTATAGTTAATTTCGTGGTTCACCTGTACCCAAAAAATCCACGAAAATTGGTATCCAACAAATAATAATGTACAGTCGGCACCAAAAACTTTTTCAACTACTAGTCCAAAGACCAATATTCTGACATTTTTCTTATTGGTCCAAACAAAGTTTTGCAAAAACTTACTAGTCTGAAAGAAATTTCACTAGTCTAGGGCATCGGACTAGTGGCTAACCGTGCAGACTGAATGTACATTGGAGTTCAAAATTCACCAAAAAAATAAAAGTTTGATAAAAGTTATAATAAATGAGGTTGGTGGATATAATTTGACTAAATGTAAATGAATATCAATAAATCTATTAACCTTTCTCCTGTTGAAAACAGCCCTATAGTAAGTGTGTAACTGTCTGAAACTGAGTTGTGATAAGAACTGTACAAAATAGACCAATACACATATTTTTTTTCTTAATTGAATGTTCAAATAAAGTCTTATACATGTACTTTCAGTATATGCGCTATACACTAAAGTGTGTTTCAGTCAAAACTTTCCCAACCCAATAAACAAATCAATTTAACGCAACACCATTAGTTTATATATTGAACTTACTATCCTCTCCAACACATGGCATTCCTGGTCTTTGGGGTACATTTGGGAAAACTGAAACAAAATAATAATTTAAAAATACTAATATGTAATGAGAATATCTTCAAAGATAAGTAACTATAATTAAGAAATGTGTGCAAACATCATTTATCAAGATTGTTATACAATGACAAAAATGTAAGATTTATTATTTGGATTTCAGTAAATGCTTAAAAAAAAACACTTTCTAAATATGAAATATAAGTGGTTATTTTTGTGTGCTTAGAAATTCAGTACAGGAAATTGTAATGCAGGACTATGAAAAGCTTAAGAAAGCATATAACTTTTTCTTTTATATACATGTGTACTATAGTATAATAGTTCATTTAAGTTTGTTGATCAGGGTTGCTAGTTAAACAGGTTTAATTTTATCAATTTCTATAGTAAATTATAATGAAATTGATTACAGAATTATTTTTTTCATTACAAAAAGCACTTTGTATGATAATAGTAATATGTGTATTCATATGATTACCATGAAGAGTAAGCTCTGAATCTTTGTTCAGTTCATAAAGTCTGATTGCCTCATCAAGTTCCATCTGTGATGATATTGTACAGGGATCTCCTACAAAATAAAATGGTGAAAGCAGTGTTTTCCATTCGGCATTTAAGCCGGGTGTGCCGACCACCTTCTTTTGAAAGCCGACCACCTTTCGATTTTAGGAGGTGGTCGGCTTTTTTTTCAAAATCCGGATTTTTTTCGGTTCCGTACCGTTAAAATTTGAATACTAATCCCCCCTTGTTTTCATTGACAAAGATGGCGTCCAATCGTCAAATTTCAATGTTTTCATTAATCAATCGGGGGAAAAGAAAGGAAGATGACGATGATGATGAAGAAAATACTAGACCAAATAAGTTAAATAAAATTGATAGTAATGTTGAAGTTGTGGAAATTGAACAAAAATCAACCAAACAACGGAAAAGACACGCAAGTGAAGACAAATATGAGCAAGACTTCAAATGACTTACAGTCACAGAGGAAGGATACTACTGTTCTGTGTGCCAAACATACGGCACAAAAGCAAGAAACAGAATAGAAACCTGGATCGAAAGGCCTTAAATCCATGCTGATGCATAACATTGTAAATGAAAGAAGAGATAAAAGAGATAAATTTTTGAAAAAATAAAATCAAAAAATATTTGACAATTAATATGACTACTTCTATTTATGTTTGTTCAACTACATAAAATGTGAATATTATACTAATCTTTATTTCTGTGACCCCCACGTGCACCCACAGTAAATTAAAAAAGGTTGGACATTTAAAAAAAAAACCACCCGGTTGCAAGTTATTTTTTTAAAACACCCACCTTACCTTAGTGAAAAAAGGAAAACACTGGAAAGGTTATTTGTTATCCTTATATACAGTGAACATGTTTACCATCCCAATTCTATTTATTTACCCTAAACGACCATCAAGATTTTCTTACCTTCTTCATCTATCCACTTCATGGTGAAAGGTTGTCCTTTACTAAATGTATATAGTGTACATGTTTACCGTCCAAATTCTGTCTATTTACCCTAAAAGACCATCAATCTTTTCTTACCTTCTTCGTCTAACCACTTCATGGTGAAAGGTTGTTGGTCATCAAATTTACATATGTCTTTAATCTCAGCACAGAAATCCTCATATAGAACATCATGCTGAAGATTTGATATGAATATATTCCTGAAAGTAAAAGTACCAATAGAAAAGAAATAGCTTTTCATAAAAACAGTAAAATTTCAAACTCAAGAATAACTGCAAACAAACTTTTTTCAGTAATATTTTTTCCACTTTTAGCTCTGTCATGTCAATTTCTTAGCAATATATGTGGTGATGTCTACCATTGTCATATTCATATATATATATTTTTGACTTTGAAGTCTTATCCACAATAATTGATTGTAATGACATGATTAACCTCGTTACCTGGGGGCAATCACCAGGTGTCATATATGTAATTTAACTTCTGATAAGAAATCGATGAAACAAAAGGCAATTTTACCAAAACGGCACAAGGGTTTTTCAGAAAACAGCGTCAGGGCAGAAGGGCGCTGCTGAGGGCACACAGGGCGCGGCTTAGGGCACCGGGCGCGGCGCTCTTCTATTTTGGGCTAACGAGACCACTGTAAATATATATATATAATAGAAACTGAAAGATTGTTACATTTGTCATCATTCAGTTTTGGGATTTTTCTACTCTCGAATGCAAAAGTGAATTGATTTGCCATAACAGATTTTGATCTCTTTAAAGTGTTTATATGGCTGTACTAATTTTTTTTAAGAGATTTTCAAGTAAATAATTTACTTCAGAGTAAAAATCCCGCTAACATGTTTAACCCCGCCACATTCTGTACATTGCTGTATGTACATGTATGTGCCTGTCCCAAGTAAGGAACCTGTAATTCAATTGTTGTCGTTTGTTTATGTGTTTCATATTTGCTTTTCGTTCATTTTTTGTACATAAAAAAGGCTGCTAGTTTTCTCATTTAAATTGTTTCACATTGTCATTTCAGGTCCATTTATCATGATAGCTGACTATGTGGTATGGGCTTTGCTCATTGTTGAAGGCTGTAAGGTGACCTATAACTGTCAATTTCTGTGTCATGTTGGTCTCTTGAGGAGAGTTGTCTCATTTTTTATATTTACTTAGGTTTTTATATAGTTGTTGGAATGCTGTATATGTCCTATAGAAATAATCCCTTATCCAATAGGATTACTTACCCACTATATCCAACCTTCATACGTATTCCATTATCATCATCCATTCTTTCTTGTGTTGGCATGATTCTTCTAAAAAAATAAAAATTGAAAATATACTGTACACATACATAAGTACATGTTTACTGTGAATTCATTTATTTTTGTTGAACACCAATTTTTGTGGGTTTCCTGGTTACAGGTGAACCATAAATTCAAATGTTCAACGAATAACATATTTACAATACACTTTATATATACAGAGATTGACAAAACCACTAAACATGCTAAAATTAAATATCCACAAAAATAAAACTTTTCAGCAATCCACAAGAATTTATACCCACGAAAATAAATGAATCCAAAGTGTGTGTACAGTAATACAGTATGTACGAAGATTATTGGTACATATATGTCATGTATGTATTATCTTTTATTAACTGAGTGTCCTTGTAATGACATGTCAATCATTTTTATCCTACATGTACATCCTGTACTGAAGAGCTTACCTCATGCACATGTATTCATTGATAAGAATACAAGTTTTTTATCATTGCATGAGGAGTCTAAACTAAAACTTTTATCTTATTCCAGATAATAAGAGGGATCTTTCTAAACTTATAAAACTTTTGTAAATATTTTCTATTTTGTTGTTTTGATGACACAGAAAAAAGAAGATGTGGTATGATTGCCAATGAGACAACTATCCACAATAGACCAAAATGACACAGACATTAACAACTATAGGTCACCATACGGCCTTCAACAATGAGCAAAGCCCATACCGCATAGTCAGCTATAAAAGGCCCTGATAAGACCATGTAAAACAATGTTGATTGAATACCACATACCCGTAGCTAGGGGGTTCAAACCCCCCTTGAAAACTTATAAGCACTGTTAAAGTCAACGTTCTGTTCGAATTGTGACTGTTAAAGTCGAGTTTGTGAGTCCAAATACCTTTTGACGTTACATCCATGAGGGTATCACCAGCCCACTAGTCAGCTCAGCACTTTGGTGTTGACATAATATCAATGATATGGTCATTTTTATAAATTTCCTGTTAGAAAACTTTGATTTTAGAAAAACTAAGGATGTTCTTATCCCAGGAATAGATTACCTTTGAGCTCTGTATTTGGCACAACCTTTTTTGTAGAATTTTGGGTACTCATGCTCTTCAACTTTTTACTTGTTGGCTTTATTACTATTTTGATCTGAATGTCAGTGATGAGTCTTATGTAGACGAAATGCTGTTTGGCTATTAAATTATGATCCTGGTTACCTTTGATAATTAATTACACATTTAATTGACAATCTTTTATGCATGGCCTAAGAATTAATTCTTCAGTCTCCTGCTTGAAAACAACTTATGATCTACATTTAGATACATGTGGCCCTTTACATTATAGTGCATTTGTAAAAAAATAATCATTGTAGCTCTGCAAGCAAACAGTCACTTCTCTTCAAAACTCAACATTTCTCCCTATCAATTACATAAAGGACAAGTCACTTCTCCCAATCATTTTTAGATGACGAAGTACTGTAGTGTGAGCTTTTTTTCATAAGAACATTATTAATAAAAATATGATTCCTTGTTGATTCAACTGAATGTTACATTCTATAGAGTTTATTTCTTTTTACATTTTGAAAGATCATATTATTTTAATGATGTGGTGACATGCCATGTTTGATGACCAACCTTGAACAATCATCAAATTATGGACATGATGAATTACAAAACCATTCTTCTTTTGTAATTTCTTTTGAACTCAATTTAAATATTTATTTTGCTATTTAAAAAAAAACATTTGTAATTGCATTTTTCAAAATTTAAGGTTCATGTGGACCCTATGGCTAAAATGGCCGTATTTTCACCTCAAAATTTTCTCTGAGTACAGGCAAACTTGTGCATCTGAAAAAGTTTTAAGGCATAGCATGCCCTAGATAAATAGAATTCAAATGCATTGTATGATTTAGAAAATTTATAACTTAACTGGATTTTGCTGTACACTTTTTTTCGTCTCTGCAGAAGATGATAAAATTAACAAACAGTTGAGTTTACCTTGATATGGTCCACTCAGGTACACAGTTTAAATAACCAATTATTGTCAGGTATCTATTGTCCATCTAATGTCCATGTCAATTAAAAATGCTCACTTTAATTTTTACCTGTGGGGAAGTTCTCAAACCTGTTTCCCAACTTAGTTTATTTTGGCACCTTCTGGAGGAATGAAAAAAGTGCACGGCAAAATCCTGGTAAGTTTTCATTTATCTAGGGCATGCTATGCCTGAAATGTTTTACAGATGCGCAGGTTTGTCTGTACTCAGAGTAAATTTTGAGGTGAAAATACGGCCATTTTAGCCATAGGGTCCACATGAACCTTAAGACTATACATTCATCATATTGATGTTTGAAAATATTGTGTCATTTTATTCATATTTCAGTTTCATACTATCTTAATCATGTTAATAAATGAAATTGGCTCAGCACCCTTTAGTATTGCTGGATATAAGCTGAGACTACTATAGTGTTAAAGTAGTCTCAGATATAATGGTAAATACAAAATGTAGCAAAAAGGAGGGATACTTGTAACTTATCATTTTGGAAACTATTTCCAAAACATATTATCTCTGTTTAGCATTCTGTGATACTTGTTCACCATTTGAAATCATACAAGGATCATTTTAGCTGAGTGGTATCAACCAATGTGCTATAGAAAGCCAACGTCTTTGATATGCTTGATAAGGTGTCTAATTTTGACAGGTGCCCAACCTGTTTTAGTGTTTGTACCTCCATAAACAACTCGGATATTTTTGTGGTCTCTTAACACAAAACATCCACCCACTTGCAACAAGGAAACAAGAACCAACTTTAACACCATTTCATTCTTTAGGGAACTTATAAAGAACGATAGACATCAAAATATGAGACTTTTTGTCGGTCGACCAGCGCCGGAACATCAGGTGTGTCCCTTTGGTCCCCGGAAAGAAAGTGGCCGACCAACTTCATCTCGACCGAATTCTGTTCACGGTATCAACACTTTTAAATGAATAACATCAGTAAGAATAATAAGAAATACATGTTTGTATATATTTACCTTTAACTTACTTCTAAATGAAAACAGAGTTTCAGTTTTTAAAGTCCGTCCATGTTTACAAAGAAACCGGAAATCACGTGACTTATCGTTTTTTAAAGGTATTTCCCAAATGTTAAATTGAATTTTGAATACCATATGATCCTATATTCTTTCTATCTCATGCTTATTGAAATGTTTTATTTGAGATATATATTTTGAGTTGAGATAAAGGTGCTATTAGAAGTATTGATTTGAACTGGCAAAATATTGAAACATTTATGACCAAAAATGGACAACACATTTTTATTGGTTGACTCAGTTTTAGGATTCCCTAATATAGGTATAGTAAGATGCTACTACAGATTATACATGGTCCGGAGAAGGAAAATGAATTTCGATTGAACTTGACCGTCATTTTTCATTTTCTAGTTTACCTAATATATATTGTTTTAACATGTTTAATTAGAACGTTTTAATCACTGAGGTAAAAAAAAAGAGTGCTTCGACTGTTGAAAACGGCATAGGACAAAAGTGGCACTCTAAAAATGTCCTATAATTTTTTACTAAAATCGATATATTACCAAGTATTAAAGTTACCGTATGAGCGAGTTTTATAAAATATATACAATATTAAAGATGTACAAATGTCTTTAATTGCAGCTGCTTATGATTTTAATCAAGACTTGGTTTTAAAAGAAAATATAGCAAACCGTGGCTTTCAAGGATTTTTTTACTCTGTGTTCATGCACCTCGTCATAAAATTAAAATGAGCATGAATAATATCATGGCCAAATAAAAATTAAACTTTAAACATGTCTAAATCTTACTCATTTTTACTGTATTCATGTAGTTATTTAATTGGTATCTTTTTTTTTAAATATTTGAGTTTAGTTGAAATGATAGGACATTTATTTTAGTGGGAACTCATTTTTGTCCAATGACTGTATGCTGAGTCGACTGTACTGACATCAGCAACACGACGGATGCCACATGTGGAGCAGGATATTCTTACCCTTCCGAAGCACCTGTAATCACTGCATGGTATAGTTTTCAGTGGGACAAGTTCGTGTTGCCCCGATACTCTACGTTTTCTTCCGTTAGTCAATAAAGGATTATTTATCCCGCATCAGGGCCGTCAAATTCTGATTGCAGGACTACTTTACATTGTGTATTTACATTTTTTTTAATAGATGTCGGTTCGATCGGTGGAGTTTAAAAAAAACCATGATGAATGGATTCATTATATAGAAGAGGGACGAAAGATACCAAAGGGACAGCCAAACTCATAAATCTAAAACAAACTGACAACGCCATGGCTAAAAATGAAAAAGACAAACAAACAGCACACACGACACAACATAGAAAACTAAAGAATAAACAACACGAACCCCACCAAAAAACTAGGGGTGATCTCAGGTGCTCCGGAAGGGTAAGCAGATCCTGCTCCACATGCGGCACCCGTCGTGTTGCTTGTGTGATAACAAATCCGGTAAATAGTCTAATTCGGTAGGTCACATTCATGAAAGGGCAGGGGAATGTAGTTACGACGTAAGGAACATATCCGATATCATTTGTGAAACGGTTATTCCATAACGGTCAACCAACTCGTAATGGCGTCCGAAAAATTTACGAAGGGATGATTTCAACTTCACCATTTGGAACTCTTGGTTTACTAGCTTCCTTGTGAGCAGCAACCCTCTATCAAGAAAATCATGATAGGAAATGCAAGCACGGGAATATCGTATCAATTGGGAGATATATACCCCGTATGCAGGTGCTGCTGGAATGTTGCTACTTAGAAATGGAAAGTTCACAATTGGAAAGTTGAAATCATCTCTTTTGTCGTAAAGTTTTGTTTTCAACCGACCCTCATTGTCAATTTCTAGATGTAAGTCAAGATATGAGGCCGACTTAACTGTATCTGTAGTATCCTTTATCTCTAGTTCGATTGGATAGATGCGTTCCACATAGTCACCAAATTTTGAATTATTTAGTGAAAGAACATCATCTATATAGCGAAAAGTAGAGTTAAAGGATATTGCTAACTTCTTATCTTTCTTCATAAGAAGTTCCTGCATGAAGTCAGCCTCATAATAATAAAGAAACAAGTCGGCAAGTAAAGGGGCACAGTTTGTTCCCATTGGAATGCCGACAGTCTGTTGGAAAACACGTCCTCCGAACGTAACAAATATGTTGTCAATCAAGAAATCAAGCATCTTGATAATATCAGTTTCAGAGAATTTTTTGTTCGAATCAGAGTGATCCTTTACAAAGTAGGATTTATCCCTCCTTAAGACAAGATACTTGTATCTACGTTGGTCATTCTTTTTTACGAAGCAAAGCAATACCAACTCTTTCAATTTGTCTTTTAGTTTGGAATGTGGAATACTAGTGTACAGAGTAGAAAAGTCAAATGTTTTAATACTGTTACAAGATGAAAGAGAGTTAGATTGTATGTACTCTAAAAGATCTTTGGAATTTTTAAGTATCCACATCTGATTCACGCCCCCTCTAGAATAGGCAGTTTCACAATAACTTTGAAGCCCGTCTTTCATTGCTGATAAAATAGATGTTAATAAGTTAGAGAGAGGTTTTGTGGAGCACTTGGAAGACCCAGCAATATACCGTTGTTGTAAGGGCACTTATGTAGTTTAGGTATCCAATACAGTGATGGCAGATCTAGTTCTTCGTCTTTGGTTGAAATTCCAAAGAAACACAGAACAGACCTATGATTATCCAGGATTTCCTCTTTGGTAAGTGTCGTGGGGGTATATGTTGAGTTTCCAAGTGAATTGTCAATACCTAATTCGTTTATCAAGCAGTTAATGTAATGAGTTTTACATACAAAAACGATGATGTTTGGGGCTTTATCTGCGGGGACAACAACATATTTGTCATGGAGGTAGGATAGGTGTTTTGCAACATTTGGGTCTTTAAAGATTGACGTAGCATGGGCATTGATAGACCCATTCAGTTTCTTAATTCTGTATCAACGACCTCACTGCCTTAATCCATTCGGAAAGAGTGTCTACGTCTTCCTTCTCGCGCTTAGCCATTGCCTGGCATAATCCTCAACTGAATCCATCAAAATTTTAAAGTTGTATTCCAATTTATGGATTTAGGGTCACGATATTTCGGACCTTTCGATATCACATTTCGTAGAGAAGTGTTATTAACAATGTTGAGGTCACCGGTAATAACGTGGCCAGCAGGATTATATGTGAATTGGGAACTAGCACAAGTGCAATCAGGAGGTTTAGACTTGAAGTCGTCAATATCGAGATCCTGCGAAACGTGTTTGTAATTTTAGTTGAAATAGGTTTGGTATAGGTATAAGAAATGATTGGTACAGACTGGTCTTTGAAATAAGGAGGTATTTTCGATTGAACTAATTTATGATGAAGGATATTGCCTAAGTTGACGCCATCGATACCTTTGTTGGCAAAGGAAAGATTAAGGAACGATCTTTTCTCTTTTTCATCTTTGCCAATGCGGACTGGCTTGAAAAGTCTGTGACTTGCAATATCCGAAATTATAGCTGTAATTTTGTATTGGTTTGAATGAGGGTTTGTAACAGTGGATTCCAAACATAAAATGAACAGAGAATGAAGTTTTGAAAGGGGTAATGAATAAAGTTTCGTGCGAATGTGATGAATACCTAACGGCTTTTGTATAAATGGCAGCAAGTCATTAATAGATACATCATGCAGAGAAGGTGATGTATAATGACGATGACCATGACTGCGTCTACGTCGAGGAGTCGAGTTGAAAATATTCATCACATTCATAGAGTTACACGAAGGACTAGATAAAATACCTATACCATCAATTTTGTCATTGCAACCATAAGGTGTCGCAGTGTCCAATTGTCTAAGTCAGTAGTCCTCTTTTTGTCTACGGAGAGTTCAGTGTTGAAAGATTAGGATTGTTAGAGCTATGGTATATCTTTTCGATAATGCGAACTGTCATGGAAACGATGGAATGACCGGGCTGATTGAAATGCTGGTATAGAATGTCGTTAGCATTGAGGTTAATGTCTGATCTATGACCGCACATACGTTTGTTTAGCCTTCCTTTCGTTTCACCGACGTATACCAATCTGCAAAGGTTGTACTCTAATCCGTAGACGACATTTATCGATTTACAATTCAGATCATCGTAACTTCTGGTAACATATGACTTCTTGGTCAAATTGCTAGTGAATTCAGCATCTGTAATTAAAATGCACAAGTTTTGCAGCCTTTGGTCTCACATTTCGAAATGCGACAGTGTTGTACTGTGTCATCAAAAACCAAAATGTCTTTAAGGAGAACTGAACATGGCTGTATATGTGTAATATTGCTGTTGTCACTAGGACGATGATCTGAATGAGTCATGTTTGTCATGTCTGGTGATGAGGGGACACCTGCCGTATCAGACGACACCGTGTCCATGGTGACGTCTGTTTCGGACCTTTTTATACTGGGCGACGTCCGAGCCAGTTTCCTGTTAGATCTTCGTAAATTCATGCAATGGTAGTATAGGTGTGCTGTTATGTCTATGGCTATTGCTCGATAGAAATTTGACCAGTCTCATTTTTGGAAATTTTCTTGATCTTCAATTGTGTCAATCCTGTTGTCAAGATTCCATTCTTTGATTGTTAAGGGGTAAACAATGTTTTGATACTCCACAGTGCTGTATTTTGGCTACATTATTTACATGGAGTGACTGTGTTTTGGTCGTCTAGTATTCGATAGATAGTGTAGTATTGCAGTAACTCTGTTGTAACTTGATGTTACATACTGGTTTGGAATGTTATAAGACTAGCCTCATTACGGCTGTCGTCTTTTCCCCTAAGTTGGACAGTTTTAGTATGACTGTCACATGATGTTTGTCCTAGGTCCTAATTCGGTATTGATAGATGCTTGGTACGAATCTCGCTGCATGGTGTTGTGCCATCTTTGTTCTATGTACATCCTTTTTCCAGTGGGGTCCCTTACCGAGCTGTTGTATTCAAGAGGTGGTATCACTAGTACCAAATATACTTGGTCTTGATGTTTTGCGGACAATTGGGTAAATTTCGTTATATATAGTAAAGTTATAAGGTGGCCTTATTTACGTTTTGTGATGTGTTGATTCCAGTTTAATTAGTTTATTGCCAAGTTCAACTCCAAGATATGTGGTTATGTTTACTTCTATAAAATAAAGTCTTGTAGGAGTAATATGGTTGATTGATTTTTCCATCGGATGTTTTGGGTTGCCTGGAATAAATAACGCTTTTGGTGTCGAAATATACTTTACAGTCTAGAGACCACCTTTCTAACCCTGCAATTGTTTTTTTTGAGTATTTTGGTGTCTGTAGGAGATTGGATGTTTTTTTTTTATATTAATGCAACAACTAACTAATAAAGATTACAGATAGCTGAAATCATACGTTCTAATTATATTTTTATATACACAAACATCCTGGTATGAAAGTAAATAAAGGCAACAGTAGTATACCGCTGTTCAAAACTCATAAATCCATGGACAAAAAACAAAATCGGGTAACAAACTAAAACCGAGGGAAACGCATTAAATATAAGAGAACAACGACATAACACTAAAATGTAACACACATAGACAAAATCCCACGAGAATAACAACTATAACATATATATATAACATCAAAACCAAATACATGAATTTGGGATAGACAAGTACCGTGACACGTCTTATCGCAATGTGAATTTACACTCAAAAATAAGAGAAAACAAACGACACAACGTTATAATGTAATACACACAGAATCGAACTATAATATAACAATGGCCATATTCCTGACTATAAATAAATTGGAGAACACAATTGACAAAGAATCACACGAACAACAGCCAACAAAAGGCAACAAGTTCAAAATTTTAATACGCCAGAAGTGTATTTTGTCCACACAAGACCTACGTGTGACGCCCAGATACAAAAGTTTGAAAGCCGAAACGAGTACAAAGTTGAACAGCATCGAGGACCAAAAGATCAAAAAGGTTGTGCCAAAAACGGCAAGGCTTTTCTGTTAGTTACCAGAAAATCCCTATAATTTAGAATAATTTATACTTTTGCAAACAGTAAATTTTATAAAATGATAAAACTGAAGTATTAACTAATTACAGGAAACAACTGAAATACATTTACATATCCAGACATTTGAAACACAAAAGTAGACACATCCGAATAAGTTTAAACCTCTACGTCAAGTGACGTCCTATTTGAAACTGAAAACTGACGAAAAAATGACGTCATTTGAATTTGTAAAACAGATCATCAAAAAATGAAAAATGACGTCACATAAGAATGAATAAGATAGAATTAGGATTGATTAAAGATTATACATTTGAACTAAATACTGATATTGCATTTAATAACAAAGCACATTTTAATACTTATTAATATCAAACTATTAGGGAGCAATTAACTATATTATAAAACTATGTCCGGTTTGTTTTGAATCTAACTTCAAACGTAAAATATCGTACTGATTACGTTGAACGAAATCAAATCTGATAAATGAAGGCGGTGATTAATTTTCTTTACCGTAACACATAAATATAATAGAAAAGACGTCAACACATTTGACAAAATCTTTTGATATCTTTTTTTATTTTCATAGATTAGATGTTGAAAATGAAAGCATTAGCCTTTCCATCCACACAACACGCAACCAGCATGGTTCTCAATTCTATGTTGATGTCAATGGCATACAGTTCCATGATTCCATCCTCCTTACAAAGTACCGTTCTACTTGATTTACCATCTGATGACAAGACCACAATTCTATCTTTCCCTAGAGAAGTTATATAAACAAATCCGTTCATATCTACAGCTATTCCCTCTGGTTGATATACATCCTCGTGAGTAAATGTCTATAGATGTTCACCAGTTATTCTGTAGCAGTCAACTCTGTCTTCATAATAATAAATGCCATAATTTTCCATTAAACAGTGAAATACGGATGAGACAAATTCCTTCTAACATTTCTTCGGTCATATCTTTCAGATTCAGTATCGTAGTTTTTCTAGCTTCTTTCTGACTGATAACCAAAGCTTCGCCATCACTTGAAACTCCGTAACAGTAATGAGCAAGTTCTATAGTTTTTATAAGTTGATTCCTTTCTACATCAACCAGCAGCACCTTAAAATTTGTATCATGATAAAACGTGACAGCTACTGTATTATCCTTCAAAGCATACATCATAGGGTTGCTCTTTGAATGCCATCAGCTTTTTCATAAATGCCATCAGATCTTTTTCACTGCATCATGCTATTCTTTGTGTTATGAAAAAGTAATAATGTACCGTCTGGTAATACGCTTAAGGCTTTCACCTTTCAGAACGCTTAAGCTGTTCAAAAGCGCAGGCTTGATTTGCTCTATTCCATGAACCAAATGCTGGGCTTGATCTTTTCTTCCAGTCTTAGTCTGGATTTTTTTGTTGATGATTTGACAGAGATATTTCCAAAAGATTTGATATCTTGAAAAACGGACTTTTCAGTAGAAGAAACTGTTATCTCCACATCATTTAACTGGCTGCCACTCCCTAACTCATTCAAGTATTTTGCTTCTTGAGATGTAGTTTTTTCGATTTCACGCAGGCCGATATATGTTTGCAGTTCAGTTGCATGTTTTGTCATAGTAGAAAAGTCATCCTGTAATAGATCAATCCGTTTGCGCGGGTTTCCGTTTGTTGAGCCAGTACCATCCCTGTAACACAGTGGCTAGTGCCTTCATGTCTGATGCCAATTTCGAATGTTGTGACTCTAAATCGTCAAGGATTTCCCTTTCTAATTTGTCGAAGTAATCATTTAGTATCTTGCGCGTTGTCCTTTTACTTCTTGAATTCCTTTCGGTTTTTTTTAATATGGATTGTTTTGATTTTTTCCTGTAAGTGTTTTATTACTTCTTCGAAACTTTGTCTCAAATCTTTTAAATCTTTTTTTAAGGAGCGGAACAACAGCAGATGATTTAAAATCTTTCAAAATGTCATCAAGGGGTTTCAGGTCTTGACACTTGTGGTGTTTATTGGCGATACATTGAATGCAAAAAGGACATGAATGGAGAGAACAATAAAGTTCGTAATTTTTGTCATGGTCTTTGCACCGGTTGCTCTTTTCGTGCATAGACTGCGGTAATTTGTGATAATCAACAGTACACATCGTACTATGCTCTTTAGATGCCTTTGATCTTTTGTGATGTTTTTCGCAGTCTATATACAAAGAAAGACTTCACATTCTGTACACCAGGTGATTGCATTATTGAATATATCACCCTCGGTGTAGAGTGTGCAGATATCTGCACTCGTTGCTGCCATTTTCTTTATAATATCTGAAAATTATACATATTTGTTAAAGTTATAGTGCAGGTCCAGTTGCGATATACTTAAAGGGGCACTAGCTGTCAAATTCATGGTCACCGATTTGATTCAAATTTTCATATTTGATTTATAACAATGTAAAACATTTATCCAAACTATCAAAAGTCTAAAATAAACAGTTTAAGAGCATGGGGTAGATAATATATAGGTTCATTTCTTGTGTATTTTAGTCCAGACGCCATCTAATTAACTATCGATTTGACCTCAGATGACCATATAAGCGATGTAAACATAAATAAAGATATGAATAGCTTAAACCAACACATGCAATTGGATTTTTATAGGTCTGTTTGATTTGATTTTATAGATTAAAAATAGATGTTCCTCATTGTTTTTAACCGTATAAGAATGATTTTATGTGCATCGAATTAGTAATCAAATGATTTACCGTAGTTTCACTTTCATTGTTGACATTCTTTTTCTTTAAATAACCAGTACACGTACAATGCATGCGTTGTCGATCTCTACCAAGGGGTTAAATTGAAGTTCACATGAATACGGATTTAAAGAGGTCGACTCATTCACTTGCAAGTGAATGACTAATTATCAATGTTTCTTATCGTAATTTGACAAAATTGAACCTTTTTGGCTGCAAAAAGCGAATTGTTATTTCACTTTCATTATTGATTGGACAGAAAAAAATCAAACTTTAATTTTTTTATATATCTCGTAGCTAGTGCCCCTAACTATTTGTCACAATTAATACTGTAATATAATTCGGGATGAAAAAAACTTAGCGCAAAATATCAAAAAGTTATTTTTTATAACTAACACAGGAAAAGGAGATTGACACTGACGATTATTTATTTCATGTATCATAATGGTTCAGCTAGTTATTAAATCATTTAATTTGATTTTAGTAAGGACTAGTCAATTTAAGGATACTGCCAATTTGATTTTCAAACACTCTTGTTTTTTTTCCATTTGGCAGATGGAAGAAAATGTTTAATCTGTTTATTTGTAAATATAAACATACAAACAGTTACTGTAGTATACCGCTGTTCGAAAGTCATAAATCGATTGAGAGATAGCAAATCTGGGTAACAAGCTAAAACTAATTGACTGAGTTTGCTTTCGAGAACCTTTTAATCGGTGCATTTGTTTTTTGTTTTATGTTAGTTTTTTTTTCTTTCTTCGTTTATTGTCTTTAATCTAAATGGCTTGTTCTTTAAGCTAAGAACGTATCAGTAGTAGCAGAGACATATATACACAGAGATTGGCAACTCCGTGAAATCCCGTATATATGTCTCTGGTAGTAGTAGCAGCTCACACTGTGTTAATCAGAGTCAAATTGATATGTTTGATTACAGTGCTCCTGCGAAGGGTTTACACTTGTTCGGTTCGAACGTATTTTGTTTACTTTTGTGTATTTTATGCAATTAAATCAGGACTCCTTTCTTTTCGTTTTATTCATTGTTTCCACCGCCGCTGTTAATTAAGACATTGCTAAACATTGAAATGTTCAAACACAAAATAAGTTAAACTTGGAACTAGTTGTCATCTAAAATTTAAACTGGGAATTAATTTTAAATTCCATCTTTAACTTAAATGTAACACGTTGTCAAAATCATACCACAAAAAGATGGAAATCATATGTTAATTGTTGGTTTAAAAATAAATTTAACCATATCATATATATGCAAAGTGGAAAGGGATTAATATAAACTGCAAAACTTGTTTCCCAATCCACTATAAATAAATATGTTTAAACTATAAATGCAACACATTAAAGTTATTTCTACATTGAAATGTATTGCCTAACGTTTTGCCGTATAATGTAAACTGAATTTCAGACAGTCTTAAGTCATCTCATTTTCTTTCATTCTATTGTGACTCATCGAAAGAGATTTATTACCAAATTTGTACCTTCTAGAGCAACACATACATGGTACTTACATTTGGAGCAAGATCTGAGTGTACGTCTTTTCTGGATAATCTGAGACCAGAGATTATCTATGGGGTTCAGGTTGCTCAGTGTTAAGTGTTCTCTATATTTTGTGGATTGATGTGTGTCATTTCGATCTTCTTTTTTTTAGCCATGACGTGGTCAGTTTCTCCTCAACTTCTGATTTTGAAGTCCCTTATTTGTGTATCATCCGCAAGTTTTATTCTTCCCATGAAAAGTATTTTGTACAGAAGTTGCATATGATAACAAATAGAAACAAAAAGTGAAATATCAAAAATATTCTTACCATATTGTTGAAAATTTTTGAACAAGGAAGTCAACGGTCGAAACAAAGGTTAATTTATTCATTATGTATTTTTTCACACATATAATCTAAATAGTATTAGTTTGCATTATTTGCAGTTGAATGCATATGGACAAACATATCTATTATATAAATATCTTGTTACCAATTCTAGTCTGTATCTTTGATAAGTTTTATATTACAGACAGTATTTTATTTGATGTGCGGTAATTCAAATGTTTAAAATGGACCTTGTCATGCTAGTCTTAGAGCGATACTCATAGTCATTGTCTACCCTTTACATCGACAACGTCAACCGGTCGTGGGTTGTAGCTCGTTATCATCCCCAATCAAGTAGCCACTCTCCTGGTTACATTTATGGTAGAGGAAACCCAAAGGTTCGTCGACTTTTAAGTTCGACACACGGTATCAGTACCTCAAGCAGCATCTGTTGAATGCATCTATCCCATTTTACATGAAATAACGGATACGAAAGATATATTTGATAATTCTGCTTCATATCTTGACTTATAAATAGAAATTTACAATTAATGTCTAAACAAAGCAAAGCTTTAAGACAACATATAGGATTTCAGCTTCCCAATTGTAAACTTTCCATTTCTATGAAGCAATATTCCATCAGCCTTTGCATATGGAGTTTATATCTCCCAGTTGGTACGATATTCCAGGTATAGCTTTTCCTATCATGAATTTCTTAATAGAGGTTTGCTCTTTACAAACGAAGCTATTAAACCAAGAGTTCCAAGTGATGAACTTGATATCCCGTCGAAAAGTTTCAGGACCACATCACTGTTTTCAAAACTTTTAAATCTTTAATACTATGGCTTTTCTACCTCAGGAATAGATTACCTAAGCTGTCTATGGCAAAACTGTTAGGAATTTTGGTCCTCAATAATCCTCAACTTTGCACATTATTTTGCATGGCCTTTTAACTTATTTTAAATTCCGAGTGTCACTGGTGAGTCTTTTGTAGACGAAAAGCGCGTTTGGTGTAAATACAAAATTTAATCCTGGTATCTATGATGATTTTATTTATTCACATGTTGGTGTACCGTTATGGAACATATGTTTCACAGATGAAGATGAATACGTTCCAATCGATTATCGTCATTCCACAATCCCGTCCTCCTTTGCCCCGAAAGAAACCTATCGATTTAGACTTACAAGTTAACTTTACAACACGACAATTCTGCTTACCTTTCAATAAAACAAAGCAGATCAACATTGGTTAGGTGTACTCGCGTGCAATTATATAATTCGGAATATTTATATATCAAATTGGGATCGTTCAATTACATCTACCTAAGGAATTGGGAAATACTAACGATTTTCTATCCAGCGAATTTGGCCAGACTTTCGGAAATTTGAATCCTCAATGCTCTTCAACTTCGTACTTTATATAGTTATTTTTCCCAACTATATCTTATTCGAGTTTTACTGGTGAGTCTTCTGTAAATTGAAAAAAATATCAACAACTGGAACGTCATTTTCAGTACTAAATACCAAAACAACACAGATTCCATTACAACCAGCATTCAATTGTGCTGCTTAAAAAACTCTTTCTAAAATATTACTATATTTTCAATTAATCAAATCGGAATTTCAGAGTAATTATCTCTATGGGTCGTGTAAATCAAGTGTGGATATTTAAAACGATGTATTATCTAAGAACAATCTAAGTCTCTATCCTTTTCCATTAGAAAACATTTGACTTTCTTATCCTTTACAACAATATCAATCATTCTAAAACATCGAAAGAGTCTTTGTTTGTTTCATAAATTAAGCCAATGTATTAACAGCTATCTTGTCATAGGAAGACGTAAAACATGATTTTCAAAAACGCACTTGATTCTTACTAAACAAATTTTTAAACTATAACAATTATAGTAATATGTTTGTTTGAATTTTTCAATTGACATGTTTGTCACGTTTGGAGCACTTGTTGGTCAACAACCTATTGGCATTCCTATAGGAAGCAATGGTCCTTTTGTCGATTTTTCTTTTTCGTAAGCATGATAGGTAGACGACTTATATACACAAGCTTCTCGGAAGAACGAAAAGAAGCTACTATCATTCTCATTCAACTACATATTCTGTGATAAAGATTATGTCGTCTCTGATTTCTCCCATTGGATTCCACAGATACAGAATGTCTGCCTCTTTTCATAAATGGTATCTGGATATTGACAAAAGAGACAAGTCATGTTACCCAATTTTGAACTTTCCGAAGTTTCTCAATTTTGAACTTTCCGATTCTAAGCAACAATTGTCTCATATTTGAGGCAAGACATGAATTGATCATCTCTGTATTTATCTCCGAAGCCATTTACATTCCAACTTGATTCCTTTATGGTTCTAAGAAAGATAACTCTAAATATACTAAAGCTATCTGCATGTTTTGAAAACTATTATTTTGAATTGCATGAATTATGGATAAATAAAGGCAATGTGTACTGTTTCGGTCCCCTATGAAACTGCTTCTAAACATACATATTTTTGCAATTTTATATGTTGCCTATAAACATTCCAGTTTCTTTACTTTATATACTAGAAAAATTTCCTTTTTTTCTGAATTGGAGAACCATTTTTTATCGATAAAGATTAGACAGTATTTCACATATGAAGGTACAACTCATGTTACATTTTGATGCGTTTCGTAGTTGACCAAACCGTTTCGTAGTGGACAAAAAGTTTCGTAGCTGACATCAACCCCTATTCTATGTTGATAAAAACATAATAAAAATTACATGAAACTAACCCTTGTTATTTGTTTTGCACGAATATAATTGAAAAAAGTGTTAAAAAAAAAGACTGCATGGTAGTGGTAGTGTCCACTACGAAACGTTTTTTTCTCCCATACTTGTTTCGCATAGGCGACCGTTTCGTAGGGAACATATTCACATGTTTTATTTTTTCCCCACAATCCCTATATTGCAATAGTAACAAGACTGATTGTATTCATCAAAGCATGTATTAAGCTGTACACTGATATTTTTCATAATTTTAAAACCAGACATGCACTGAAGGAGATTTGGCCCGTTTCGTAGTGGACATTAAAAAAAATACGGTATCACTCTGGTCCATTTGATGTGCTCAATTTTTCTTACCAACAATTTAATTGCCGTTATAAAAGCATCACTTCTTTTGTAAGACCCTAATGTTTATATCTCTTGCAAACAAAAATTACATTGACTTTATAAAACTGTTTATTAGCAAATATTAATGACTTCGTTTCGTAGTGGACATTTTGTCAGGGACAAACCTTCTGAAATTGAAAATCCTATGCTAAAAGCTGTTTATTTAAATATGTTGACTGAACTTGGCTCTAAACAAAATTATTAAAGAATTTATATTAAGTAAAAATAAAATTTATTTCTGTATTTTTTTTACGAGTATGAATGTTGAACAGGCGGTCTAGAGACATGCCATTTTGGTTGTTTTGGACCATTCAGGAATCAATATCTTATCAATCGCTCTAAAAAATAATCTGTGTCTTTGCTTAAAAATGTTAAATCTTATTCGATGTACTGGCTGCACAAAAAATTACTTGCAAAGATCAAACACATTTTTTTTTAAAGTGGCTAGGACAAGAAAGTAAGTTTTAATTGAAATACGCCTTTAAATAATAACCTTTTGTTAAAATAGTCAAATCTGTATTTATTTTGGCTCTTATCTGATATTTATATTTATATTAAAATATGATTTTTTTTCTTTCTTTTTTTTTAATAAATCTGGTTGACGTTTTTGTCAGGGACAAACCTTCTGAAATTGAAAATCCTATGCTAAAAGCTGTTTATTTAAATATGTTGACTGAACTTGGCTCTAAACAAAATTATTAAAGAATTTATATTAAGTAAAAATAAAATTTATTTCTTATTTTTTTTTACGAGTATGAATGTTGAACAGGCGGTCTAGAGACATGCCATTTTG
Source organism: Mytilus edulis (assembly GCA_019925275.1). Classification (NCBI taxonomy): domain Eukaryota; kingdom Metazoa; phylum Mollusca; class Bivalvia; order Mytilida; family Mytilidae; genus Mytilus; species Mytilus edulis. Next base: position 13,140,869 of record CM034359.1, read on the forward strand.
GTTGTTTTGGACCATTCAGGAATCAATATCTTATCAATCGCTCTAAAAAATAATCTGTGTCTTTGCTTAAAAATGTTAAATCTTATTCGATGTACTGGCTGCACAAAAAATTACTTGCAAAGATCAAACACATTTTTTTTTAAAGTGGCTAGGACAAGAAAGTAAGTTTTTATTGAAATACGCCTTTAAATAATAACCTTTTGTTAAAATAGTCAAATCTGTATTTATTTTGGCTCTTATCTGATATTTATATTTATATTAAAATATGATTTTTTTTCTTTCTTTTTTTTAATAAATCTGGTTGACGTTGATTTTTTTTTATTTGTGCAAAACTGAAAACGAACAAAAAATAAATCCGTTCCGATGCTGCATTTTGTATTGACCCATTACTGATATCCGGTTTAATTCTTTTTCTTCTATGCTTGCTCTCATGTAAACCAGTTAAGGCTGTCCCGGATGTAGAGGCCATTTCTACGAACTCTTGCTTCCTGAATCAAAAGATTTGAGTATTATCTCCACAAAATGGTTTGCATAAATGTTTAGACTGTTATAGAGCGAAAATATAATAATTATACTTCATATTCTTCAATCAGTATTTACTTATAGCAAAATTTTAATGACATTAAAGCGAAGCATCTCAAAAGAGGGCGGATTACCCATCGATGTATCCATATCGTTCAGTGTTTCAGAATTGATAATATCAGAATATATTGACATTGTGCATGCTTGGAACAGTTGATTGTGCTAAAATTGACATTATTGTGTAATAAATGTATGGCCAAATACAGCTTTATAGTCGATTGTAACAATACATGTACATAAACTCAAAGTTCATATAATAACAAATGGACTAAAATGGTTGTTTACACTAACAGTCTTCACCTTGAACCCTATTAGAGGATCTGCAACACTTGACCCGAGATCGCTAGCCTCACCGGACACAATTACGAACGATTTTTTAACTCGGATTAATTTTTTTGTTTGTAGAATACTTCACTTGAATTATATGAACCATATAATTAAAGATGTATGAAGGCTTTTCATTTTTAATCATAACCTACATAATTTTATTTACACGTTAGGATACTTTAGTAAGATTTATGTGACCTAATTATACGGGTCAATCAACCCAAATATGGACGCAATTTCGAACAGCACTATATTTGTATATCTGGCGGAAGAAATCAATGACAACAATCTAGATTGATGAAAAATACATTAATCTAATCACAAACAAATATTCAGATGACAACAAGAAGTGTAAGTTGGTATTTTACTGTAAATACATCAGCTGTGTTTGCAGACGAAATAACTGTCAATATCCTGTATGTGTAAAGGAAAGATTTCGAAATTGTTTTGTATTATATGAAAATTCCTCCTTCTTAGGAGCAATGCATTATGGTTAGTGAACATATAATTTTTTTTATCAATATTTCAACAACAACAAATTGTAACTTTGATAAAGATATAATGTTATTAAATGTAATATTCTATTCCTCATCACATCTGGTACAGTGCCAGTAAGATCCTGTGACAATACTGAAATCAACCTCTGTTTGTACAGAATGTGGGAGACACTCATAATGGTACCATCTGGTACACATGTCACAACCAACCCATTCTAATCGATCATTTAGCATGCAAACCTCACAAATTCCATCATCTAAATGAACTTCAACATACTGATCCTTATTTTGAACCTTTTTGACTGACTTTGTTCTTGAATTTTCGTTCGATTTACTCTTTTTTGCAGGTTTTGATCTACTACTTGACCTAGTTCTTTTAAGAGGTTGAACAGAAGAAGACGATGGAATTGGCTCTTCAGGTTCTCTGGGATTTGAGGTTGAGGGTTGTAAGGATTTTTCTTGGTCAGTTTGTTTATCTGCAGTAATCAATCGTGCACCTTTACATGTTGATCTTTTGGTCTTCGATTTTTCTGGAATTGCAGGGAAAATGTCTATTAAAGCTTCTGGAATAATTCCAATGTCGACTAATGTCCCAGGATTTTCAATTTCCTGTCGACTCCTTAGTGCCTGCTTACCACTCTCTAAGACTATGGACCTATTTACTGGTCTTATGCCTGCACGACGGAATGCAGTAACATAGTCCTGAGGACACATAGCATTTAGTGCAAATTTAACAACATGTGGTACCTTTTCCCTTGGAATGCTTGTGAATGAGTATCCGAGCTGGTTCATGAGTTTGCTGTATTCCCCTTTAAATTTGTGGAACACTGCCACATCTAATGGCTGGAGTAGATGAGTTGAGTTTGGGGGTAGGCAGAGCAGCTCTATTCTATTTCTTTTTGCAACATCTATAATGTCAGGTGAAAGATGTGAGGCTAAGTTATCCATGATCAAAATAACTGGCCTTTGCCTTCCACAGTGTGGTATAAACAAATCCTTAAACCATGTTAGGAATAGATCTCCGTTCATATAGCCTTTCTTTGAGAGTTCTAGCATCCAGTCTCCAGGTAAACCATCAAGATTACGGGGCATGTGTTTGGCAAATATAAGCATCAATGGCAAACAATTACCTGCTGCAGAAATAGCCATATTAATAGATAGATGACCTCCGCCCCCATTCATAATCTCTTGGTATGGATGCTGTGAACTTTTTACTAGAACCTTTCCTCTTATTACCTCCTTACCACTAATACCTGTCTCATCACAATTAAAAATACATTCTGGTTTGTCTTTAAGTCCAAGGCTGTCTATTGTACTTTCTAATAGGTCATAATACTCCTCAATATCTTCTCTTGTCACTTCCATTCTTGGATTGGATGCTTTGTCTGGTTTTCTAAGTTTTATCTCTGGATGTCTCTTTCTAAATCTCTGGCACCACTTGTCACTGGGTCCTTTGTTCTTGTCTATTTGGGTATCATGTTCTTTCCTCCTCAAAATTGCAGTGGCAAATTTTTTAAGCATTCTGTTAGTGAGAGGTCTCCCTCTATCTGCCATATACTTGATGTAATTAATGAGGGATTGTTCTTCTTCCATAGTGAGGGACAGTTTCCTTCCTGGTCCTGTTATACATCCTCTTAGGCGGCCTTTACTATGGTCATATAGTGTTGTTTTGGGGACACCGTAGAGTCTTGCTGTGGCTGATAAACTTTTCCCTCTACTCACAGCCCTAACTGCAGCTAATAATTTAGTTTGGTCTTGTTTTGGTCTTTTTTTCTTTGACATCTACAAAAGAACAGAAAATAAGTTTTGCATTTCATACCTTTTCAAGACTCAAATGTTGTTTTTATTTAGTTGTAGGGTACTTAATTTTTCATGGTTGTATATCTAGACACTCAGATAGACTTGACATTTACCACATATATTTTCTAATTTCTCTGTTATCAAAATTGCAAAATCATGTTTTTTTGTTATTTTTAGTTGGTACAGCTTTTTGTAAAGGTACACATTCAAATCTTTCCTTTACTAATCCCCGCAAAGTGACGTATATTATTTTCGGAGTTCTTGGGACTTTTCTATGAAGTTATTTTTTTCTCTTTTGACAATGTTTAGGGTAACCGGAGTCGGGAAAACGTTAATTTTGGGGTTGTTTTGGCAAACTACAGGTCATACAGCATATGAATAGAATCAGGAGATATTTTTCTTTCTATATATAGACAAAAGAAGGCAAAATACACTTACCTTTATATTCTTTTAATGTAATTTCTAGGAAGTTGTGATTTTCTTTCGATGTTTACAAAATGACTTTGTCGTCGTCTGCAACATTTACCAAGTGCGCATGCATTATATTTCATGATAACACGAGCATTTTAGTGGGGTTTATGGTTAAAGAAATATTTATTTATTATTATGCATACAAATTATTTCAGAGGCCAAACATTCGAAATCGTTCGTAATTGTGTCCAGTCGTAATTGCGTCCGGTGGGGCTATTTATCTGCCATTACTGGACATCTCTAAACAAAAGGATCTGGAAAAATTTGAAGTCATAACTGAAAAAAGTCCAAATAATCATGACGTGTTGATGGGCTTATATCACAGGCACTTGTTTCTATCCACAGGAAGGTCGACTATCCATATAAATAGAAGAAGGTGGCTAACGAATTTTTTTTTAGGTCATGACAGCCTCCGCTTCGGACGCTTTTTCTACCCTTCAACTTAATGCTAAACATGCTAAAAATCCCTACCTTATATGAATCGATTCAGTGAATATTTTCCTTTAACACTAAACTAATTTCATAATCCCTGCAGTGTTCCTCTTCACCGTAATCTACTCTCAATTCACTAAACCATGTCGAAAACAGTGTAGACACGGTTTGTAATGGTGAATGTTCCTCCATCGTTCAATTTTCATCCATGGAGATCCCTGCAATAATTGTCTTTCGTAATGTTAAAAAAGTCCATCCAACAGTCAGAGCTCAGACATAAATAAGTCTGAATCCGCTTTTGACTCATGATCATAGAAGTCTAAATTTGTAAGTTTTAGGATTTGTCTCCCTTTAATGCAAGACAAAATACGACTTTGATAAGTCAAATATTGTTAAGCAAGAAATAATTGACAAGAAATAAACAAGTCAATAAGTTACCAACATTGGTAAACTTCAAGACCCACGCATATTTATAAAAAGGTCGCGCATCTAAATCAAATAATGACCACATTGAAAAACAATGCTTTGTCTTCTAAAGAAAAATATGAATGAGAGTCTAAAAAATCGGAGATAATGTTAATTAACCTTACAATGCAACCACCTGGAGCCACACTTAATGAGGTAAAACATCTGTGTTTAGTTTAAGTTAGGATGTTCAATTGGATAATTAAATATAGATAGCTCAAGTCCTTGTGAACTCTCAGACAAGTTTTTGCTGTCATAGGTGGTGTACTTTGGCCACCAAGTCAAATTATGTTTTTTCATCAACATAAATAGACCTAAACAAGTCTGTCATTTTCTGACTTAGATAAGTCTAAAATTGAAAACACATTTTTATAATAAATACATGTTTTGACTTCTGTAAGTCAAAAACAAAAATCGACTTGTTTATGTCTGAGCTCTGACTGTCCAAGGTTGATGTTTATCTTCTGCTTTATTTAAAACATCTATAACTGATTTCTTTAAAGAAGAGTAAAAAATGAATTTTTGCGCCAAACTCTGTAAAATTTGACAGACTCAATTTCTGAAACCCTTGTTTTATATTATCCAGAAATCCAGGTATGTCAAATTTTACGGAGTTTAGTGCAGAAATATATTTTATACTCAATTGAAGCATCTTTGAGAAAAATCAACCCAAGAGTTTTATTAACACAGATAATTACCTTTGAGTCCAACTGAAAATATGAGTTCAGCGTTATGACATCAATGTAAAATGTCAAACTTAAAAGTATAAAAGCCTTTCAAGACGTCATAATTATTCGGACTAAAACAAAATGTAAAATGAAAAGTGATTGTTGTATGACATAAGTAGTTCAAGAGGTGCAGATTTTCTGGTAAACTGGTGTAAATTTCCAAATAGGTGTACATGTATTTGTGACACTTGGAACTTTTTGATGTCATCCAACTTTCACTTTTCCAATACTTCAGACATTTTCTCTTCAAAAGACTATTAGTTTTGACCTGAAAATTTTGAGGAAACATCTATGAAGTCCAATATTTAATGACTTATGACCGACAAATGAAGAATAGATGTCTTGGATAAGGCATAGGAAACCATAAAATCATTCGGTCAGACCAAACTTTTAGGATTTTTTTGGTGGAATATATAGGAGGAAAATTCTAGTTGCTTTTTTGGTCAGACAAATCCTGAAACAGTTTGCAACAGACTGCCTCATCAGTCTTCACGATGAACTGTTAAATCTACAGGCCCGTAGCTCAATTTTTGAAATTTTTTAGTTAGATTCTGTTGGCCTAGATAAATTTTTACAGGCCCGAGAGCAATTTTACAGGCCTGGGCTGCCATTTAGCGTGAAGACTGCCTCATACACTTGTACATCAAGTACATGTTTATCTAGATCTCTGCATGAAGAACATTTGATAACTTTTTTGTGTGAAAAAAAACCAAATTTACTAATTTTTGACAGAATTAACAAGCAAACTCATGTGCAATTCTTTCTAGATTTTTATGACAAATCAGAAAATCAGTGGTGATCAATTATTTTTAAAAGTGTTGTGTCCCTTAGACATGTTAGAAGCATTATTTGCATGGAAAATTGCATTGTTAGCACTGTGTACAATTCTTGCCAGAATTACCTGAAACTTTAATCATAGGTTTATATCAGCAATGTCTTTGATGAGTTAAAAAATCAGTGCCCATTAATATTTTGTAAAAGAGTTACATGTATGTACCCTTGAAATATTTATATGGAAAATTGCAAGATGAACATTCTTATGTGTCAGTGCTCTAGCTAGAAATCAAAAGGGGCAGGGTGCCAGTGGAGGGCAGGGCACTTTTTATGATAAGAAAAGGCACTGCTCATTTATTTGTCTACGTTTCTGTGTGTATCACGAGTTAACGAATCTTTTTTTTTAACTGTATATGTTTTTTTTTTTAAATAAAGATGCTTTTCAACTATAGTCTTTATTTCATGGTTTGTGTAGTTATGAATGATATAGTACATCTTCATCAACATATTATGTTTTTACAATTTAACTTCACTCTACCCATTATGAAAGAATATGTGTTGTTTTTTTTTTTTTTTTATCTATATAGGAATTATAGCTTTTAATTCATCATATGACCTGAAAATGAGAGCATTACTAATTTAACAATGTTTAGAACATGGATTGCTAAAAGTATAATTATCAAGTAGAAATTGCAATATATATTTTTTAATATGTTCAAAGACAGTTAATATCTTTAAGGTAACATTATTATGTTATTATATATTCAACTGGTAATTTATTCCTTTTTTTGATACTAGATAATATTTTTAGAGCACAAATTTGTAATAAGCTAAAACAGGGGAAGTAACTCCAAAATCAATTTCCACCACGTTTGGGTTAATTAAAAACTGTGCTTGTCGCTAACAAGTTGAGATGGAAGGCATTTCTGTAAAGGCATAGTTTTATTTTGATGACTTAAATTCAATTCTAAAGTCATGAAAGTCTTCATTTATATACGCTCTTCCATTGTGACTTGGAGATCGAAAATGCCGACCCAAGCTAAACACACTCGCTGACACATTCATCAAAAGTATGACAAAAAGACACATTGTCCTAATTAAATTACCTAGTTATTAACACCTTTGAAGTCTTTATCATTGTAATTGATTGTAATGACATGATTAACCTGGGGGCAATCACACAGGTGTCATATATGTAATTAACTTGGAGATCAGAAATCGATGAAACAAAATTTTACCAAAACGGCACAAGATAATTTTGGAAAAAGACGTCAGGGCAGAAGGGCGCGGATGAAGGCACCCAGGGCGCGGATGAAGGCACCCAGGGCGCAGTTGAGGGCACCCAGGGCGCGGCGCCCTTCTATTTTGGGCTAGCGAGACCACTGTGTGTACTTTCCAGATATAAATGAAATTTATATTATAGGTCTATTCACATTTCGAAAATAAGTTCCAATAGAATATTTTTATGCCCCTTGGAAATATTGGTTATACATGCAAGGGAAATCACATGGCATTTACTCTGAGGCCTTCGTTTCTCTTAAGATACTCATAAAAAGTTTTATAGAATTTGTTGCAATTTAGCTTTAGTGGTTACTTCAAATGGAAATTCAGATGACAAAAGTTTCTGAGTCTGATTATTTAAACTTGCATCTCTAAATTTTATCATTCCATAAATTATTTTTCTGAAATGAAAAAAAAAGTTCTAGTGTCTGATGGTGGGGTGGGGGTGTCAATCAGATAACTGCATCCACACATGTACTATTATTTTGCCTAAAAGTATAAAACAGTTTCAAACTCAGACAAATTGTGAACATATGCAAAAAATCAAATCCAGTATTGAAAAAATCAATTCATTTAAAATCAAATCCAGACCAACCAAGCCTATTTATAAAAGAAGGATTGTACAAATGTATGTTAGAAACAAACTTTGTTATTTGTTGTCCTTAGTTTATCAGTTTCTGGATGAATGATTTTATTTTTCAGACAGAACAACAGTTAGACTGTGCGTTAGACTTGATGAGAAGGCTTCCTCCACAACAAATAGAGAAAAACTTAACAGATTTAATAGATTTAGTGAGTACATTTGTAGTTGTATTTCTGTATGCACAATGATGCATGTACATGTATATATACAAACATGGTGTGGTCATTTATTCATGACCCTGGGTTATGTGTAGTGATTTATCTCATCATTCTCATGTTGCCAAAAAGAGAATCTGTTATTTGAATAGAGAAAATTCTCGCCAGATGCATCACTGACACGCTAATCGTATATAAAAATTTGTAAGGGTTCCGCAGAACCCAGTGTCCTTCCTACTTTTGCTGTTAATTGCAGGCTCAACAAAAATGAGGAAGTAAATTAATAAAAATATTCCTTTAGATACTATCTTTTGATTGTAAAAAGCTTCTGTCCATGTTTGGTACAAATCTAGGCTAATTTAAGAAAGATATTAGAATTTTTAAAACTTTAACCACAGAGTGAATGTAATGTTTCTTGGCAGAAGTCCATTTAAAGATGTAAGTAAACTACAGGAAAAAAATATTTTTTTTTTACTAAATTTAGCACTGGATACTATTTTATGATCATAAACAAGCTTCTGGCCAAGTCTGGTACAAATCCAGGATATAAAAATTTCAAAAACTTTAACCACAAAGTGAATATTTGTGGACACAACCGACAACGGAATGTAGGATCGCTTTGTCTCGCTTTTCAACAAAAGTCGAAGGCCCAACAAAACGTGAGTTGTCAGAGGAACATTTATTGTTTACATGATTAATCACCTTTTGTACTTCCATATACATGTGTAAGTTCTGTATACTGTAAATCATATAATCTTCTCAGGCCATTTATTTTTCGCAACTTTGCGAGTAGAAAAATGATGCAAAGAAAGATCATCGCATATACCGTATGTAAAACTTGGAACTTTCCTCATGTAACTACACCATACAATTACAAACCTGAAAATAGTGAAATTAACTGGTTATCAAAGGTACCAGGATTATAATTTAGTACACCAGACGCGCGTTTCGTCTACATAAGACTCATCAGTAACGCTGATATTAAAATATTTAAAAAGCCAAACAAGTACAAAGTTGAAGAGCATTGAGGATTCAAAATTTCAAGAAAGTTGTGCAAAATACGGCTATAAAGATAATCTACGTCTGGGATAAGAAAATACTTATTTTTTTGTAAAATTCTAAATTTTGTAAACAGGAAATTAATAAAAATGACCACTTTATTGATATTCATGTCAACATCAAAATGTTGACTGATGGGCTGGTGATAACCCCGGGGACGAAACGTCCACCAGCAGTGGCATCGACCCAGTGGTGTAAATAGTTATCAAAGGTACCAGGATGGCGAGATTAGCTGGTAGGGGCACAGTTTACAGTAGCTTTGAACATGTTGAATAGGATATTTACAAGATTGTATGCTCATGTAAAGAAGAGGATTTTATTTGCCATACTTGCAGGTGCCAAATTTATGTGAAGATTTATTATCATCAGTAGACCAACCATTAAAGATTTCTCGAGATAAAAATGTAGGAAAAGATTTTCTATTGTGTGATTATAATAGAGATGGCGATTCCTACAGGTAAGTAGTACTTATAAAAAAGTCCCTTACAGTAAAATAATAACTGATTCTAAAATGAGGAGGGTTTGTTAAAAAAGTCCCTTACAGTAAAATAATAACTCATGAGTTATTATTTTACTGTAAGGGACTGTTTGAGGGTTTGTTGAAAAAGTCCCTTACAGTAAAATAATAACTCATGAGTTATTATTTTACTGTAAGGGACTTTTTTAACAAACCCTCCTCATTTTAGAATCAGTTATTATCATTCTAAAATGAGGAGGGTTTGGTTAAAAAAATTCCCTTACAGTATTAAAAATTAAAATTGATTCTAAACAATGCTAAAATAAGGATATAATTTACATATGTCACACTTGACACATTTAATCTATTGACAGCACTGTTATATTGTAAAGTATATATATGATTGCCATCAAATTTGTATATATATCTGATTGCCAAAACATATGAAAAATTTTCACAGGTAACACCTGTTTCATCTAAGTATGAAAATAAGGTGGTATGATTGCCTATGAGACTACTATCAATCAAAGAACAATGGATACAGACAAATAAATGTATGTCATTGTATTGCCTTCAACTATTGAGAAAAATTTATGCTGCATCTGATTGGACAAGAATGGATACATAAATTTATTTTCTTGTACATGGTATTTACCCTTACATATCATGATGATCAATAGCCTTTTAAACTGTACAATTGACTATTTTCAGATCACCATGGAGCAACACCTATTTCCCTCCTTTAGATGATGGTGCCATGCCTTCAGAACGACTCAGAAAACTAGAACAAGAAGCCAACAGATCATTTGATCAATACAGAGAAATGTAGGTGTCGCTGATAATGAATTACTATAACTGTGTCTCATTGGGAAGCAATTTCCAATATTATAAATCACCATGTTTAAGTAGATATAGGAAGATGTGGTATGAGTGCCCACAAGACAACTCTCCATCCAAGTCACAATTTGTAAAAGTAAACTGTTATAGGACAAGGTACTGCCTTCAACACGGAGCCTTGGCTCACACCAAGCAGCAAGCTATAAAGGGGCCCAATAATGACAAGTGTAAAACAATTCAAACGGGAAAACTAACTGTAATCTATATAAAAAGTGAGAAACTTTTCTGAACCACATTAATAAACGACAACCACTGAACATCAGGTTCTTTTTGTTCAACCTTGCGTCTCAAATATAAAATTAGGCTGAACATTAATCTTCATTGACTGGTCAAATGATGCAGATACACCACACTCACAACCACTCAAAAAATTTAAATCAAGATTCAGGGAAAATATTTTATATACATGTAGCTTTTCTTAAATTTCTTAATTATTATTATAACTGAATACTGTAATTTCAGAAATGATTTTTTATTTTTATTAATTTGTATTATATGTTGTTGAGAATGGCAATAATAGATTTGATACACCTATCTGAAGGGCTATTTTCCTGAAATGGCAATAAATTTATATAACATTTTTTGTCCTTATTTAGAAATCCCAATTAATAAATGCACACCAAAATTTCTGAATGTACAGTAATCATTTCTCAGGATTAAACAAATGTGTTTCCAATTTATAATGTAGACACTTGGGACATTAAAAGGACAATGTTAAGTTCCATTGAGTGGTCATAATGGCAAAATCCTTATACAGCTAGGATTTTGAGGGCTTTAGTCACTTTTGCGTGCTATTAAAATCAGCCTTTTTTCGTGTAACAGAAAGGTACCAAGGATTATATTGCTAGCCTCATCTTTGACTTTGTAAAATTTTAAAGGACTTGGGCATGATTGGCAGTTATTGTATGATTTGACTGTATTAGCTCTTATTATGAAAGATTCTGACATGGAATCTGAAAATTTAGTTCACAATTTCTCTTCAGTTTGTTTCAGAGGATATTCTTGATCAACAAAAGTTAGATTCCATTTTTTTAAAACAAGGAATCACAGCAGAAATTAACTTGCAGTGATTAGGACCCAATGATTATCTCACTGCATAATCATTATCCTGATAAAACCTCTAAATCGATATTTGGAAATCATTTCTATTATGGAAATGAATAAAATCAATGAAAATCTTTTTTGGAACGATTATAATTACTGTAGCTTTAGTGTGAGGAGGTTGTAAATAAACAAATCAAGGAAATAGATCACGTTTTCTACTTTCGGTTTTAAAATGAAATGAAAACAGGAAGTGACACGTGGATAATAATTCAAAACCAGTTCGGATTCATCAGGAAATGATAATTTTTTTTATTTAAATTCCTTTAGTTAGAGATATATATTTTGTCTCTTTCATTTAATTCATACTAAATAATTTCGTATTTTACATTTTTGCTGTCTATAAATAGTCAAGGAAATACCTTGATGCATGTGTAGCACGCAGTACAGGAAGTACCTGTTTGACTTGTGAAAACATTTCTGAACATCTTGAATAAAGTTCTATATTTTAAATGGAATTTGTCGAAAGTTTTTGATGAAAATTTATATCAAATGTAATGAAAATGCGTTCAAATGTCGTATCTACGACAAACGAACTTCAAATTGTGATTGTTTGAGAAATATTGATTTAATTGAAATTCAAATGCAAACTGTCCGGGGAAACAATTTTGATCAAATGACAAAACTATACTCCTGGTTGATGAAATGCCAACTGACTGATCTTCATAGAAAAAATAATTAGGATGGTCAATTATTAGGTTTAATTAATGGATAAGTGACCCATCCGATGGAGATAAGCGGATTAGTTGTGATCACAACTTGTAACACCTGTTGCAAATTTTTTAATACCTGGGGGTCATAAACTTGTCAAAAACATAAAGACAGGTAGATTTATAGTTTTTTATAAGAAAATATTTTTACACTTTCAAAATTTAAGTGACGAAATTGATTTGAAATACTTTCATCAATGCGAAAATCGTTTCGTAAATTACGAAAGTGATGAGCGCTAGCAAAATCACTGCCTTATAGATGTTGTTTACGTCTGTGTATTTGAAAAGTTCTTCATTTTTTATTTTAGGTATTTTGAAGGAGGTGTCTCATCTGTATATTTATGGGATTTAGACCATGGCTTTGCTGGTGTTATATTAATCAAGAAAGCTGGTGATGGGTCAAAGAAAATTAAAGGCTGTTGGGATTCTATACATGTGATCGAAGTACAGGTATAGTGTTGATATTAAAGGGGCACTTGCTACGAGATATAGATTTTTTTTTTCTATTATTAATAAAAGTGAAATAGTGAAGTTAAAATTCGCTTTAAGCAGCCATTTAGGTTCATTTAAAAAAAAAACAAAAAAAAAAAACACTATAGTTTCATTTGAATGTACATGAGGTCTTTGTACATGTATATGAAGACAAATTATTAAGTGAAAATTAGTGTTAAATTTGAAGCATAGAAGTTTTAAAAATTATAATAAACCTTAAATTATAAATAACAAAAATACTGAAAACTTGAGTTTAATCCAAAACGCAGAGTCAGTAATCAAATATCAAAATCAAAAGCTCAAACACATCCAACGAAGAGATAACTTCTACACATTTGATTGATATTAAATTTCAAAAGAGTTAAAATTGCATTACAATTTAATCAAAGGCAGATAACTCTATCATTACATGTATTAATTATTAACTGAAGGCTTTATTATTTACAGGAGAAATCTAGTGGAAAAAGTGCTCACTACAAATTGACATCAACAGTTATGCTGTGGTTACAAACCTCCAAGGATGGATCAGGAATCATGAATCTAGGGGGAAGTTTGACTCGACAAGGGGAACAAGATAACACTGTTAGTGAAAGTGCTCCTCACATTGTTAACATTGGTAGGATGGTCGAGGTAAGGTATATTGGTTGTAATAAAAATACTTCTCGGTTAAAAAATTACAGATAATTTACTTGTGATACTGTATATGCTTTGGTCCATAAAAGGCAATGCCATTTTTTTTTTTTTTTAATTTCTTAGACCACATTTATTCTGTGTTAGAAACCTATACTGTGTCAACTATTTGATCACAATCCAAATTCAGAGCTGTATCAGGCCTAAATTAAAATAGTGTTTGTTTGCCCTTTTCCGACCCTATGTTTTGAAACAGGGTAGGTAGGTAGGTAAAATATTTTATTTTTTTCCCCAAAAAAATAACTTGGCTCGGTATATTATTTGTCATAGGTAGGCAGGTAGGTAAAATATTTTATTTTATAGATACAAAATCTGCATAATGTCATTTTTTTGTTCGTTGTGTTTTTGCAAATAAGTTTTCCGCTGGGACTATTAGTGTTGAAAAAAAATATATAAGAGATAACTTTGTACTGGTAAGATAATGTCCGGGCAGACATATATTACTAGTAGAAAAAGGCCCTAGAGTGTTACAAATTTCGTGTGTGCCTTTGTTTCCAATAAAAATGCTATAAGACTTAAAACTCAATTGTCACGTATTTTGCATCACATTTATAAATGATCTGTATGGAAAACTTGGCGATTTTACTGCCAGATATTCTCCACATTACAGGGTTTTGTCACTTTTGGTTCATGTCAGATATAAATAATATAGCGGCATCGTTAACATAATCATTCTGATATGCGGATCACAAAAGGCCATCCCTACATAGAATACAACGTCCGTTTACAAATTAGTTTGTACACACGTTAATACTTTTGTATCAAACGAACTTTTTTGTAAATGAACCCTGCTCTTTAAGTTTAAAGGTACAGAGTAACGTACTTCATATCTTGATTTCAGAAAGCGTTCAACATCGATTTCAAACAAATGCTTTGAAACTTCAAATGCAAGTGTTCATGTCAAACGCTCAGGTGATACCAAACGGACTGGACCTTATACGTAAAGATAAAACCCGAGAATTCCGGTAAAAAAGTTTTGAGCGGGAAATACAAATATAAGATTTTTGGTAGGAACGAAAAATAAAATAAAATAAAATCTTGCTGGTAAATACAAATAAAAGATTTTCAGGCGGAACGAATTGATAGGGTCGGTCGGTAAAGGGCAAACAAACAATATTTTAATTTAAGCCTCAAGCTTGAATGTTGTGTCCATAATTGCCCAAACTGTTCAGAGTTCATCCTCTGCTGTGGTATCAAGCTGTGCCCTGCAGAGCATCTGGTTATTTTTTGGATACCTTTTTTTTTTATTACATCAAAATAATATGAAAGTGATATAGTGAAATAAAAATCTGCTTTTAGTAGGCTGTTTCGTGCAATTTTGTCAAAATAAGCTTTCAACCTATAATATTAGACCAAACCGACCTAGAAAATTCTAGCTGCACATGGTAGCTATGTATTTAAATTTATGTTTTTATCAGGTCATATAACAGTCAGCAGTCTCGGGAGGACATCTTGATAGTAAATAAGATGGGCCTAAACTCAAATATATGACATTCTGATCCATATGGAATCAATATATTGTTATTTGTTTATTTTAGACTTTTTGTTATTTGGATATATGTTATAGTATGTTATAAATCAAATTAAAGAATTTGGGTCAAATTGGTGAACATGAATTCGACTGCTTTTAATTGTTACACATGAAGGGTGGAAGTAAAATTCACTTAGAAAAGAATTTAGATATGTAAAAATAAACAGCTAAAAAAAAAGCAAATAACACTTACAATTAACTCGTGTTGCTTCAGTATTTGTCAATTTAAACTCTCAATGTGAAAGGTAGCCATTGTTTGAAGTAATGATTTTGCTAATGTCTGTTTGTTTTACTTTTCAGGAGATGGAGAACAAAATACGGATGACATTGAATGAGATTTATTTTGGTAAAACACAGGACATTGTCAACGGTTTAAGGTCATTTAATTCACTAGAAGACGAATTGAGCCAAAAAGCCGTCATTAGCAATTTGAAAGATGTATTAAATAAAAGGGGAGAGAAGCAGTGATGATACATACAATTATTAGCGCAGACAATTTTTATGGCCACCAGATGGTGCAAAAAACTGTATTAAAAGGAAATGGTGCAAAATTGTTTATTTGCTTCATTAATTTGCAAAGTTTTTGATATTGAAAAATAATAACAATTGGAATTTGGTGAAGAAAGAGAACCCAAAAGGCAGTTTGAAAGTTATTGATTATGTTGAGGGGGAAATATATATTATACAAATTTGTAGCAAAGAAATAGGTTAAGGATGTACTTAGGTGAGGTTTTGGAATTTGTGTCAAATGTTCGGACTCCTTGGTGTTTTTCCATACAATACAATGTAAAATATTTTTCCCCATAACACCCATTTATTTTTTCATATAAGACTAAATATCTCATGAAAGGTCATTTACCAAAATTTTAGAAGATTCTTAATTTACTTTCTTTTGTTTTGAGACCTAATAATACCAATGCAAATATAAGGTAAAAGTCAGAGTCAGCCTTTTCCCGCCATATTTTAAATCTCAAATATCTCGAAAAGGAGGTCCATGACATATCAATATTTTTAACTTATTTTTATACTTAGTTGATGCTCTACCAGCTTATAGTATCAATTTTAATCTTAATTTATTAATTTTATCCTAACCTCACCTAAGTACATGCTTAAGGATATTAATCATGGTAGCAACTGGTTGCTCTTATTATAGTAGCATGTGTTATTATTTATAAATAAAAAGACTAAAGCATTTTCAGGGATTGACAATTTTTCAAAATCCACTTTCCAAAAGGAGAGCATTGACATTTGCTAGCTTGCCTTGTAAAGATATGGCTTGGCCTAACATTTTTAACACAAAAAACATATAAAATTTCACTTGCCTATGGGAAAATTTAAATGTGTTTTCACTTTTTACTGTCTCATTGTTTTCCTTGGTAACAGACATTGGTAATATTGTTTTCCTCGGCAAGACATTGGTTATATTGTTTTCCTTGGCAACAGACATTGGTAATATTGTTTTCCTTGGCAACAGTCAATGGTAATAACATGTCAGTAAATAGAATATATTTTGTAGACAATACATGATGATGGCACATCTCTGCCAAATTTTTTTCGTAAGTGATATTATGGAAGTTGTGACTAAAGATTTAACTTTTAGAATTAACATAAATGAACGCTTATTTATTTATAATTATCTAAATACTTTCTGGTGAAATTGTACTTGAACAGTTTAAAAATATAGATGCTGGTCATCTAGAAAGAAATAACTCTTAAGATATATTGCTGTAAAAATATCTCTAATTTAAAAAGTAATTCTTATTTAAAGTTCAATAAAAATTCCACTGAAATGAAAAAAACAACTTTTTTAATTTTGTGCATCCTTTCAAAGAAATTATCAAGGATTATTTAAGGTACTGGTTCAGTTTGAAGCAAACTTCCCTTTACCTTGCAACAGTATATATTGTACAAATAACAGTTCACACAAATTTATGATGTCATTTTTCTTAGCCACCTGAAAAAAGGACATGATTGAAATAGTCTCTCCAAAATGTTTTTGTCTAAATAAACCTGATTTTAAGACTTGTTATTGATGTTAAGTTTTACCTTCATTTGAATTATCATGACACATTTTCTGATTCTAATGCAGTTTCTTGAAAAATATATATTAGAAATCAAGATTTCTTTTTTTTTTCATGGGGAGATAACTGCTATCACATTTTTGCAAGAAAGATAACTCTAAATATGACAAATTGTGTTACTGCCTTATTAAGTGATTGTTAACAAGCTACAGCATAATTAAAGTAATTAAGTATGATTTTATAATATGTATATATAATATATTTCACATTCATGATACTTGTACAAATATGAGATAACATTAAAACATGTACAAAATCATCTGGTTTTTCATTCCTAAAATGGTTTGCCTTTTTCTCAAAGCATTGATCAATGGCTATTTATTTGCCTAATACCCACCTGCATATATTTCATGGATATAATAATTGAGGAGTGAAAAAAATGAACAATTGTTTCATTAGGCAGAGTCTGCATGTATGAAGGTTTGAAAATATGAACTCCCTCTGGATTGAGTGAAATTATAAAGAAACTTAGGTTCCCACTCCTTCGAGAAAAGTTTACCGCATATAAAATCAGCTATTTTTTCTATATTTCTTTTGGTCATATAACTCCACACATATTCAGCTATTTATAAATTCCGGTATTTTCAAATTTTTAGTTTTGAGCACGCCTACAGAGGGTAATAAGTTTAGTTTTGATGCACAAAGCTGGAGCAGTATAGTGTTTGTCTTGCATGTGATGTAAATAGAAGAATGTGAGACATGGTTTTAACAATGAAGAAGTGGAAACAGTGTTAATTATTTGTATAAAGCTTCATATATTGAAGAAGATCTGAATGCTTTGTACCAGGGTTATGTTACGAAGTTCTCATCTGTCAAATGTCCATTGTCCTTCACCTGATTTTCATTGTTAAGCAGCTGCTTTTCATGTGAATTTCTTATCATGAGTAATATGATATTCATATTTGGTATATATGATCCTTGCAAGGTCTGCATGTCCATAAGACGAGGTTCACCTCCAACTCATTTCATGGGTCAGTCCAAGTTACATGATTAGGTCAACTTCTCAGATATCAAAAACAGAAGTGTTTGGTTCATTGATTTAAACTGTTGTTCAGAAACTATAAACTGTAGGTAAATTGTTATTCATAATCCGCAATCTGGTGAGGAATGACGAAGAAATGAGACATAGCGATCATACAGTGTGTTTATCAACATTTTGTTTTAATCTGTTGAAAATAGTTTTATTAAATACCAATAACTTTTTTCAAACCTTCGTGTAATTTAATGAAACTTGGACAGAAGCTTTTTGATGACCACCAGACAATATCAAGACCCATGTATTATTTCCTCCTTTACAAATTTTTACAACAGTAACTTTGTCAAACATAGCTGCATAAACTGTGTAGGATGGTGGCTTCAATAAAAACCATTGAGGTAAAGAAAATTGTTACATCAAAAACTGTATTGCATAGAGTGTGCCAATCCACTACATAATTTTATTAAACACATATAGGCATCTCTAGTGCTCTGGGTTTTTTTCAGACACTCCTTTGTTTTGTAAAAGGCACAAATTCTGAGTCTTTTTGTTACTCTTTTGGGTAAAAACATTTTGATGGTCCCTGTTCCGTATTGATACAGAAATGAATTCAGATTTTAAAGTTAGTTTTGCATTGAAATGCATTGTTTCAAACAAGACAACAGATTTCCTGTGTTCCAGAATGATTCATTTTCTAAAAGAATAAAAAAAATATTGTATGTAAGATTGACTTTATTAAATTATACATGACAAAAGACCCAACTGTTTTTTTTTTTTTTTTTTTTATTCAAATATTTAGACTTCTTACCAAGCATGAACAGGTTATTTTAAAGTGGCGAGTCAATTCAGAAAATAAGGAATATTTGAAATCTCTTGAGGGAACATTCCTAATTTTTTATTCAGCAATACTGGAATTAAAAAAGTATGTCGAACAGTTAATACATATGCTTCTATCTACTACTAGTGCCTTTGTATACCTTATGACCTACGAATTCGTCATATGTTTTATATCACCCATGGTTCGGTACTGCTTCTCGTGAAATGATTCTGAATTGTAAAGACACCAGTAGATAGTTAAAATATATGTTCTAATCCCTTATGAAAACCCTATTCATACTGACCGAGGGTATCATATACAGAGGAGCTAACTTGTGTTCAACATTCATTTCAATATGATGAATATGTTAACGTTTTAATTGTTTGATTGTGTAAATTTGTAATTCCTTATTTATATGACAGAACTTACACTAATACTGAAAAATTGTCATTGTCTCGCACATCTCAGGAACGTTGTTCTTGGTCTGTTCTGATTAGAACTTTTGTTTTTATGCATGCTTCAAGTATTTCATATTTTGGCGTTAGAACCTTTTGATTTCATGCCCAAATCATGACTAGGATCCCAGAAATACGGACTTCGGCCACTTTAAGCTTTTTATGTTCAGGAAATTTTTACTGCTTCTTTTTTATTTGTTTTTTTTAGATACAGAACAGATGTTTTGTTAGCTTTTGGTTTGATCCTTAGTTAGAGTTGATTTTGTGCTCAGCATATTCATGTTTAAAAAAGAGAGAGAAAGTAAGGATCAACATTAATAAGTGTAAACAAGAATGTCAAGAATGCCGACAGGAAGGAGAAAGACAAAAGGGACATTCAAACTCATAAGTCAGAAATAAATTGACAATGCCATGACAAAAAAGGAAAGAAAAAGACAAAGAGACAAACAACTGAACACAATACAGAAAACTAATGAATGAGCAACAAAAGAACAATCCCATGACTGATTCGTGCCGACATTTTTTTGTGTATTATAATTATTAACACATTTCTTTTTTTAGATATATAGATAATTATAACAGACCTTTGAACATATTACTCTGCAGTGTTTATCTGTCGAGTCGATTGATATATATGCTGTGTATAAGATGTAATTTTGTACAAATTAAAATATGTACAGATTTTTTGTACAGGTTATCAGTGTTTTATGAACCGCTGCACACAAATGAATGATGCAAGCCAACAGTCTTTTGTTTCACATATTTCTGTCATATTTCCACAACTGCATTATACAGTATAATACTGAGCATTGATACAAGAACACAAAAGGCTTTTTATGGATATTATTTTTGTATAAGGAGAATGATGAAATTAGAATTTAAACCAAAAATATATCTTCATTTCCAGTTTGAGGAGAAAGAGAAAAGCACTAAATATTAGTATAAAAAGTATATAAATTTGAATGTAAGACTTTGTATGAAGCGCTTTTACAACCCTATGATATTACAAAAAGAAGCATTCATACATTTTAGAGTATAAACTGTTATGATGGTATATGTTGTGTACAAGATGTAACTTTGTACAAATCATAATTTTAACAGGGTTTTTGTACCAGTTATAAGTTTTTTGACAGATACCTTGTACACAATTACATCTTGAACACACCATTTACCATCATTAATATGGTCATATTCATAAATTAACCGTTTACCAAAATTTTGAATTTTTGAAATTTTAAGGCTTCGAAACCCCAGGAATAAATAACCTTAGCTGTTTTTGGCCACTTTTATGAATTTGGTCCTCAATGCTCTTCAACTTCTCGTATTTTATTTGGCCTTTTTAACGTTTTTGGATTGGATCGTAACTGATGAGTCTATAATAGACAAAACGCGTGTCTAGCGTAAATACAAAATTGAATCCTGGTATCTATGATGAGTTTATATAAATGGTATTGTATCACACGACCACTGTCAGTCCTTCGGACATCAGACGCCGGACTCTTCTTGTACTGAATTTTAATGTGTGTATTGTTATACGTTTATTTTTCTACATTTGCTATAGGTATAGGGGAGGGATGAGATCTCATAGACATGTTTAACCCCGCCGTATGTTTGCGCCTGTCCCAAGGCAGGAGCCTCTGACCTTTGTTAGTCTTGTATCATTTTTAATTTTAGTTTCTTGTGTACAATTTGGAGTTTAGTAGGGCGTTAACTTTCACTGAACTAGTATATATATTTGTTTAGGGGCCATCTGGGTGCGGGAATTTCTCGCTGCATTGAAGACCTGTTGGTGACCTTCTGCTTTTGTATGTTCTATGGTCGGGTTGTTGTCTATTTGACACATTTCCCTTTCCATTCTCAGTTTTATTCCGATGTCATCTCATCTCGATGGTCAATTAGTTGACGTCTAGGCCTAACCTTTGGAGCTTTTATTATTTAAGTAAATATTTTAGCATGTTATAGGTTACATGTAAGAGTTTTAATCAATTTGGTGGTCATGAAAGGTAAAGCCAACATCTGATATAAATAAGAATGATACAGGTAATTTTATTTGTCAATATGGTGCCAACTAATTACAATTAAATTATACTAACTTGACAAACAAACACACTAAATAATAATTAAACTTTTAAGACATTAATGGTTCATTAAAATGAAAATATAATATCTAATTATAATCGTTCGATAATCAAAATTCATATCAGGAGAAATCTGAATATTTTTTAGGAAAAATAGAAAGCATGTGAATTAAAATCTTTTAGATTTAAATATTCTGAACTGTTTGCCATTGTTAAACTGTCTATATATATATATTTATATCTATTTTGATTTTTAAATTCCATCTAATTTGAATTTTGAGAGTCAGAACTTTGGTTGATGACACATTAATGATCGGAACATAAAAATTAGTGCATTCATTATAAAATTTCCATTTTTGCTTTTGACTGAAAAAAACCCCATCATACACCAGTTTGGTAGATAGTAAATAAACTCATCATATATACCAGGGTTACATATTTATATTACGCCAGACGCGCGTTTCGTCTACAAAAAATTCATCAGTGACGCTCGAATCCAAAAATGTTTAAAAGGCCAAATAAAACACGAAGTTGAAGAGCATTTATGACATAACAGTAATCTGCTGAGCTATTAATTCACATCTTCTTTGTCAGTTAAATAATGAAAATGAATATTCGCTGCTCAAGTTAAATTATATACTTATAAATGAAAAAGAGGTATCTGTCCTTCGTGAAATTAGTCGGTCATGTTAAGTAATTGGTTAAAAAAACCAATAAGGTTGCGTCCTGAATAGGATTGTGAATTGGAATATATTCCTTAAGTTTTCAGTATAACAGTTTGAAACATATTCAAGTGAACATTATACGATGAAGATAATAGAGTTGGAAAGTAATTAAGAGATTATACAATGTCATATCATGATACAAAAACGGGAAAATGTAGCATGCAACGAGGATTTTTATTAAAATTGCAATTACATTACAAATGTATTTATACAATAAAAATAGCTAGAACCTGTGTTTCCCACCTGGATCTTTGTCTATTTTCATTGTATTGCCATTCCAGTAATCAGAACTTCAGTGTTGGACATGCATGAACTATCATTGATAAGACCATAATTATAAATTAACTGTTTTCAAAATTATATATTTTTTTTCTTCGAAATACTACGGATTTCTATCCCAGGAAAAGATTAAATTAGCTTTATTTGAAAAAACCTCTCGGAATTGTGTGTCCTCATTGCTATTCATCTTTGTACTTTATTTGGCCTTTGTTGATTGGAGCGTCGCTGACTAGTATTTAGTAGACTAACGCTTTCCATTTATCTTCCCAACGTATAAAAAGTGCAAGATTCACCAAAGGCAGTAAGTCAGATAAGAAGTCTACTTACACTTTCATCACTGAAGACTCTATTGTAGATCATGTATCGTTCTTTCACTTTTTTCAAGATAATAACGAAATGTAAAAATGAAATTAATCGTCTTTTGAGCACAAGAAATTATTTATGAAGTGTCAACCACGATTTCGAACATTTGATTTATATGTAAATTGTTATGACCATTATTGCAATCTAAAAATACTCTCTATCTTGTATAGTTATTAAAAGATGAAGGCAACAATAGAAATGATTAAACAATAATGTTGTAAATGAGCATGAGGTAGTTCTCATTGTTTTGAACAGTTTTATTTCCTTGTCAGATTTTCTCTTTCTTTAACAGTTTTTAAACAAAACTGGCATTTCAGCTCTTTGTTCTATATCTAACTCTACCGGCCATATTGTAAACACTAAACACCACAATAATAGGATTCAAAGTAACATTTTTACTGAAAAGTCCTTAAAAGAGGGACGAAAGATACCAGAGGGACAGTCAAACTCATAAATAGAAAATAAACTGACAACGTAATTGCTAAAACGTAAAAGACTAACAGACAAACAATAGTACACATGCCACAAAATAGAAAACTAAAGAATAAGCAACACGAACCCCTACAAAAACTAGGTGATCCGGAAGGTTAAGCAGATACTGCTCCATATGTAGCACCAGTCGTGTTGCTCATGTTATAACACATCCTCTAAATAGTCTAATTCGGTAGATCACATTCATGAAAGGGAAGGGGTTTGTAGTTACGACTTATAGAACATATCCGGTATCATTTGTGAAACGTTTATTCCATAACAGTTAACCAAGTCGTGATGGCGTCCGTAACATTTTCGAAGGGATGATTTCAACTTCACCATATGGAACTCTTGGTTTAAAAACTTTCTTGTCAGCAGCAACTGTCTATCAAGAAAATCATGATAGAAAATGCAAGCACGGGAATATCGTATCAATTGTGAGATATATAACCCGTATGCAGGTGCTGTTGGAATGTTTCTACTTAGAAATGGAGAGTTCACAATTGGAAAGCTGACATCATCTATTTTGTCGTAAAGTTTTGTTTTCAACCAACCCTCATTTTTCAATTTCTAGATGTAAGTCAAGATATATGGCAGACTCAACTGTATCGCTAGTTCGATGGGATAGATGTTCAACATAGTCACCAAATTTTGAATTATTTATTGAATACATCATCTATATATCGGATAGAAGAGTTAAAGGATATTGCTAACTTCTTATCTCTCTTCAGAAGAAGTTCCTGTATGAAGATAGCCTCATAATAATAAAGAAACAAGTCGGCAAGAAGAGGGGCACAATTGGTTTCCGACAGTCTGTTGACAAACACGTCCTCCGAACGTAACAAATATTTTGTCAATCAAAAAATCAAGCATCTTGATAATGTCAGTTTCAGAGAATTTTTTGTTTGTATCAGAATAATCCTTTACAAAGTAGGATTAATACCTCCCTAAGATAAGATACTTGTATCTACGTTGGCCATTATTTTTATGAAACAAAGCAATACCAACTCTTTCAATTTGTCTTTAAGTTTGGAATGTGGAATACTTGTGTAAAGTGTAGAAAAGTCAAACGTTGTTATACTATTGCAAGGTGAAAGAGTGTTATAGTGTATGTACTCTAAACGATTCACGCCACCTCTAGAATAAGCAGTTTCACAATAACTTTGAAGCCCGTCTTTGCTTGCTGATAAAATAGATGTTGATAATTTAGAAAGAGGTTTCGTGGAGTACTTGGAAGACATAGCAATTTGTTGTTTGTAAGGACACTTATGTAGTTTAGTTATCCAATTCAGTGATGGAAGATCCATTTCTTCATCTTTGGTTGAAATTCTACAGGAACATAGATCAGACCTATGATTATCCAGGATTTCCTCTTTAGCAAGTGTCGTGAGAGTTCATGTTGAGTTTCCAGTTGAATTGTCAATACCTAATTTGTTTATCAAGTAGTTAATGTAATGAGTTTTACACACAAAAGTGATGTTGTTTGGGGCTTTATTCTCGGGGACAACAACATATTTGTCATTGAAGTAGGATAAGTGTTTAGCAACATTTGGGTCTTTAAAGATTGTCGTAGCATGCACATTGGTAGACCAATTCAGTTTCTTCATTCTAATTTGTATCAATGACCTCATTGCCTTAATCCAATCGGAAAGAGTGTCTGCGTTTTCCTTTTCGCGCTTAGCCCATTGCCTGGCATAATCCTCGACTGCAGCCATCAACATTTTGAAGATGTATTTTCAATTGATGGATTGAGCTTCATGATATTTCGGACCTTTCGATAACACATTTCGCAGGTACTGGTTGATGTGGAGTTAACCCGGGTAGGTTCAAAAGGTCAAACTCGGGGGTTTCGATTGTTAGTCGAGTAAACTCGACAGACTCTTCTATCCCGAGTTTGGCGAATCAAATTAGACCGTTTATACTCTAATCGCTGTCGTCACAAACAGATAATTATATTCGTTAGTTTGCCTGAAATTATTGCCTTTGAACGATAAACAAACAACAGCAAATAATCTATATCCTATCCTAGATAGAGGGTTGTTGTTCACAAGGTGTCAATTAAACCAAGCGTTCCAAATGGTGAAGTTGAAATCTTCCCTCCGTAAATTTTACGGACAAATTCAATAGTTGGATGACCGTTACGAAATATCCGTTTCATAGATGATATCGGATATGTTCCGTATGTCGTAACTAAAATGCCGTTCCATTTCCACGAATGTGACCTACTGAATTAGGCTATTTACTGGGTTTGTAATAACATGACCAACACGACGGGTGCCACATGTCGAGCAGGATCTACTTACCCTTCCGGAGCACCTGAGATCACCAACAGTTTGCTGCTTATTCTTATGTTGTGTCTTATGTAATATTGTTTGTCTGTATTTTTTCTTTTTTTAGCCATGGCGTTGTCAATTTATTTTCGATCGAAGAGTTTGAATGTCCCTTTGATATCTTTCGCTCCCCTTCTATCATATATACTTAAAACCCGGATTTTTACATTCGGTCAAATATACTAGTGTTACAGAGGGTTTATGCATTTGGAGATGTCTTCGGTATGACAAGAGACACATTCATGTTGTTTGGTCTTTTTAGTTTTCTATGTTGTGTTTATGTGTACTGTTGTAAATTTTAACATCGGGTTGTATCGTTTTATTTCTGTCTCTTTGGCGTTGATCCCACTTCTCATTCATTTATTTATGTTGACACAGACTTAACACTATGTTAAATGAAATCTTTGTTTTACTTCTCTACCAGAATAAATTCTTAATTTAAAACTACAAAACTCAGGGGAATTATAAAACATATAAGGACTTTGTTCATGTTGTTAGGTAAACATTGTTTAACATTTCATACAAAGTCGGCTTTACCTAACAAAGTCCTTATTGTTTTTATACCTCCCTGAATTTTGCAGATATTGTAGTTTAAAATTAAGAATTTATTCTATTAGAGAAGTCAAACAAAAATAATATTGTTTTGTTGATAATGTCGAAACAAATGTTTTTATCTTCTTATAATTTGACACCAAAAAAATGGGCAAAATTACATTCTAAAATTGCTCGCTACTCCTGAATTTAAAATTAAAAGAATAAAATAACTGTGCGCACATTATTTGTTATTCAACATATATAAAACCCACAACATAAAATACCTTATGTTTACATGCATTCTTCTGCTCTATTATTAATGATATATTTAAGTTCCACGTGTTAGACATTTGATTACAAAATGCATGGAATAATTTTACTGTAATTTGTACAGGTTCAATAAAGTAACTTCAAAACTAATTTGAACAGCATCGGTTGAATACGCCAAATTTATCGATTCTGATAAATGCCTTTGCTAAAACAGACAATGGCTGTCTCCGTTTGCTCCATCTTCTAAAGATTTCTCTTGTTTGTTCCATCAGTCTTGTTTTATGCTGAAAAGCAATGTCCTGCAACTCTGTACACTTAAATCCAAGTTCTAATCCAAGCTGCATGTTGTCGTTTCCAATGCTGTTTGACAGGTTTTCTAATATAGATTCATCTGGAATATGTGTCAGTGTTTCTGCTGGTATACCTATCACAAAAAGAATAAACATTAAATGCAAATAAGATAGTTTAAAAGATTACCCTTTTTTATGCCAAAAGATATAAAAATAATTTTAAAAAATGTATACTTTTTGCATTATGTCAAAAAGAATATGCTAATATATTTGCAATGGATTTTTCGAATCAAACAGTTATCCTTAAAACCGGAATTAAAAACAAACCATTTTCAAACGTATACTCACTACAAGAAGGTATGACTACTTCTCTGAAGACCTGAAATGTTAAATTGTTATGATTATTACAACATGCACATGTCGTAGCCATTTTTGGTCTTGTTTTTCTAAACCATTCCATTGTATCATTGGATATGTACAAGCTTGTATTTGGAAAAAAATGCATTTTTGTCTTTGTTCACTAGATTCCTGAATTGACTTTATTCTTTATTTAGAAAGTTTTTTTTTTGTATACCACTGGTTCATCTGGTATGATTTTATGCACATTAACATGGCCCTATGGGGGACAATAGATAATAACAATATCGCCCCTATTATAAAACAAAATGTCCAATTTGTATTACCCCCCCCTGAAAAAAAAGCTTTAGTATTATCTTAAAACGTTCTGGAAAATAGAAATGATGAAAAAACCCGATAATTACAGAGAAATCATTATTTTCATCAACAGCAGATTTGATGAACTATGTGCAACATGCATGAGCACAAAAAGTAGGTTTTAATAAATTTAAAAAAGTAAAACTTGCAGATCTGAAAGGATGAAATACCAACAAATACATAAAGCGTCACTTACGAAAAAAGCAAAAATTCGTTCCTACTCAAAACTCATCATACACTATTGTTAAACCGATTATCGTAATTGCTGTTACGGTGATCCCAACGTGGCGGGGTACAAAAACTGGTAAAATCGTCTTTTTGTAGTTTCTCCGTGTACACGCATTGAACGGTATTGACTGGAATGTTTAGTAATTTTATGAAATTCCTAATCTCACCTATTTACTGTAACATATATGTTCCTGTCAATATATATGTTCCTGCTAGAACTAGTGAATAATTTACTAATGTACTTATTGCTTTGTAGATATAGTCTTTATATTTTATTTATTGTAAATGTGCATCATGATTTTTATAATAATTATTGTTATTATTATTTACAATATTTATATAGCGCATTATCTAATTAAAATCACTTTAAGCGCATAACACAAAACAATCAATGCAGTTAAAAAAGGTGTTGACCATTAAAACAATGAAATAAAATTTTGAAACACATTTAAAAAAACAAAATGAACAGAAAAGTTAAAAAGTAAATAATCTGAATTAAAAGGCATATTATACTACAACGAAAAGAACAAAGTTAAAACGTCATTGTCAGTATAAAAAGTTACATGTAATCACTGAAAGCGAGTCTAAAACAATGGGTTTTCAAATTTTTCTTAAAATGTTCGATTGAGTGTTCATGTCTTAGATGGCTAGTAAGATTGTTCCAGAGGCTCACAGTAGCCTTGTTGAAACGTCTTTCTCCAAAGATTTTGATGGACACACGAGATTGTATAAGTTGCATGGCATTTTCTGATCTAAGAGATCGTGATGGTTGATAGGCCCTAATGAGTTCCTCAAGATAGACGGGCGCTAGGCCATGCAGGATTTCAAAAGTATACAAAAGAAGTTTATATTGTATTTGATACTGCATCGCGTTCCAATGAAAAGACACAAGAACTGGTGTTATATGATCATGTTTCATGGTACGTGTAAAAGCCTGGCTGCCGTATTCTGTACTCGCTGTAACTTATTGACTAAGATGACATTTACCCCATAAAGCAGAGCGTTTCTGTAGTCTAAACGTGACGAGACGAGCGAGCATACTTAAGTTTTACAGGCATCCTCGGTGATGTATTGCCGAATTCGACCAATGTTCCTAATTTGGAAGTAGCACGACTTCGTGATGCCATTGACCTATTTTTCCATGTATAATGTTCTATCATAATAAACAGAGATGAATTGCTTACTATTGATCCATCAAATAACAGATGACAATTCGAAAATTCCTTTAAACGATGTTTTGGTGAAAATAAGATCAGTTCCGTTTTGTCTCGGTTAAGTTTCAGCATGTTTAAGCACATCCATTTACTAATAAAATTGAGAATGGAAATGGGGGAATGTATCAAAGAGACAACAACCCAACCATAGCAAAAACATTAGTAAAAGGTCAACAACAGGTCTTCAACGTAACGAGAAATTCCCGCACCCGGAGGCGTCCATCAGCTGGCCCCTAAACAAATATATACTAGTTCAGTGATAATGAACGCCATACTAATTTCCAAATTGTACACAAGAAACTAAAATTGAAATAATACAAGACTAACAAAGACCAGATGCTCCTGACTTGGGACAGGCGCAAAAATGCGACGGGGTTAAACATGTTTTCGAGATCTCAACCCTCCCCTATACCCCTAGCCAATGTAAAAAAGTAAACGCATAACAAAACGTACATTTGAAATTCAGTTCAAGAGAAGTCCGAGTTTGCTGTCAGAAGATGTAACCAAAGAAAATAAACCAAATGACAATTATACATAAATAACAACAAATTACTAACAGTTAACTGACATGCCAGCTCCAGACTTCAATTAAACTGATTGAAAGATTATGATTTCATCATATGAATATCAGGCACAATCCTTCCCGTTAGAGGTTTAGTATCATCCCATCAGTCCATGATCAAAGGCATATTTTAAACGTTATGATAATCTTTCAATTTATTTGTCCACAAGTAACTACTATCTTCCTTTGGAGTTACGGTGATCACCAAAAGACGGTTTAACCTGTTTTGGACTCCGTCACATTTGGATCATCTACAAAAGACTCATCAGTGACTCTCTAATTCTTAAAAGCTAAAAATGAAAATTTCATAGCAAAATAAATTGCCTCTTTCAAAGGAAGGACATTTCACTCATGTAAATACATTATGACGTTTTAATTAAATGATTATTCATATATCAAATAGTATTTTCATTTCATGTATATATTATGCACATCGACATCGTTGGAATGTTAGCTATGGTTGAACTATGGACATAACATATGTTGCATCACCAAACGTTTGTCTTTTATCAAGAAATATTTAATAGCTGATTTATGTCGATAGGACAGGAGATAAAGGATCGTCAATATTTCATGTCTTGCTGTGAAAATAAAAGTATTAACAAAAATACCGAACTCCCAAGGTAAATTCAAAAAGAAGAAAGTCGACAAAACATGACAAACTCAAATGTTAGACTAATACTAACCAAATAGTTATCAAAAGTACCAGGATTACAATACGACGAATGAAAAAGCCCATAGTCATAATCTGACTTGTTACAATCATTGCTCTCTACACAACTCAAGTGAAAGAGGTTGAACAAAACGTTTAAAGATAATTGCTGAAAAAATGATATTCAATATGATATTGATAAACAAATTTCATATGCTTGTGATAAAAAAATCGAAATTCGTCTGTTTTTGTTTCAAGTCACATATAACAAGTCAAAGTGAAGCTTTTACTATAGAAGAGATCAGTTTTATTCTTGCAAGAGATAGTTTCACTTATCAAAGGAGTAATAATAAACAAAACAACATCATGACAAATTCATTAAAATGCGTTTAAATTGACTTACTTCACACAATTTGTGGAAATCTTGGTTTACTTTAGTTAAAGCATATTTCAAGGCACCAAATGTTGCATTTTCTGATTTCTGTTTCCATTCCCACAATGCAAACATCTTGAGGTCTGAAGAGCATGGGTAATTGTGTTCTATGTCCTCCCATTTATCCAGTGGCATATCAAGATGAAGGAAAAGCTCCTTTGCTACCTCTAATTTCAAACCAGCAACAAGTCGTCCAATTTGTTGGTCTGAAGGGCACTGTTCTATTTCCAACTCTCCCAAACCTAAACAGACACAGCTAATAAATTAAGCTCAGTTCAAACAAACACCATTACACTGCACGAAAGAACCCAGTTGCGTTTGATATGAATATCGAATATGATTTACCTCAGTCACAAAAAGGCAAAAAATGCACCTTCATTTTATCATTATTCAGTATCCCCTTATAACATGTATAACTCTGGCCAGATTGGTGGGACTCGCATATTTTTATTTTCAAATACAATACCAATTAATTCTAAGTTTTAAAAACATAGCGACACGAACAGTTCACCGCCATATTGATACATTTATGATAATACTTTAAATTTTGATAACAACTCGTCTAAACATCAACCCAACAATGTTAGATCTGTAAATTTGCTTTCGCAATTTTATGGTTCTTCCCTCGCCGGGATTCGAACCCATGCTACTGTGATATCGTGACACCAAATCGCCTGCACTTCAGCGTCCCGCTAGACCACACGACCACCTGGGCTCTCAAAAAAAGAGCTCCCGGTGGGCATGTGTTACCTTTCCACGTCAGTTTTAATCTAGCGGCGTGCTACAGTACATGATATATATTTTGGTGTTAAGGTCTGTTGTCATGACTGCAGAACGCCTGCAAGAATTTCTCGATTTCTGTAACAACTTTCATCAATCGATAAAGTCCACATCTGAAGTTTCAAATGAGAAAATTGCGTTTCTCGACACCACCATAACTTTAGAAAACGGAGTCATGACAACAGACCTTCACACCAAAAAAACTGATAAACACCAATTTCTCTCTCCGAAGAGTTGTCACCCGAAACACTGCTCCGGAGCATTCCGTATAGGTTAAAACGGATTTGTTCATCGGAATCAAAGTTAAACCATCGTTTAGGGCAACTCAGACAGCAACTCAAATCAAGAGGTTATTAGAACAAAAGTATTTCAGAAGCTTTCGGAAAAGCAAACGAAAAAGAACGAACAAACCTACTTGAATACAAAGAAAAGACGGCCCAGACAAATAAAATCCCGTTTGTTGTTAGCTTTCATCCTCATCTGACAAATATTTCATCAATTGTCCACAAACACTGGCGTCTTATTGAAAATGATCCTTCCTTAAACGAGATTTTTCCATCACCTCCCGTTATGGCTTACCGCAGACCAAAAAACCTCAAAGATATTCTAGTATCATTCAAAGTATATAAACGGGAGATATCAACAATCGGAGGTTATAAACAATGCGGAAGGGGCAATTATAAGTGCTGCAAAGTCGCCAATATAGAAACCCAGTTCATCAGCACAGTCACAAAGAAAAATTACAACATATCTTTAACATCAAATTGCAAAACGCAAAATTGCGTTTATGTTCTAACGTGTGGAACTTGCAAATTACAATATGTTGGTGAAACAGAAACCCCATTTAACATCCGACTAAATAATCATCGGTCATATTATACAAAAGAAAGGAACTGCCCAATTACAAGACACCTTTTAAGAGCAGGGTTCAAGAACATCAGTTGTTCGACCTGTTAGTCAAATGCGTTTTGATGAAATATACTTTTTCACTTTTTTTTGGTCTTTTGGAAAATGTTGTTTGTGCTGTTTTTAGACCCTTCTACAACGAAATTTGTTCAACATGCACACGTATAAAAATTCGGTTTTTATCCAACGCAATCATAGGTTTGAACGTAGTTTTCAATTTAGACTCGATTATATTTTTTTGTTTGGGCTTTGTATCATATTTTCCCTCAGGTTTATATGATCCGTTCATCCTATATTGACTCTTTAAATTCAAGAGTTTATCTAAAAATTAGGGTATTTTTCTAAAAATGAGGATAGTACTCTTAATATGGCCTTCCAAACACGTTTCGATCCCTAACATCACTGAAGAGACATTTATTGTCGAAATCCGGATCTGGTGTACTAAAATATATTGACACCGTATGTTTGTGGCATAACATCGCGGCCACAAGTTTAAAAAGTTTTTCTGTTTAGTATTAAATTTATTTTAAGATCCATTTTGTTACATCTTGTGATCAATTTTATTTCTACAACGAAATTTTTTTTAACATGCACACGTATAAAAATTGCGGTTTTTATCCAACGCAATCATAGGTTTGAACGTAGTTTTCAATTTAGACTCGTTTATATATATATATATATATATTGGGAATATAAAACTATAGGTCACCACATGACTTGCAACAATGAGCAAAGCCCATTCTGCATACTGGAAGTCAGCTATTAACTGCCCCGAAATGACAATGTAAAGCAATTCAAAAGAGAAAAAACAAACGGCCTAATCTATGTTCATTATGTTGGCTTGGTGAAAAGTCTAGTAATAATGTTTCGTATCTTTTACCAAAACTCAGTTTATGGCACCTTCTGCTTTAAATCTAGGAATGAATGCACTACTTAAGGTTCTCAAAAAGAAATAGCTATTTACCAATAAATATTGAGCATGGTTTCAAAATGGAAATATGGTGCATATGGTGCATATGGTGCATATGGTGCATATTGAGTTTGGCAATTATTACTGCTATTATATTTAAATTCTTACCTGGGCACGTCTTAGAACAAACCAATCCAAAATTCTGAAACAATACAATAATCTCATTATTGTGATATTTCTGTAATGACTAATAGTGTTCCATTTTTTTTCTCTAGAAAATCTCGAAAAGGTATATCTATACTTTCAAACGAGAAGTCCTTATTTTGTGTGTCGCTTCTCTTCCTTCCACAATAAATTAATCATCATGCCTCTGTGTTCTTTAGGTAACATGCATAGTCGCATTTGTCATCCATTCTTATGATTATTCAGATTGAGTTATTTTGGGAGAAAAACGACAAAACCTAGGTGTCCGGATATTGTTTCCGTTATCAGACTGACTTTTAGTCATAGATAATACTTCCGGTTTTAAACATACACAAGAACAACCAATCGTATAATAGACTACAGGATGAAAAATAATTAAGCTAATCACAGCGTTCTCCATATCATGGTTTTTAGATCGCAAAAACCACAACTATTATACTTCTTAGAGACAATTATGTTTTCGCGTTTATACACCTAAAAACTGCGATTATACTTCTATAATATACAGAGTTCTGTCTACTTTTTTTCTGCAATATTTACTATCTAAGGTATCATACCAGTTGCATATACATTGAAATAAGTAAAACATGTGGAAACAAGAATGTGTCCATAGTATACGAATGCCTCATCGTTACTATCATTAACTATATCTAGTGGACCGTGAAATGGGGATAAAATCTCTAATTTGGAAAAAAAATTAGAAAGACCATATTATAGGGAGCACATTTACTAAGTTTCGGGTTGATTGGACTTCAACTTCATCAAAAACTACCTCGCCAAAAACTTTTAAAAGTCTGATAATTTGAAGCGGGACAGACGGATGGACGGACGAACGAATGAACGAACAGACTAGAAAACATAACTCCCATAAATGTGGCATTAAAAATTATTGTTGAAAGTGAAAGTAGTGATTTGGCCAAAATAAAAGTAGGGTAAGGATTAGAGGGAGGTAGGACTTATTTGGAAAGTCGGGATTTCATGTTTTTAAGCCCGGGATTTCGGGACCAGAGCCCCTCAGACCACCCCTCAAATAAGCCTTATTCATTTATACGAGATTCAAATCCTACCATTGGCATGTTTAAAATAGGGCTCTCAAATGGAAAAGCACTGATGGATTGTCCTAAACGCACATTTTATTAGAATAATAATGGTCTATAAGTATTTTCATTTATTTCATGTTTGAAGCGGTGCAAATTTTTAATTTAATTTTACTTTTAATAAAAAAATCCATTGTAGCAAAAGGAAGAATAATTGCCAGAAACACGAAAAATAATTGAATTAAAAGGAAACACATAACAGACTTTGGAATAGCGGAGAGAGCTTTTGATACCTTATATGAAATTCTCCAGTCATAATATCTTTAACAAAAATTCATTTTACAACAGTTTAAAAGCGATCTCACGGGTGTGTTCTAGTATTATTAATATGAAGATTAGAAACATAGTCTGTTTTAAGGATGTATTCTTCTGACGTTTCAGGTTCGTTGAAATCTCGTCTTGGAATTATTTCCAAAACATGTGATATAAGTGGAAAATATCAATGACTTTTAAAAATGTATAATCAAACATAAATCTGTGTAAAAAAATGTATAATTACAATGAATAGTTTTGAGTAATCCAGTTTTCAAATTTTACGTCTAGGCAAGTCAGTCTTTCTAGACAAAATCATTAGAAAATGGGTAAAGGGATACAAAAAAAATATTTTACAAGAGTCATGTCCATCCCATTTCATTTTGTCATTACAAACTTCTTAGATAATGTATTTTTTCATGTATTTATAACAGTTGAAATAATATGCATTTCGTTCTTAAAACTGAGAAAATTAAAAAAAATTCAAAATTGAGTGCACGGTAAATTTGACACAATACAGCATAAAAATGATAAAAACTTTCTTATATTAGCACCTATTTTTTTTTTAAGTTAAATTCAATCAGATTGGTTCAGTCATCTTATCGAAAGTATGAAAAAAGTTTATTGTTGAACTGTGATTTTTTTCACGATAATAGCCCCGAAATAGGTAAAATTGATGAAAAATAAGGAAATCATCAAAATTGGGTATTTTTCAAGGACCGTAGCAAAAACAGAAGTGCACTACCATATGATTTTTCTTCACCAACTTTTTTAACAGTCCAAAAAACTCAAAAATCAGGTTAAGAAAAAAGTTCAATTCTAGAGCTTTTTGGCTCCTCAGAGGTGTACATCCTTAAAATGTAAATACTGTTTTTTGGAAGAATTTGCAATTGATAGTAATATATTGCACTACAAGAAAGCACTTTTCAATAAAAAAAAACCCCACCGTATATTGGGCCGGACCTTCCACCTTTAGATTAAATGTATTAAGAAAAAAAAAAGTTCAGCATGTTCAGAGACAGAAAAATTATAAAAATAAAATGTTTAAATAAACTCTGGATTTGACCGTAAATAGTAGTCAACAAAAAAGAGTCTTTGGATTAAGAATTGTTAGGACTACACTTATCCTATTAGTGATCAACCCAAATATTGAATATAAAAGCTGATATTGTGAGTCAGTGGTCAAGTGTACACATTAATAGCCCATATAAACAATGTGTGTTTCTCCTAATAATAAATCAATACTACACATCTGCTTAATTATGTACCTCATTAGCAAAATGTAAGCCCTTTTCAGCAAACCATAGTCTAAGACCACTGGTGTCATGTTCTTTCTTGTGCTCGGGACATTTCCAACGGTAGTTTTGATTCTCTGTTGTTATGTTATGTTGGAAGAAGCATAGACCAGAAGTACATTTAACACCAAACTCTATGGTATATGGAATGATTCGCTGTTGTCTTTCCGTTTTTTTCTCATCAATAACGCATGTAAACTCTGGTATGGTCTTCATATTGGATTGCTCTGAATTAGGTGAGGTAGTGCTATTTGTTGCCGACCAATAAAATTTTGATATTTCTATGATAGACCTTGTCAAGCACTCCTGCACAGTCGATGCAACAGTTGCGATAATACCTTTCTTGTTTGTCGTATGGAGAAGTTCAAGAACAAGCCTTTTCCCGTCTGCATATACTAACAATTCATGACATTTGTCAACAACAACGATGGCGCTATCAGTAAACATAGACTTGATTTTCCACATGGACATCAAACTACCAAGAAAACGGTACATGAAAGCTGGAGGTATGACTTCTTCGTTGAAAGCATAAGCTAAGTAGATACTAGAGTCGACTTTGATAATTGGCCTTTTAGCTGGCTGTTTTATCATGCAAGGCACTAGATAAAATATCTCATTTTCAGGTACTTGAATCTCGGATAGGAAACTGGATCTAGGTTCAATTAAGATATCAAGGTGTATCAGCATTTTAATCATATAATCTTTATAGCCTTCCAAAGCGCGGTATTCTTCTTGCTCCCATAACTTCAAGAGGTCGGCTTTTGTTAGAATTCCTTTGTCTCGTAAAGACTGATATATAATTATGATATCTTCTCTTTTTGGCCAGAACTCTTCTTCTGTTACGACAGATCGTAAGACTTCAACTAAGTAGATTGGATCGATGACAGCAAATTTCTTCAATGGTCCTTCATTGAAATAGATATATTTTCCAAGCGCGTGCTGTATCTTCAAAAAAGTAGTGAGTTGGGACTGTGTCAGAACCATCATCTCATTTGCAGAATTTATTGCCTCAATTTCCTCTACCGACATAATTTTCATGCCTTCTTTGGATTTCTCCATTAGTTGTAGATCCAACGGAACACATACAGTTGGCATTAACTCTCCCCATCTTGGATGCGAAAATGCAACTTCTACTATGGTCTTGCGCAATTGATCTATTTCCGGGTCATCTTTGTCTCTGGCATTGACAAAGAACAGTTGGTCGATTTCAAGATGTTTTCTTCCGGAATGATGCTTAAACAATTCCTCTATTGAAGCTGTAAGTTTAGTTTTATGTTTAATTACCTTCACCTGTGAAATATGGAGTTTTGAAAGTTAATATTGCATTGTTTTTGTTTACATACACTCTTAATATTCTTGATATAATTTAAAAGTAATTATTATTATAACAAATATTTATTCTATCAGTGTTGAAGTAATTTTACCTCACTCGTCAATTTTGATATTTTTAATCTCATTAAGCAGCCATACAAATTTCTGTTTTACTTGCCAAAACATGATTTTCAATACAAACAAAATTTAAATTAAGGAATTACTCGAGAATAGTAATTTTTCTTCATTTATATACTAACCTTACTTATCAAATCTTTGTGAGTTGCAACAAACAAGATTTTTGGGAACCCTTCCTTTGATGTTTTGCAGTATGTGAGTATAGAATTCACCCAATGTAGCAAATATACTGAAATATAATAAGCATTATCATATGTATATTATTCAAAAAAATAACGTTATCCTAACAGAATGTCGTCCAAGATACTACTGGTTGAATACTCATTTTCAGTCTGTTTCTATTAGGATTTAAAGAATGATTCACTAACCTTTATGTCAACTGCGTATCTATTATATCTGTTTATATCTGTTAAGACTTTCCACTACTTATAAAGTACAGTTAAAAAGTGTCCTTCTCTGCGATATTGTTGATTATAATTAAAAATCAACGCATAATTGTGTTACAAATGATGCTTAGTTACTATTTCCAAAGACAACTGATAAAAATCGCACTTTGGACTTATAAAGACATCCAAGTTATCTATTTTTCAAAAGGCACTTCATTTTGATTACGTGGAAGTAGTTATTAAACGTACCAGCATCATACGTCATACGCGCAATTCGCGTCCACATAAGACACATCAATGACACTGATATAAAAAAACTTATAAAGCCAAACAAGTTCAAAGTTGAAAAGTACAGATGATCCAAAGTTCGTAAAATTTGTGCCAAATACATCTAAGGAAATCTATGCCTGGAATGAGAAAATTCTTAGTTTTTTGAAAAATTTAAAGTTTTGTCAACAGGAAATAAAAATGACCACTTTATAGATATTCCTGCCAAGACCGAAGTGCTGACTACTGGGCTTGTGATACCCTCGGGGACAAAACGTGCGTTCTTCCCCAATATTAATGGAAATAGATTGCCAGTTTTACTGACGAAAGTCAGTGGTTCTCGTTCTGTTAAACACATTCACCCATTACGGTACATAATCAAATTATTTTTGGTAATATGGAATCTTAAGAACAGTGATTGTATTTAATGTGTTTTTTTTGTTTTAGATTTCACAAAACATTTCATTGCATATGAAATTATGACTGGACATTAACTAATCAATTTTTCAATATTGTTTTCAAGCGTACAAGCTTAAGTAACTATATACCAAAAATTCTATAAGAACACAAAATAAAAAAGGGTGCTTTGAAACACCCAAGTTATGTGTTGATGACTCAGATTTTTTAACTGCAATGAAACGAAGATATATTTCCTACAAACTATCATTTTCAAGGGAATGTTTCTCTTATGCAACTGGATGTGATGTATTATATTTCACTGGCGTCAACGTGATGATCGCAACTGAAATTACAATCATCCCAATATGGCGGACACAAATATAGGGATATTTTAAGGCTGATTTCACCACTTTAACAGCTTATTTTCAGATTTTTTTTTTATATCAAGAAAAAAGCTTTATAAGCATTGCCAATGCATGTGTTTTTCATAAATTATAGAAAAACAATCAGAAGATCGAAAACCGAGATTCACAAAATGACGATGATGGTCGTTACTTCGTATATAGATAATCGTAACTTTGACTTGTTTTTTATAAAAAAGACGATCGTAACTCAAAATTTATGAATGCTTTTTTTTCACTAAATGAACACCCTATTTAGCAGTCACGATAACAAAAAAGTATTATGATTTTGAAACTAATAAAAGAATAAATGAAAATCGCTATTTTAAAAAGAAATGATATAAGGGGATTTGCAGATTTATATGCAAATGTCCTCCACATTTTTTCTTATGAGTAATTTAGTTAACATTCAAAATGGATTAACGTTGATATGAAGTTGATGTAAATATCATTCTCATGATACGGTTTAAGAATACATGCCAAAACTTTTACTGAATAAAGTAAAGGAGGGCATGGGGTTACATTATTTTGATGACTTTCTATCGGTTTTAAATTGTTGCCTGGTATTTTTAATCAAACTATGAGTATTAAACATTGGAAGACTATAGAGGCGGACTTAGAGGGTTGGTCAAGGTGCTCGTATCACATTTTTGTGGGTTGATTGTACAGGAAATCAATGAAGCATGACTGTAGCGGGCCTACTATTAGGCAGCAAGTCCCACATCCCTTTATAAAAATCTCTGGATATGGCACTGGACTACTGTTGCCTATATTTACCATGGGTTGGCTATATATGTAA
This sequence comes from Mytilus edulis, assembly GCA_019925275.1. Lineage (NCBI taxonomy): Eukaryota > Metazoa > Mollusca > Bivalvia > Mytilida > Mytilidae > Mytilus > Mytilus edulis. Next base: position 13,180,578 of record CM034359.1, read on the forward strand.
AGAAGGACAAGTTGAAATAGATGGTACACATGTTCATATTAGATACAAGTTACAAATCTTTACATTTATACGGTATATGACATGTATGGTTGAAGTTAGTCGAAGTTGTTTTAAGCCAAACATATAAATAAGGGATAAAATATTTGATTTTTATAAGGGGAATACATTTAGAAAAAGGCAGGACAGGAGATTTGAGTAAAAAAAGGCCGGATGAACATCTTGGCAAAACAAAAAGGCAGGACGACAATTTATGAAAAAAACAGGATGAAAAAAGCAGGACCGAATAGAGTAAAAGTAAAAACACAGGATAGAGATTTCAACATAAAATATGCGGACAAAAATATTCATCTAAGCCCCTCACCCCAAAAAAATCCAATAGTAGCTCCCTTTATTGACGGTTTCATTTTTTTTTCTAACATTCAACAGATATGATTACACTTCATCTGTTAATAAAAGAAACTATAAAGTCTGAATACCATAAAATACCAGATCCTCGAAAGATTGTGAAATTGTCCTTACAAAGAATATGGGGGAAATGAACGAAATCTTCAATTTTAACAAACTGGTCATAAATATGAATTGTCTAATACCTCATTTATATAAAACATATGCAATCAATATAAAGTTGCCCTAATATAAAAGGAATAAAACTTCCTACTAGAACTGGGGACTTTATTGAAACAAAGCTAAATATGTTTGCTGACGATACTCAACTCTTTAATAAAAGCGAGGAGTCTATCGAAGAAACATTTAAATCTTTAAAACTGTACGAAAATACTTCGGGGGCTAAAATGAATATGGATAAGACTGTTGGCATGTATTTAGGCAAATGGCGAAATAAAAAACCAAAATTTAACAAAATTAAATGGTCTAAGCGTCCTGTGAAAGCACTAGGGGTACTACATGGATACGGGGTGGACTTAGATCAAATTTGGTTAGAAAAAATAAATAAAATTAAAGCTGTATGGAAGTTTGGAAATCAAGAGATCTCACATTAACGGGAAAAGTTTTAATTATTAAATCCTTTGTACTGTCCGTCATTGGATACGAAATTGAAATGAGAGGTATCCCGGATATATACGAAAAAAAAATAAATAATATTATATGGTCCTTTATATGGGATGGGAAAACAAACCAAATCGCTAGAACAGTGTGCTGTTTACCGAAAGAAAAAGGGGGGATAGGAATGATAAACTTAAGAGACTTTATTTAATCAAAACAAGTGAAAAGTATGAACAGTATTGTCAACTCAAAAACACAAAAATGGAATGCAATAGGAAAATACTGGTTAACGTCACAAGACGAAAAATATGATACAGATTTTTTTATATGTTCTTGTTCGGACACTACATGTTTTAGGCACATACAAATGTCCAAATATTATAAAGAACTCTTTATTTCCTGGACCGACTTACAGAAAATCCAAAAATCGGTAACGAAAGAGGACCTTTTAGAAGAAAATATTTTCGGCAATTGTAAATTTAAGTTCAAGGGACATGCATTATATTATGCAAACTTTGCCTCCAGTGGAATAAAAAAAAAAGATATATGGGACTTAAACAATAAATCCTTTAAAACTTCTTTTAATATTTTTAAAAGTCTTAAAGATAAAAGGAATTGGATTGCACAATATAGTCGCATTAAATCTTCGTTAACACCTCAACAAATTGACGTTTTAAAAACAGATTCTAGCATACAAAGTCATTCTGATAGACCTATACAAATAATAAATTCTTGTCAATTTATAAAAAATGCCAAAAAAATATGCCTTAAAGATATTAGATACTTTTATGAGAATAAAACAGCTCCAAATAGTCAGTTGAAGTGGAATTTACATTTTGGGAAGGAACTACCATGGGATTACATTTGGGAAACTTTGAATAACAATTTAGCTAACAGGAAAATTAAACAATTTCAATGGAAGTTACTACATAATATAATTTACACTGAAGAAAAATTACAAAAAATGAATCGCTCAAACGGGAAGTGTCACTTTTGCAATGAAAAAGAATCACTATTTCATCTTTTTATTTATTGTAAACTGGTGGAACACGTTTGGCGGGAAATTTTTGAGAAAATAAGGGAATTTTGTTCAAAATTAAATATCCAAAAATTACAAAAATCGGAAATAAGTATAATTTTTGGGGTCATTAAAGCAGATGCATCTTATACCCAAATTTTAGATACGGTGCTTATAATCACGAAATGGGTTATCTGGAAAACTAGAAATATCGCAAAATATCAAAAGAAAGGGATAAGTAAAGCGATGATTTTAAATATGATAAAACATGAAATGCAGTTTTTGCACAAATATCTTAAAACGAATACGAAGATAGAAGCCTTTTCCACTATGTGTGACATTTTTTGTATATAAATATATTTTGCGTGGTCAGGTCAGTGCAATGACCTCTTTGATACTGATTGAACAATAATATGTACACTGCTCTCAACTCCCTGCATGTAATTTCTGTTGTGTATGTATTCATGTATATCATCTAATTGTAACAAGACATGATGTATCATATTATAAACAAATATTCACTCACCATATCTTTGAAATTAATCCTTATTGGGAATCAAAATCATTAATCCATTTTATTTATGAATGAACTACACATCCCTTTAACAAATCGCACGTGGTAAATGATCACTCGACCAGAAATTTAATGTAATTGAAATTAACATAACAAAAGACGTGATGTACGATAAAATTGAAACTGCTTAATAAATACAGGTAGCCTTTGTGAGAAATAAATAATGATAAAAACATACTTTATTCAAATAATTATATATGATGAGAGGTATAGATATATAGATTGATAAGGACTACATGTACAGGTACATTTGTACAAGGATAGATAATATTTATAAAGGTGGATGTTAATAATTTATAGTGGGAGTTTTTTTTCTCATTTGCTTTTTCCCCGACAAATGAGTCTGTAAAAATGGGCCCCCTTAGTTGTTCCCTGGGCAACTGAGGGTTGATGTAACAGGTGATTATTAATAAAATATGTTAAATATTAAAAAAAAAAAAAAAAAAAAAAAATATAAAGTTGTTAACCCCCAATGTATTTAAATATTGAACTAGATATAAATAATTACGAAATCCTGCGAAGTCATAACCATTTGCATGTGCACTTAACAATAGGACGTTACCCTCCCTCAGAGATCGTCCCCTAATCATTATCATATGCTGACGTTCATTGTTTTGCATACTAGACAGCTTTATGTTTTCTTATTAATCAGAAAATGCTTCATTGATAAAGATAAAAAAAAATAATTTATATCTCAATTTCCATTCTTCTTGTTACTTTTCCATCCTGTCCGTAAAAAAATATTCCAATGACAATGCCTTCACAGGTGTTTCTTGACATAACACAAATCTAAAAATAAGCTGTTAAAGTGGATAAATTTCCCTATATTTGTATCCGCCATATTGGGAGGATCGTAACTGCAGTTACGATCATCACGTTGACACCAGTGATATTTTGGTGATATTACACCAAAGATAACATTTATGCAAGACTTGATTCCCGGCATGCTTTTAATACGCATACATGGTACGCATATTTAAAATGTCCACTTGAACCGAAACATATAAGTTAATTACTATTCAATGTTACCTGCAGTTGTTTTCTTCCCTTTTTGGCCAGGAAGATATGACAGGTCTGACATTTCCTTGTTGATACTTTTGCTTCCATTAAAAATAATGATAAAAATGCCTCTGCTGGATATAAACAATTGATGGGTCATATAGTATATTTTTTGCCCACCAAAGTCCCATAAATCGATTGGTACCACTTTCATCTTGTATTGACCACTCTTGCATGCCGTTAAGATTAATTGAAGAATGTCATTATCCGTCTGTGGTGTTTTTGTTTCTTTTTCTTCTGTTCCCGTCTGCCTTGGTTTTCTAGATGGCAGTGGGGGTGTAGTTGGTCGTAGTTCATATTCGCTCTGATCTTTTTTAACTCTGGGTGGGATTGGTGGTGGACAAGAGGAGGAATAGTTCTTATTATTCTCAACTTCTGTCTCTAATTCGGTCTCTAAAACGGACCCTTGCAGAAGCGTATTTGGTTGATCTTCTGAATCCTCTAAATCAATATTGATAAAAATTTTGAATATTGAATGTCTTCAGATATTTTATATTAAACGGTTTGTCAGATTACTGCATACAGTCCAGTTATTAGTGTTTGTTACAGATCAAAATGAGAAGTAATGACATTTCTTACCTTATTTGTAGTTGCCTTAGAACAACATGCAGAGCAAGATATTTATGCCTAGCTATAGAGATCCCAAGGACATTATCTAGAATCGTTAAAGAGTATGTGTCGCTCACGTCGTTCTATGTGCATATCAAACAAAGGACACTCTTCAAAATTGTTGACAAGAATAAACCTCATGACAAAAATCTCTGTTTTGTTGATCTGATTTTACTTATATTTTGTCTTGCTAGTGACTTTCTATTTACTTAAGTTTTTGTTCAAAACACTAAAGGAAGTACAAAAAGCTTCAATCAAGGACAAACACTCATATGAAGAATGACATTCTTCTGACGATATCGGCAAGATTTTACTTTTTAAAAGTCTTGTCTTTTTGACTGTTTTTTGTGTTTTAAAGGGGTTATTCATCTATCATAACTTAAATAATATAAAGCATAAATAGCATTGCTTTCATGATAATAGAATTATTTTTTTTAAATAAAAAAGGGTAAAATTTGTCATTTATGGGGAATAACTTCTATAATAAAATGGTTAACAGTATTGTCGTATACGAACAATTGGTAATCTTATTATCCTGAACATTTTTGCTCCTTTTTAATTTTCTCTATTCATAACGGGTAAAAATAATAATAGACAAAACCTTCATTTTACCCCTGTGTTTTATTTTCAGCAAATTCGGCCGAGTTGATTGATAGGCGGAGTCATTTATATCTATATACTCTAATAATGATTGTTAATAGTTTTCCAACAAAATGGTCACAGTAGTTTCAGAGGAGAAGATTATTGTAAAATATTACAAAAGTTTAAAAAAAAATGTGAAGAAGTTATCATAAAGGACAATTACTGCTTAAGGGCATACCATACAGTTACAGGGGAGGTAATAACGTTGCTAATGTAAATTGTTATTTTTGCGACGTCAAACTTGGTTTGATTACGTAAAAGAGTATGAGTGCCAATTTTCATGAAAACATAAAAAGTACATTTTTTTCAAAATTTGATAAAAGAGGGACGAAAGAAACCAAAGGGACAGTCAAACTCACAAATCTACAGCAAAATGTCGGTTTTTCCCTTCATTTGTGAACATTTGATAAATGTGAGTTATTGGAAAAACAATTTGCACAAATTTAAAAACATTTATATATGAAAGAACTTACAAATAATTTTACAAAAAACAGCGTGTGTTTATCTTTCAAAATAAAAAAGTTGTGTATATCTGTCGAAAGGAAAAATACGTCCACAAATCTGATTTTTGTGCAAATATACAAAATGTATACCTTATTTTATTATAAAAAGTAGCACATGCAAGTATATTTTTTATTTGATATTCTATTCAATCAGGTGAAAAAATAGCCTTTATGCAAATTGTCTGCAAAAATTTCAATTTGGGATCAAAACTGTATCGTAAGCCCTAATGGATCAGTTGACCATAAGAAACACATGAGATTATATAAACAAAGCACATAAGCAAAAACAATATAGCAAAATACCATGGCACAATAAGAATTACTGAATAATATGTTCTTTTTTGCATCATGAATTTATCACTCGAACCTACGCAGTGCAATTTCCGAATTTCTGATAAGAGGAAAACGCTGTTGGTGACTAAATACGAGAAGCCATTTCTGTTTGAGAAGAATTTGTGATAACGTAATTTGTCTTTTGAAAGAAATCAATGTCTGCTTAATCAAAAATATATATATATATATTTTTTTCTTAAAATATGAAGGATTGTATGACTTTAAACAGATACCAATACTTACTAGAATTCATTAACATCTACCTTTTTTAGTACGGAAATCATTTAAGATTATTTAAAGGCGTATTAACATCCTGTATATCAACACATTATACTTTTTTAAAAGTTAAATTGAGTGAGATTAAATTTATTTATCACAAGAAAGATAATATTACCTTCTGTAAGTATATCTCTTTTATCATCATAGACTGTATCGTTTTCATCTTGATGATGTTTCTTATCTTCATTTGATTCATCCTGTTCACTAAAACTCACAAGCATGCTTTGAACGGCTGTATTTAATGTTGTGTCTTGCAATAAAAGTGAAACAATTCAAACAAAAATAAATACAAACAGAAGAATTTAAGATATTTTGTCAAAAAGGAATTCAAAAGAAATACAACGACCTTTATAGCATCTAAACATTTAACTCAATGATTTTAGTTTATATTATTTGTTAGATGCTATCCTGTGGTAAATTCAGTCTACGTTTGCAAATAGTACAATATTTCAAGTCGTACTTTACACTCAAAAACTTTCTGATTACTAAGTTTGTTTCATTGACATTTATTTGCATTTGATCAGATATCATAATCATTACTGAAAGACTGTATTCACCATGCAAATATATTCAATCAAAAGTTTTGTGTTTCAAAAGTAAATCAGATGTGACAAAGGATTTCTAAAACTAAATATAAACGCGTTGTTATAGATACCACACAGGCTGTCGTATTATGAGGGTATACGAACCTAATACTTTAATTCATCAATTACTTAATCAGGTAATTTTCAGAAGATGGCAATTTCAATAATATATTAGCATTTATTTTGCACAAAGTTCGTCATTTTATAAAATATCTGTTAAACTGATAAATATGTATACCATGTGGAAGAAATATCCATTTTCTCTCATCTATATGCATTCCAGCCCGACCAAGATATATCCATATTCCATCTGTTGACCTTCGTTCTTCTAATATAGGGTCATCAACTAAATTTTTAGCTAAAGTAGTCTTCCCGACATTATAAGGCCCAACAAGATAAGATCTATTCCAGTAACATCGGTACGATCCTTTGCTGAACATATTCCTAAACTCTTCTTCTGAATCATCACCAAGTCCTGCTATCTCAGTGAATAAACCTTAAAGTCGACATACACAATTATAAATGATATTTTGCAAATCCAAACTATACCTACTATTGTGAATAAATCAAAACTTTGACATTCATATCATGAATAATAAGGGTTTTTGATGTTTATTCTTTGATCTTTTGATGTATGGAATAGTTTGTTTTTCAAAACACCCTACCGCAGAGGAATGTATTTATGAGCTACCTCTTTACAAGCAGAACCAAATACAATGAAAGTCCATTCTATGTATTGGCTTCCGAAACTACACAAAACACCTTACAAATATAGATTTATTCCGTCTTCAAGCCATTGTTCCACTACTAAATTGTCTATTCTTCTTACCAATATACTGGGTACAATCAAAAACCTGATAATAAATTGTTCAAATAAGGCCTTCGAAAATAGTGGAATTAATTACTTTTGGAGTGTCAAGAACTCGTTTGAAGTACCTGATAAATTGCATGCTTTTATTGGTGATTTTGAATCTGTTAAAAGTTTTGATTTTCTACCCTGTAAACCGAATTGCCTCACATTCTCATTAAGAAAATATTCACCCACCTAATTAAATAGGCATTCAAAAAGTCAGAATGTGAATATATATGTTTCTCTAATTCTATGGAAAATTATCCCTTTTCGAACCCATTGTATAAAAAAATTTAATCAACGTGTGGTTGCTGGTGATCTCAAGGATCATTGGATGATTTTGAGGGTCATGACCTTTTTAGCTGACTGGATGAATCAAAATATGATAACAGGTGTTAATGAAATTGACAACTTCGTGCAATGTGAAAGGCACTCGAAGGGGGATTTTCGGTTAACAAAAAAAGAAAATGTCTTTTAATCATTAGAGAAACTGTCTTACATAGTTACTCGTGGATTATCGGATTTATCCAATCTCGATAGTTAAATTATAAATTTTAAAGTCCTCGTCGAGGCGGCTCGGACTTTAAAATTGATAATTTAACTATCTCGATTGGATAATTCCGATAATCCACTGGTATCAATGTAAGAATCTATATTTAAACACTTTTAGGTCATTTTTTAATAGCAATAAACAAAAAAAAACTATGTCAATTGGACATGCTTTGATACTATATATGCCCTTAGAATTTTTACTAGATAACAATTTTTTTCGCTTTGGAGATGACGTATATCGCCAGATTATCGGAATTCCAATGGGGATTAACTGTGCACCACTTATTGCGGACCTGTTTTAGTACTGCTATGAGTTACAATTTATGACAAAAATCAGCAAAAACCCACCAAAACAACATCTCATAAACAAATTTAATAATACTTTTAGATATTTGGATGATATTTTGGCTCTCAATAATGACGACTTTAGCATGTATACTATAGAGAAATGATCCTATTGAACTTACTTTATATATAAGCTAATACTAACAATGACCACTGCCCTTTCCTCGATCTTGAAATCTATATCTCTAACGGAAAGCTTAATACTAATATTTATAATAAAAGGGATGATTTTTCATTTCCTATCGTTAATTATTCATTTTTAGATGGTTACGTTCCCTTGTCACCATCTTAAGGTGTTTATATATCTCAATTTGTACGATTCGCTCGTGTGTGTAACAATGTTTTAGATTTTAACAAGAGAAATTTATGCATTACTGAAAAATTATTACACCAGGGTTTTCGATATCACAAACTAGTCAAAACATTTACTAAATTTTGTCATCGGTATAAGGATACCATTCGTAAATATAGCTCAACATGCAGACTTCTTATACGATCAGGTATTTCTCATCCAATATTTTATGGAAATATTCTTTATAAAGCACAAAATGTCAGTATTCACCTTAGAAACTAACAAACACTCTAAGTAGGTATATAGTGACATTACTGTTGTCAGATTGCATATTTTGGCGTGAATATTGATTCACTTATAGGGTCTTCGTATCGGAACTAAACACATTTATTCAAAAAACCAGTTGTTGGCATGAAATTAAACCCTTCACGGGAAGGATTGTGCCTGATATTCATATGATGAAATCATAATCTTCCAATCAGTTTAATTGAAGTCTGGAGCTGGCATGTCAGTTAACTGCTGGTAGTCTGTTGTTATTTATGTATTATTGTCATTTTGTTAATATTTTCTTTGGTAACATCTTCTGACATCAGACTCGGACTTCTCTTGAATGGAATGTTAAATGTGCGTATTGTTTTCGTTTAATTTTTTACATTGGCTAGAGTTATAGGGGGAGGGTTGAGATCTCATAAACACGTTTAATCCCGCCGCATTTTGAATGCATATGCAATATTCGAGGCAAAATTTATGGCATATTTAAATGTGAAATACGGGACTTTCATTAGGAGCAATGCATTGAAAGGATTGCACTTTTGGGATATGGAATATTGCTCATACCCTCTTCCCCCATAAAAAAAACTGACAGAATTTTTTGATAACTTGTCAAAATGAAGCTTTTATCATTCTTTTTGTCAAAAAAAGAGGGACGAAAGATACCAAAGGGACAGTCAAACTCGTAAATCTAAAACAAACTGACAACGCCATGGCTCAAAATGAAAAAGACAAACAGAAAACAATAGTACACATGACACAACATAGAAAACTAAAGAATAAACAACACGAACCCCAGCAAAAACTAGGGGGGATCTCAGGTGCTCCGGAAGGGTTATCAGATCCTGCTCCACATGCGGCACCCGTCGTGTTGCTTATGTGATTACAAATCCGGTAAATAGTCTAATTCGGTAGGTCAAATTCATGAAAGGGAAGGGATTGTAGTTACGACGTAAGGAACATATCCGATAACATTTGTGAAACGGTTATTCCATAACAGTCAACCAACTCGTGATGGCGTCCGTAAAATTTACGAAGGGATGATTTCAACTTCACCATTTGGAACTCTTGGTTTAATAGCTTCCTTGTGAGCAGTAACCCTCTATCAAGAAAATCATGATAGGAAATGCAAGCACGGGAATATCGTATCAATTGGGAGATATATACCCCGTATGCAGGTGCTGCTGGAATGTTGCTACTTAGAAATGGAAAGTTCACAATTGGAAAGCTGAAATAATCTCTTTTGTCATAAAGTTTAGTCTTCAGCCGACCCTCGTTGTCAATTTCTAGATGTAAGTCAAGATATGAAGCCGATTTAACTGTTTCTGTAGTATCCTTTATCTCCAATTCGATGGGATAAATGTGATCCACATAGTCACCAAATTTTGAATTGTTTAGTGAAAGAACGTCATCTATATAGCGGAAAGTAGAGTTAAAGGATATTGCTAACTTCTTATCTTTCTTCCTAAGAAGTTCCTGCATGAAGTCAGCCTCATAATGATAAAGAAACAAGTCAGCAAGTAGAGGGGCACAGTTTGTTCCAATTGGGATGCCGACAGTCTGTTGAAAAACACGTCCTCCGAACGTAACAAATATGTTGTAAATCAAGAAATCAAGGATCTTGATAATATCGGTTTCAGAGAATTTTTTGTTTGAATCAGAATGATTCTTTACAAAGTAGGATTTATCCCTCCCTAAGACAAGATACTTGTATCTACGTTGGCCATTCTTTTTTATGAAGCAAAGTAGTACCAACTCTTTTAATTTGTCTTTTAGTTTGGAATGTGGAATACTTGTGTAAAGAGTAGAAAAGTCAAATGTTTTAATACTGTTACAAGATGAAAGAGAGTTAGATTGTATGTACTCGAAAAGATTTTTTGAATTTTTAAGTATCCACATCTGATTCACGCCACCTCTAAAATAGGCAGTTTCATAATAACTTTGAAGCCCGTCTTTGATTGCTGATAAACTGGATGTTAATAATTTAGAAAGGGGTTTCGTGGAGCACTTGGAAGACTCAGCAATATACCGTTGCTTGTAAGGACACTTATGTAGTTTAGGTATCCAATACAGTGATGGAAGATTCAGTTCTTCATCTTTGGTTGAAATACCAAAAGAACAAAGAACAGACCTATGATTATCCAGGATTTCCTCTTTGGTTAGTGTCGTGAGGGTATATGTTGGGTTTCCAAGTGAATTGTCTATACCTAATTCGTTTATCAAGCAATTAATGTAATGACTTTTACAAACAAAAACGATGTTATTTTGGGGCTTTGTCTGCGGGGACAACAACATATTTATCATGGAGGTCAGATAGGTGTTTAGCAACATTTGGATCTTTGAAGATTGACGTAGCATGGGCATTGATGGACCCATTCAGTTTCTTAATTCTGATTTGTAATAACGACCTCACTGCCTTAATCCATTCGGATAGAGTGTCTACGTCTTCCATCTCGCGCTTAGCCCATTGCCTGGCATAATCCTCGACTGAATCCATCAAAATTTTAAAGTTGTATTTCCAATTGATGGATTTAGGCTCACGATATTTCGGACCTTTCGATAACACGTTTCGTAGAGAAGTGTTATTAAAAACTGTATTAAAAAGTATGGGTCACCGGATTTTTTTTTCACGCTACAGTGCAATGGTCCGCGAAAGTATATACGCACGAAACGTATTTTGATTATGACGTTAACAGTCGTTCATACAAACCAAAAATTAACATGCCGGAAGATGAAATAAATATTGGAAGCGAACAGATGCATATTAATGTTTACGTTTACGTTAAAATATTGTCGTTTTTATTAAAGAATATAAACCTCGGTAAAATTAAGGTACATGTTTTCAAGCGTAAATAAATAGCCCAGTAAAACTTCAGTATGTACATTGTAGCTTGTAAAATATAACATGTATTAATACTAGCTACGACAATAGATAAAGATCGAACAACAACCCCTTTCTCTCGCATTTAAATTAAAGCTTGTACAAATAAATTTTATTAATTCCGACAATGACCGAATTTTGTATTTGCAACTGCCACCTTTACGGGGATGTGTTTACATTAATAGGCTGTGTAAACGGCAAGCTACATAAATTATCCAATACGCCCGTCGTCCAAAGAATGCATGGACTATTTGCCACTGGACGTTAAGCAACCAACAATCAATCCAATACAGCCGATTTGTTAAAAAATCATTTAAAGAAATATAGTTTTTGTGACCCCTCAAAAACTTGTTTAGCAATTATTATTAGGTCAGTCATTTAAATCTAGAAATAGTCACATAAGACTACCGGTAAAGTAAAAGCCTATCGCATTATTAGTTATATCATAGCAAATTAGATTTTGCATAAAGACTTGTTTTTAACATTTGTGCCCTTGAACCTTTCTCTTTTGTTCTATAGCACTTTAGCGTGCTATACCATCGCACTTTAGCAAACACACAACCATCGCACTTTAGCGTGAGACACCATCGTACTTTAGCGTAGACCATCGCACTTTAGCGTGAACATCGCACTTTAAAGTACCATCGCGCTTTAGAGTCCTGATATATATATATAAGTTTGTCCTAGATATTGCTTCATTTTTATGTTGCTTTAATGCCACACGTTTAATTGGACATTGCCAATTCTACACACAAACTACCATTGAAAAGCTGGAAGACCCACATTATTTTTTTTTTTTCAGTAACTATTATCTGATAAAAATGCCATCGACTTACGATTAATATCCCGAATTTGACGGCAAAATTCTAAGCGCTTAGACAATTATAGTGCACCGTTACGATTCAAAAATGATAGTAATGGGATTGAAAAGGCTTTGCAGCTGAGTCATTCTTGACAACAACAGGTTGCATTTGAGAAAAATTACCGAAAAGATGAGATCACTTCTAGATTTAAGTGGTGCTTATTATTTAGTTTTCTATGTTATGTCATGTGTACTATTGGTTTTTTTTTTTTCATTTTTAGCAATGGCGTTGTCAATTTATTTTTGATTTATGAGTTTGATTGTTTCTGCCGAAACCATATTGAGAGCGTCTGATTTCCAGTTACCAGTATCAGTTTCACATCAGTGAATACAAGAGGGACACTCAAACTCATTAATCTTAAAGAAAAAATAAAAACAGACAAACAATAGAACACTAATCATAACATAGAAAAATAAAGATCTCATCTTTTCGGTCATTTTTCTCAAATGAGAAAACAATAGGTTGTAACAATGGTGTGACTTTCCCAAATGCAAGTGAGATCACCAATATCACTCTGAAGTTGTAAATAAACACACCTCTTGTTTTAAGACGTGAAAACGATGATAACATCTGATGTATAAAATCAAATATAAATTGTATATTTGTTATAAAGAAATATTATCCACAATATGTTATTTTCAGTCATAAAAGTTAAATCAAGCTTCAAAATGCATATTTCAAAACATTGAAAGCAACCTTACTGATACACATACGAAATGTCAAAATGCAAAAGGAAAAGAATACATGATACCTATACTAACTTTTCAAGAATTCATGCCGTATCAATAATTACATTTTGAGATAATTTAATTTTTTATGTCCGTTTTGTTTTCGAATAGTGTTTAGGTTTTATTGAGTAAATAAACAAAATAATTATAGGTTAAAATGTTTTTTTCTTATTTTATTATGGTTTGACAAATAAATGGTTCAAGTAAAGTACTTCTATAAACTAAAAACAATTATATTAAACGAGTTTGATTATGCTGTAGTTAGAGATATGTTCATTTACATATTATATTGATGTTTGTCACATCTAATAAATTGTATGTGCACCCAGCATAAATTTAATTTGTATTCATCATTTATATAACGGACGTGAACTAAATTATAATCCTGGTGCCTTTGATATCTTTTACACCACTGGATCGATGCCACTGCTGGTGGATGTTTCGTCCGCGAGGGTATCACCAGCCCAGTAGTCAATACTTCGCTGTTGACATGAATATCAATAACGTGGTCATTTTATAAATTATAATTTACAAAACTTTGAATTTTTCGAAAACTAAGGATTTTCTAATTCCAGGCATAGATTACATGAGACGTATTTGGCACAACTTTTTGGAATTTTGGATCCTCAATGCTCTTCAACTATTTACCTGGTTGGCTTTACAAACAGTTTGATATGAGCGTGACTGATAAGTCTTATGTAGACAACGCGCGTCTGGCGTACTAAATCATAATCCTGTGACCGTTGATAATTTGTATAGTTCATATGTATATGCCAATGTAAAAGCTGTGCCCATCACGCATGGTCCCTATATGCAATCCACAGCGGATGAATACGGTTGGATCGTTCAAAAACTCCACTCACATATATGCATGTAAATATGTTGTATCTATCGCGACGTACTTTAACCGATTTTGTACAGGAAACTATCGTGATGTAAACGAAAATATTTAATATTTTAGAGAGATAATATGGAAGCTTATATTTTAATCATTGAATTGTTTATCATACATTAACTTCAATTCAAATTCTATTTTTATCAACGATGGAGGAGTTTGTATCAATTAATATATGGGCGGTTTAAGTAAGTGTTTAAAGGAAAGGAGGAATGGGCCTCTTATTGTCGACAATTATGTGCTAATTTGGCATTTTCGACAGTTTCACTTGTTTGAACATGTTTATGAGATCTCAACCCTCCCCCTGTACCTCTAGCTAATGTAGAAAAGTAAACGCATAACAATACGTACATTTAAAACTCAATTCAAGAGAAGTCCGAGTCTGATGTCAGAAGATGTAACCAAAGAAAATAAACAAAATGACAATTATACATAAATAACAACAGACTACTAGCAGTTAACTGACATGCCAGCTCCAGACTTCAGTTAAACTGATTGAAAGATTATTATTTAATCATATTAATATCAGGCACATTCCTTCCCGTTAGAGGTGTAGTATCATACCATCTTAACATATATGAGAAGAACATATCCCGTGTCATGCCAACAACTGGTTTTTGAATAAATGTGTTTAATTCCGATGCAAGGACCCTATAATTGAATCAATATTAGCACCAAATATGCAATCTTCAATGACCTGACAATATATCTATTATATGAGTTTTATTTTATTATAAATGAGCCGAAGGTCGTTTTGAAACCTTAAAACATCGGAAAAGAGTGGTGGACGGTAAAATATAGGGTGGAAATTATACAAATCTTTGCAGAGAATAATATTCACCAAGAATATATAAGTCAGACAACGCAATATTTTAAGGTATCTTGCGTCGTATTACACACCTTGGGGTGTTATGCTTCATGACAAACCTTTAGATATGCATTATCTATGAATATTTCCATTATATGTATGTTTAATTAATATACGTTATTTTGATTGGCTAACAACAAGCTTGCGTCATTCTTCATTTCAAAGTTGCATGAACTGTAGCATTCATGATGACATATGTTTCCACAATAAAATGCGGAGGAAAATAAAATAAAAACTAGACAGGAATCGTGTCTGCATGATCTTAGCGAACAAATGTAATTATTAGTATTGTATGCTTTTTAAAGTTATTTCTTAGGTTTGTAAAAGCGTTGACCTTGCGTACATTTTAAGAATTATGCGCTTAGATTCTTCATACAAAACGTGTCTTATTTGATTCAAGTCTCTGATGCATCGTTTTTTTATTATTATTAATTGTTTTTGCTTTTTAAAAACTAGTTGTCAGTAACTGCGAGTACCCTCTTGTTATTTTTACCTGTTGTTAATATTTGTAATGCCTTTATGGTTATTTAATGTTAACTTGCATCTTGTTTATTTACCAGCTTTGATTGTTTGGAATTGCTATAGATTTTCACTACATCAAAATGATTTTCTTTCTCCATTTATACTGTATATAAATCACACTTATTTGCACCTGTCATAATTAAGTCAGGAATCTGATCATCAGTACTTTTCGTTTGTTGATATGGTTTATAAGATTTTCTCATTTCTAGTCTTTCAATATAGATTGGACCGTTGATTAAACTATTAGGGTTAACTTTCTATAAATTGTAACTTAGATGGAGAGTTGTCTCATTGGCACTTCTACCAAATCTCCCTATATCTTTTCGGTCAACGCTTTTACATTCCAAAAGAAGCATTCAAATTTTAACTGAATTTATCGACATTCAAAAAACTCTAAACCGATTTAAAATCACAATTTCAACTGGACACTTTACCTGTTGTTATAACATCGACTTCTGAACGATGTTTTTATTCTTTTTTTATTGAGTCATATATTCGGTAGACAGTTAATGAAGCTTACTTCCTCCTCCATTACAAAAAATTACTGCGAAAACAATAAACTAATAATATTTTGTTATTGATTAAATGTTGGAATGTATCGCCACTTTCAGCTATTTTGGCTATGTCAGCATAGTTAGTTTTTAATGGAATGGGAAGCTAGAGTACTAGACAAGAGACCCGAACCTTTGATAAAAAACTTGACAATCATAGTCAATTAGGAGTGGAATTTAAAGCATCATGAACGTACTTTGTTCGAACTCACAACTTCAGGGTTGACAGTCTATTTTAAATACAGTACATAAACTGCTAAGACCGACCGGCCATCGAAGCCGTAATATAGTTTGACCTTACCTTGAAGTTGATATTCCTGAAATGGTAAACATGAATTTGAAAATTAGTTTGTTTTTCACGTCTGTTTTGTTTGTAAGTTTATTTAAATATGTCTACCAATTTGACAAGACTATGAATGATACCATGAATACATTTATCCCTTTCTGCATTCTACAACATTTGGTATCATTATCCCAACCTGTATAAAATTTTTTTACATTTTTGTATAAATAAAATATCTATTGACATTTTGATTAAAGATGGCCGTTGGTATATATTATTATTGCATTTTCTTAAATATCGACAGAGTAAAACTATTCAATCAAACATGTATCCGTTTGAAATATCTGTTGGCAAAATGCGTAATTGATTATAAAGATCCTTGAAAGAGTTATTAGGACAAAGCTACGTTCAAGTTGGAGAATAAAAATATCAATCACATCCTCTATGTATGATTTATATAAAAATTTAAAAAAAATAGTACATCAACAAATCAAAGTCATAAGATGTTTAAAATTATATCAACTGGCAAATCCACGTTCATTTATCCATGTTTACGCATATTGTATGTTGTCTTTCAAAATAACTACTATCTAATAAATTCATTATTCCCTCGCACTTTCCTTCATTTTGAACACTACACTTAAAACAATCGCTAACCAAAAAAGTTTAAGGGATCAACTACTTTTTTTAAAAAGGTCAATGCTTGATAAAGAATAATTCAAAACTAATCACAGAAAGTTTTAGTTAACCTTTTAGGAGTTTAGCGTAGTTGAACACAATGTTATAGCCATCTCACAGTCATAATATATCATGGTCATTAGCAGAATACACTTCTGTCGCAAGTAAAAGATGAAAAGGTTGACCGTTTGAAAACATGCTTTTTAAATTGATTGAATTTCTCGATTGATTTGTGTTATATTTGGCTATGTAGAGGTATTAACCATGTTATTGCTTTTCCTCTTTGTTGGAGGCTGGTTACCTGGAATTGTCTTTATTTGTCGGAAAATTGTCTTATTGGTCCCACACATCGTCTAATAGATTAGGATTCTGACACACATATTGCATAAACAGTGATGCTGAAGTTGTTGATTGACTTTGAATGAGTGCCTCCGCTATAAAAGCGTGCTTTCATTAGTTAAAAAAAATCAAAATCAAAACCTGGTACTATGCACATTGCATATATATGCAATAATAACCTGCATAATATAAAGATGAAAGCTTAAGAACAACATGAAAAAGAATTAAGCCGTACAAATCTTGTACAACGTATGCCTAATATTTCAGAATATGCACGAATAGTCTTACAGTTCTAGCTTGACAACTGTATAAGAATTATCCGATGAATATATAAACACAATATGGGACTATGGGACAGATAGATGGGTGATAATAAAAATATACATTAGAGAAAACCAATGACCTAATTTATAAAAAAAAAACTAATGAAAATCAAATATGACAGACGGACCAACAACAAGCACTGAACTACAGATTTCTGACTTGGAATAAGCACATAACATGCACAAATAATGTTAAAATGGATTGCTTAGCCTTATTTGGTTCATCTGTTTTGAATTGTCAATTATAGATTTTTTTAAAATTCTGTTTTTTGAATTTGAACTCTTATTGTTTTGGCACGAGCATCACTGTTATAAGGAATAGTCGTCTGTAGAATGTTATAATAAATGTCAGTTTTCAACCAGTTAACTTTCACATCTGAATTATACTTCAAATAACATGACATAGTTTAACCAATTGTGGCGTGGACCCTTAAAAAAAAATTACCGTAAAAATTTTCACCTGGTTCAGTATAATGGCCGTTTATGTAGAGGAAACGATAGCTTTACTAGAATGGTAGAACTGAAGAAAATCACTTTTTAATTAATACTCGGAATCATTGTCAACAATGTAGTAGTTTCTGTAACTTTCTGTTTCTAAATTTTTTTCTGTTTTATAAAGGGTTTTGTTATGATGCTTATATTTCAAATAAATTGTGTAATGCGTTTCCCTTAGTTCTAGTTTGTTACCCCATTTTTGTTTTTTGTCCATATATTTACGTGTTTTGAAAAGCGGTATACTACTGTTGTCTTTATTTGATTTGCTATTTGATATACGCTTTAGCTATCACAGTGTTCAAAAGTGGTAACATATGACACAATTGTGATAATTGTTTTGAGATATAAGTCACATTATACGGAACTTGAGTGTTTTTTTTATTCCTTTAAAAGGCATAATTTGTAAGAAGACAATCGGGGTGACGAAAGATCTTTGATAAATTTGTCAAAGTTATTAATCCTTCATAAATTGACAATTAGAGTTAAAAAAATATTTTCATTCTTTTGCTTTTCACTGATTATCCGTTTATGTCTTCTCATCACTGAGCGCAAAGTCAATACTGAATTAGAGAAATACCATAATGATTAGTCGACATATTTGTTGACCTTGGAAGTTTGTAGACCAATTTGATAGATTATAAGACGAATTTATATCTGGGTATATAATTTAATATTTATATATATAATATAATATAAAATTTATTCCAGGTCTCCATTCATTAAAGAATATTGTAAGCAAAAACGTTATGAAACTAGTTTAAATGTTAAACAGCTTACCTGTAAGATAGCAACAGACGGTGCATCATGTAGTTGTTGAGCAGCTTCAATAGGCGACAATTTCTGTCAAACAAAGATTCAAAAGTAACTATTTTTTTGGATATGTAACAAATATAGCATGTAAAACTATTTTTAGCCTTCTTTTAAACCAGATGAAATGTAGCCTCCCCTCAATATTTTGACTAATTCTTATATTTACATACCTCATACCCATACTGCCAATTTAAGGTGGTACCAAACATTTTGACAAAAATGAATTTGGCTCGTTTAATTTTTTAAAAAATTTAGACAATTTATTTACAATGATCCTATGACAAAAACATAAAAACATCCAAAAATGTGAACCAACCGTTGAATCAGAAAAAATACACTGGTTATATAGCAGTTTCACAAACATGTATTTTGATCATTGAGAAGCTTTATATTCCATTATGAACACAACGTTATCAAAACGTTCTGCTGATTTTTCAGAGTTATCTCCATGTAGTGTTAGGTACCATCTTGATGAAATGTTATGTGAAAACTTCATTGAACCTTTAGGAGTGTTGTTTTAAATTTTTGTATTCAATGTCATAACAGTATGAAACCCAGAGCTTTGGCTACTTTGGTAGCTTTTTTAGTACATAGTAGACATACAAACAAAATCCGTTTTCTATTTCTTTTAGGCGATATATTTGTTGACATTTTTATATCAAAAGTGAATAGTTCAATAACTTCACAAAAACTTTTGCTAAACAGTCGAAACATTTGCAGAAAACAAAATAACAAACACAACAGTTAACTGAATGATTTCAAAAAAACGTCATTTAAAAAAATCGTAAAGACAAAGATATGATTTTGATTATTTCTTTTAAAGACCAAATTCGGATCGTCTAGTATCTTTATTCTACTAGTAGCTCGTGATGAAAAAAGAAATGAATTCAAACGTTACAACTAACGGCCTGGTTTCTGTACAAAACAATTAACAAAACTGAAATATAACATACAGCAAAAAACGACAACCACTTACTCGGGATAGGCACATGCATAATGAGGTTGGGTTAAATATTTGGTCGGACACCGAAACGTCCTCATACCCTTGACAGTGGTATAACTACACACAATAAGAAAAAAACTATACAAAATCTGTCGAAAACACATACGATTGACACAACGCATGAAAAAAACTCACAAAACTTGGTATGTGAATAATACTTTTTCTTTTGAATAATATTAACGTTACGATTTGTATTGAACAAGACAATTGCATTAAAAATTTCACACCCTATACAAAGTTGAAGTCCTGATAAACAAAATAAGCAAGTGTAGCAAAATTCAACAACAAGTAATCTGAGCTTTGCATAAGGGAGTTCTAACAACAAATTGCAATCACATAATATCAAGTGTTCATGCTAGTGCCAAGTTACTAGATACTGGAGTGATGGTTACCCCTGGCACTAACAGTCTACCACCGATAGATTCAGTAGTATATACAACAGTTCCCCGTTTACCTTGATTACTATCATGATTCACGAAAACAAATCGTAAATGACTTGACCTGATGCTTATATATATCTGAAAGGTTACGAGTGTCCTTTCATGTCAATGATTTAGATATTTAGGCAACAGGCATAACGGTTATAAATAAGGAGATGTAGTGAGTTTGACAATGAGTCAACTTCCCACCAAAGTCCAATAACGGAAAATAATTCAAACGAGAACAGCCTGAGCAAAGTACAAGCCAACAAACGGAAAAAAAATATTTAACCACTATTTTACATGCCCCTGACGAGGCACGAACACAGTATGTTTCACATAGTTGATGGTCATAAGCACTACCAGGTGGATGTAGCATTCCAACATAAAAACAGTTAAAGAGAGCTTAACTCATAAGATCAGAAGGGACACAAAGACACAAATGAGAAAAAGTGATTGGAGAGTACTCACAATATCAAACCAATAACAAGTAAAAACATCGTGTTTATCTATGACTGAAATATCACAGTTAATGTCCAATTTATTTAGAGTAAAGATGTCATTAAAGAGCCTTTGGAAAAGATGACATTGTGCGACAAAATGTAGGACCGTACATACATGCATTTTTTTGTACTACTTTTTGCAAATACAACCAAACTTCAATATCTATGAAAGAATTTAGTCAAGCTTTTTATTAGTCTGAAAATTGTAAGTGAACAAACCGTTTTGAGAATAAGTTTAAGATCTTCAAGTTAAAAAGTCTAAAATACAGAACCGTCAGTAAATACACAAGGTTGATACACATCAGTATATCCAAATCTTTGCAAAAGGTCACTTTACAGGAAATTGTCAGTGAATTAATTTCGCCAATTTAAATAGATATCAATGTCTGGTAAAGCATTTACAGTATGAAGACTAAGTTAGACCTCTTATAAATGACTTATACTTATACATGTGCAGCAGAATGTTTCAGTAACATGAATCACGACCTCTTGATAAAACCAAGTAGTTATTGATTGGATTAAATAAGTCACGACCAGTTAAGACATAAATTAATTCTGGAAATAAGCTCTTGTAATCGGTCTGTACATGTAATACTTCTTATCAATGTCTTACATACAGTCTAAATATCACTTTCGTTTCATTTTTTTTTTTAAAGAAATCAATACTCACGGTTCTATTCAGGACAAACACTGAGCTCCCATGTTCCAATAGCAGACGTAGACAGCTTGTTTGTCTATATTGAATTGCTGTGTGTATTGGAGTATCACCCTATTGGTATATGTATATTTTAAACATAAGGGAATATGTTATACTTATTATATTAGGGATATTATTTATATCTTATAATTACATTGCAAATTCAGAAGTTAAAATAACTGGCTAAACAGTCTAGTTTCCATGATTATAAAAGGTTCACACAAGGAAGTCTATATTATGACTTCCACCTAAACCTTGTTATGATTTGCCTTTCGATATTCTTTTCATTTTTTCATTCAGCACTTTTATATTGGTATCAGGTTTTGGAATTTCAACTGTTACGACGTCGAGTTCCACTGGAGAGATATTAGTTGTCGAAATGCATATCATATAAAAAAGAAGATGTGGTATGATTGCCAATGAGACAACTATCCACAAAAGACAAAAATCACACAAACATTAACAACTATAGGTCACCGTACGGCCTTCAACAATGAGCAAAGCCCACACCGCATAGTCAGCTATAAAAGGCCCCTATAAGACAATGAACGAGAAACAAATATGTTACACATAAACAAACGACAACCACTAAATTACAGGCTCCTGACTTGGGACAGGCACATATATAAATACTTATATTTCTGTAATTGCTTTGGTACTTCTTAAAAATAAAAAATAGAAATGACAGAACTCTGAATGTCTCCCATGTTCACAAGAAAATGTTTTGTTCTAGGTTAAAATTAATATTTTGGTGTAACAAACTTAGTCTATATAGTTATTACTGTTGATGTAAATGTCCTTTGAATATGTGAGTCTTTGTTTACTCCTTGTTTTTTATTGTTATTTTCTAATTTCTCTGACATTGTAAACCTTTAAACTTTCTATTTGAAATTTCAGGAAACTATAAATAAAGTCATTCATACAGAAATGTGACGGAGTTGAACTTGTTTGCAGACGCAACCCCCTAAACCTGTGGCAGTGGTGTAACAGTATATAAAAATCAGTCCACAAAGGTTTTACTCATAATTTTTCCCTTTTTTTGGATACAAATAGAAGAACACAGAGTGGACGTGGCAGAACACTTCTTCATCCCCGAACCACAAGAAACTGGGACAGCGGTTTGACAGTACAACACAAGAACGATCTATAATAATCAGTTGAAAAAGGCTTAACTCATCAGATAGAAAAAAATACAAGTGGACGTGTCCGGGAACTAATACATCCCGACACAAAAAGACACAATGAACAGATCTGAGAGTACTCGCAGTTATCTGACAGCTAGTTCAAAGCCACTAACAACTAATAAAAAAATCATGCTTAAAATGCTATGGATTTAGTGTAAAGACTTCATAAACTGTGACAGAAATGCATGACCTTGTGCAATGCCAAAAGACAGGTATCAACATATTATAGGGCGATGTGGATAAGTGTATGAAAAGAATGAAAATAATATTGAGGTTCATTTTAATTAACTGATAAACAATCAATATAAATACCAATAACAACAATATTCAACGATCTAAATACAGTGTTTAATTTGTAACCTTTTATAATTAGTTTCTTTAAAAGGTCGATAAGTTTTATTGGATTGTTTCTTAATTGAAGGCTCGGTTAACAATATATCAGGATGTACTATTTTAGTATCCCGTTTGAATTGTTTTTTTACAGGTACAACCAAACTGCAAACCCAAATCTGTCTATATATTGAAGAATTTAGTAAAAGTTCTTCCAAAGTATTTTGATGTAACGAAAATCCCTGACTGAATAATTTACCAGTATTACATTAATTACGTTAATTGGAATTAAAAAGTCACAAACGTCACAGACACGGACATGGCAGACGAGTTGTGATATTTAAGCATTGCAGTTCCTTCGTTTTGTTTTGTTTGGTTTGGTTCTATTATAATAATAAAAAAAATATCTGATTACACACAAAAGTATTTCGTAACTATCGTTCTAAAACATGAAAATAATCATATACGGTATGTTTTCGCTGAAAGATGAGTACAATGTACAATGCATCAGAGCATAGTATCATGCTAAATTAACTGCTTCCATTAATTTATTATCTAATTTGTTTCTTACGATATTGTCTTTTGCCTGCAATGAAGCTCCATTTTCTATCAGCAATGCTGCACATTTGCTATGATCATACCTTACAGCTAGATGTAATGGTGATTCCATCTGTAAAAAGCAAAGTACTGAATGTTATACGTTTAATGCACCCTTCCAAATGCACTGGAAATAAATGATACCACAGAGACAATCTTTATTTATATCTTGAAATTGACATTTGGAGTTTCAACATGTTCAGTGAGATTTAATTTCTACATGATTTCTGTGAAATTAATCAAGAACATACCATTTACTTAATTGATTCACAATGTTTGTACTTTTAAGAATAACGTTTCAAATCTTCTGTTTACCATTGCTTAAATGTTATCACAAACAAGTGTACAAAAGTGTTCCAAAGCTGAATAAGTTTTTTTTGTATCCATTTTTTAAGGGGTTTCATGCTTAAAAATAAATTGAAGACACCAAGGTTATTTTTTCTTAAAATGTCCTGTACCAAGTCAGAAAAATGGCAATTGCTATCATATAGTTCGTTTCTGTGTGAGTTGCATTGCCGGTTTTTTTGTTTGTTGCAGTTTAGAGTTTCTGTTTTGTAGTTGTTTTTTTCTATGATATTTGATATGTTTCCCTCAGTTTTAGTTTGTAACCCGGATCTGTTTTCTCTCAATCGAGAAATGACTTTCGAACAGCAAACTAGTGTTGCCTTAATTTGAATAATTCTTACTCGATTGTTGATTTTATGGACAAGTTCCTTGTTCGTCTCCAATAGTATTTTGATACCATCAGCATAATCATAAATAGCAGCAGTATGTATTGGTTGATTTCCCTGGAATACATCACAATATATATATATCGTTAGGGTTTAACAAAGAAATATAAAACACACACACAGGGTTCCCGTTGGCGGCAACAAGTAAAGTTGTGACTACCATATCATTATTAACGATAGTATTTCAAAATAACTATAACGTTTCGAAGTCGTTCATCGTGATTGTTTTGTAGGGCTTCTTTCACGTTTTCTTATCAGTCAACACTCAACGCCTTTTCATCACACGTGTTTATTTCGACAGTAATAATCAGCTGTTTGTCATAAGATACAAGCATTAGATACATTTGTCCAATGGTTCGATAAAATGGTGTTGGCAAATGTCTTCAAATGCGTCTAAAATGAGTTGATTCTACAACTTTAAAAAACAATATTTTCCTTGAAATTAGGACTTTGTTGGCCAAAATTTGTTCCCGTGAACAAAGTTCCAGTGGAATTTATATCACAGGAAATATGTTTTGGGAAATTTTTTCACAGATGATTTCAACATAATTTGTTCCATTTCTATAAAATAAGTTTCAAACTTTACCTA
Organism: Mytilus edulis; assembly: GCA_019925275.1. Lineage (NCBI taxonomy): Eukaryota > Metazoa > Mollusca > Bivalvia > Mytilida > Mytilidae > Mytilus > Mytilus edulis. The sequence goes on from CM034359.1 coordinate 13,205,779, forward strand.
GTGAAATAAGTTCTTGGTTTGTGAGATTTGTTCTTCGCCTGTTGAAATAAGTTTCTTGTCTGTGATATATGTTCCACTGGTTGAACAAGTTATATTTAAGAATTAAATGCTTCGTTTTGTAACTCCATTGGGGATGTAAAAGCGTTGACCGAAGTACATATTGTATTTGGAGTAAAGCAAATGTTTTATAAAATATACTCCTTAATCTTTTTATAAATGGCTCTTTTTTACACAGAAAAAGTAGAAGAAGAAAAATCATTCAGAAAAAAAGTATAGCTAAAAATGAACAAATGTTCTTATTTGAAAAGGACAAAGTGACTGATCAATTATATCAAAAGGCATGTTAAAACAAATGACAAACTCTTTTTAACTGTGTGACGACCTTAGTATATATGTATGACTAGATCACATGTCCAAGACCGTTTAACATATATAACAGAAACCAAGGAGGACTAAATGGTGTACTGAATTAGATTTCTCGTTTGAATTGTTTTACATTGTCTAATCGGGGCCTTTTATAGCTGACTACGCGGTATGAGATTTGCTCATTGTTAAAGGCCGTGTGGTGACCTATAGTTGTTAATGTCTGTGTCATTTTGGTCTCTTGTGGACAGTTGTCTCATAAGCAATCATACCACATCTTCTTATTCTTTATACTGAAATCAAATTCATTTTAAATAGGCCCATGCATAGACACCATCAATCATTAATCCTTGTAAAATATTGTTGCTAAGTCTGTTCTTGAGTAATGTTTTTACTCAAGCCATAGTACTTAAACCTCTCTCACATCTTACAAATAAAAGATAAAAATAATAAAATAGTATTTCATTTGACAAGTTTGTTTTGTGCATCTCTGATAACAGATGGCTCTTGTAGGACTCCCTCCTCCTGCGAATGCAAGGCCTTCCGATCCAGGTTTCTGTCCTATTTCTTGCTTTTGTTTCATATTTTGGCACTAAGTACAGTAGATTCCTTCCTCTGTGACTATAAGCCATTTGAAGTCTTGCTCATATTTGTTTTCACTTGCGTGTCTTTTCCGTTGTTTGGTTGATTTTTGTTCAATTTCCACAACTTCAACATTACTATCAATTTTATTTAAATTATTTGGACTGGTATTGTCTTTATCACCATCGTCATCTACCTTTCTCTTTCCCCGATTGATAAATGAAAACATTGAAATTTGACGATTGGACGCCATCTTTGTCAATGGAAACAAATAAGCAAGGTGCAATTAGTATTCAAATTTTAACTGTACGGAACCGAAAAAAAATCCCAAAAAAGCCGGCCAACTCCTTAAATCGAAAAGTGGTCGGCTTTCAAAAGAAGGCACACCGGCTTAAATGCCGAATGGAAAACACTATGAGTGTGCATGCATGGAATGCAATTGAAGGCATGACTGTAACCACAGAGTGAAGATAAGAAATAAAAGCAATGGTACTGTAACATATTCTAAATTCATGTTTATTGTGGTATTCCTCCTGACAGAAGACATATATTAAAATTGAGAAAATTTGAAATACAAAGGTTATTTTTCACATAAAAAGGGCAGTTTTAAAGTTTTATAACAGTTTTCTTGGAATCAATATTTATTCCATTAAGAAGCAAATCAGACTTTTGAAGTTTTTTTCTGTTGTGAATGCACTTCATAATTTAGATTAAAATTATATGTTGTCATACTTACGATTCTGTCTGTACAGGTTGTCAAAGCTCCAAGAAAAATCAATTTCTCGACACATTCAGTTTGTTTGTATCTGATGGCAACATGTAAAGGAGTTTCTTTCTAAAGAAAAACATATTTATTTTGGTTTGACATACGTACAATTTAACGTCTCAATAGAGGTTTCGCGTTCGAGTAGTCCATTATTTAAAAAAAAATCTAATCCAAATTTATAAATTCTGACTGCATAACATTGAGACTAGTTATTGCGGGAACAGGATTAATCTTGAAATTTATTGTTGTTCTTTCTGTTTATTGTAAACTACTTTCAATTAATCTATTAAAAGGAGACTCTGGGACTATTATTGTTATTTCTAGTGATAAGAATGGATGCAATTCAGAGTATGACATTAAACGTAGACATCTATTGATTGTTTGGTACTGTTTGTATCTCACTATGATTCATGTTTTTCGTTGTTAGATTTCTCTGCCAGGAACATACACATACAGATTGGTTGCTCTAAAACTACTCAATGGATTTGTAAACATCTTTAACTCATTTGAAAGTTGAAATACTACTCTTTCTTTATCCAAGACAAAGTTTATTTTGGTAGAATTAATTAAGAATATTAATCATTAACCGCCAAAAGGTGCTCGCTATCACTATCACATCTAGGTAGTAGTACAAATCTGTTATTTTCCTTTTATTGAACATACACCTACTACAAAATCGTCTCTCAGAGTTTTGATGTGCCAGTATGCTTCCAAGTAGAAAAACAAATATTTATTAAACTGTTCGATGCCAACCTTATTGCAATTTTCATCTATGGAGACCTATAAATTCATTCATAAACAAATTATTCGAAAACTGGGACATTATTTTGTAGGTAATACTTTAATCACATAAATCAAAGGACGTTCATAATTTTAAAAAAACCCACATCAAAACTTAATACCCCCATTGAACCCGACTAGTTCAACATAAATATAAACATTTCCCTTGGAATACCCAGGAGTTTTTTTGACACCATTATTTTATTATTTGGACTACACAGTTTGAAACTTTGTGAGTGATAAGTTACATGTAATTAATATCCAACATAATTCTCATTGTGCAATAATTATAATAATTATTCATGATTAAAAATAATAATATTGTCCTGTGCTACTCGTACATATTAACACATATGTCTTCAATTTAGATATGATTTTCTTTTCATATTTTCTGTTTTTGTTTTCCACAGCTTTTTTGTATAATTAAATTTGATAGCAAAATAGTAAGATAAGATCACATTATTTTTCTTGTTGTCTACGATTAACAGCTGGACACTTGATATATACAAGTGATTTAGAGATTAACTCTTCCCTTATGTTTTACATGTTTAACTGAAATTATACTGATCGTAGTAATTGCAGTTAGCACATTCCCAACATGTCAGAGCCAAAGGCAAGTAAAAGAGTCAAATTTCTTCGTTTATACGCGTTGTTTTCAAGAGTCGCTAGCTGGATATTTAAGATATTGGTGTGTTAATTATCTTAGTATCATATGGGGGCCTGTTACCAAAATAACAGCCATAGAAAATTTACAGAAACAGAAAATAATCGTAATTTGTGGACAAATAACTTGAAAGATAAGTGTAACTGTTTGAAATATGACTATGATCATGGTTAGTGATTTTATCAGTATCCTTTGCTTACGGAATATTTCATAATAAATGGAAATGTGTCCATGGGACACAGATAATTCCCCCACTTGCATAATTCGTTATAAAGGAACATTAAATCAAGAACAGTAAAAGTGATACATGTATTTCCCGAATTGTTCATGATTTGAGTTTTGAGGTAATAAGCATTTTTTTACAACATGTGATTGAGGTAAATTTCAGTTAGAGAATAGAAAAAGTTATTAGCAATTTTTCCATTTGTAAAGGTGTAAAACGGTTTATGTGATGACTCCAAAATTCACAACTTGATCAATGTTATGCAGTCTTAAGCATTTTTTGTTCATTTGTAAATGTGCCAACCTCTATAACAGCTAAACTGACACAACCAAAATGATCAATTGTTTTGTGTAATGCGTAATAAGCATGGTGTATAAGTTTCACAAAATTTGGTTAAGGCAAACTAAAGATAGAGAACGGAAACCATTTAATAACGCAATTTTTCATTTGTAAATGGCATAACTCTAGATCAGTATAATTGATGTCTCCAAAATTCGAACTTTATCTGTGTTAAATATCAACAAGCACAGTGTGTATAAAGTTTCATAATATTTGGTTAAGGCAAACTTAAGTAAGAGAACAAACAGAAACACAAAAAAAAACCCAACAATATATATAATTGTAGAACGGCAAAAGTGACACTACCAAAGTTCAAATTTGATCAGTATTTTATGGAATTATGTAATGGGTATGAGTTTCATAACATTTTGTTGAGGCAAACTCAAATAATGGAATAGAAAAAAATTGCAATTTTTATGTTTAAAAGGAGAATTACTCTAGTACCGTTAAAATGACGCCACCAAATTTCGAACTTGATCTGCATTATATGGTAATTAGCATTGTATATAAGTTTCGAAACATTTGATTGAGGCAAACTCAAGTAAGTGAACGGAAACCAACTTTGGGACGTACACACGGATAATACGGCGAGGACATAGAACACTGTTATTTTAAAGACAACACAAAACGCGTAATATTATTCAGGATCGAAATACTTTTTCAAAATTAGTCAAGCTTTTAGTTGAACATTGTTCAAAAGGGAACGAGATTAATATTACAAAGGAGAATAAGAAACAATGACCTAAATCATATCTTCACTTGAAAACGAACGTCATTTAATCATTATAGTTTCCATAAACAATATGCGAATTTGGAAAATCTTTGCCTATTCTTGCCATCATGATGAACATTTACCGTAAGTTGAAACTTGTAAAATAAAAAAAAAATACAAAGCAAAAAATAACTAGAGGTTCTTAAGAGCCTGTATCGCTCACCTTGGTCTATGTGCATATTCAACATAAGACACAGATGGATTAATGACAAAATTGTGTTTTGGTGATGGTGATGTGTTTGTTTATCTTACTTTACTGAATATTCTTGCTACCTACAATTGTCTTCATCTTTAATGAACTTGACCCATTAGTTACAGAGGAAAATATTTTGTTAAATAGTTATCAAAAGTACCAGGATTATAATTTTATACGCCAGACGCGCGTTTCGTCTACATAAGACTCATCATTGACGCTCAGATCAAAAAAGTTAAAAAGCTAAACAAAATTTACAAAAATTTACAAAATTTATGAAAATTGTTAAACATTGACTATAAAGTGCTTTAACTCCTTAAGGGGTCAACTGACCATTTTTGTCATGTTGATCTATTTGTAGATCTTACTTTTCTGAACGTTATGGCTTTTTACAGTTTATCTCTTTCTACAATAATATTCAAGATAACCAGAAAACGGCAAAATTTCCTTAAAAACTACCAATTCAATGGCCGCAACCAAACAACGGGTTGTTCGATTCGTCTGAAAATTTTAGGTCAGATAGATCTTAACTTGATAAAAAATTCAACCCCTTGTTAGATTTGCTTTTAATGCTTCGGTTTCAGAGTTATAATCCAAAATCTACATTTTACCCCCAATGTTCTATTTTTAGCCATGGCGGCCATCTTGGTTGGTTGGCTTGGTCATACCACACATTTTTGAAACTATATACCCTAATGATGATTGTGGTCAAGTATTGTTAAATTTGGCCCAGTAGTTTCAGAGGAGAAGATTTTTGTAAAAGATTACTAAGATTTACGAAAAATGGTTAAAAATTGACTATAAAGGGCAATAACCCCTAAAGGGGTCAACTGACCATTTCAGTCATGTTTACTTATTTGTAAATCTTACTTTGCTGAACATTACTGCTCTCACAGTTTATCTCTATCTATTAAAATATTCAAGATAATAACCAAAAACAGCAAAATTTCCTTTAAAATTACAAATTCAGGGGCAGCAACCCTACAATCAGTTGTTCAATTCATCTGAAAATTTTAGGGCAGATAGATCTTGATCTGATTAACAATTTAACGTCGTCAGATTTGCTCTAAATGATTTGGTTTTTGAGTTATAAGCCAAAAACTGCATTTTACCCTTATGTTCTATTTTTAGCCATTGCGGCCATCTTGGTTGGTCAACCGGGTCACGCCACACATTTGTTAAACTATATACCCCAATAATGATTGTGGCCTAGTTTGGTTTAATTTGGTCCAGTAGTTTCAGAGGAGAAGATTTTTGTAAAAGTTAACAGACGACGCCGGACGACGACTGACGACGGACGCGAAGTGATGAGAAAAGCTCACTTGGCCCTTTCGAGCTAGGTGAGCTAAAATTTAGTAGATTATTCACTAATTCTAGTCACACTATCAAGCTTTCAAATACGATTATTAATATATAATCGTCAGCCGCGTCTGCGTATAAAGAAAATTACGAGAGTGTGGCAAAAGTGAGAGGTTTAGCTATTAAACCAGATTTAGTTCACCATTTTTTACATTTTAAAATGCCTATACCTAGTCAGGAATATGACAGTTGTTGTCCATTCGTTTGATGTGTTTTTGCATTTGATTTCGCCATGTGATTAGGGACTTTCCAATTAACGTTTCCGCGGAGTTCAGTATTTTTGTGATTTTTCTATTTACGATTATCACTGATAAGTTACTATTATCATGTCCAAGTTACAACTTTCTAATAATCAAGTTACGATTATCATATCAAAAAAAATCTTGGAGTTACGATGATACTCCTTAAAATTTCGATGGCTGTTATTTCGGTAACAGTAGATATAGGAAGAGGTGGTGTGAGTGCCAATGAGACAACTCTCCATCCAAATAACAATTTAAAAAAAAGTAAACCATTATAGGTCAATGTCCGGCGTTTAACACGGAGCCTTGGCTCACACCGAACAACAAGCTATAAAGGGCCCCAACATTACTAGTGTAAAACCATTTAAACGGGAAAACCAACGGTCTAATCTAGATAAAAAAAACGAGAAACGAGAAACACGTATATATTACATAAACAAACGACAACTACTGTACATCATATGATATTACGAACACACACACACACACACAACAACAAATACCGTACATGTCAACATAGAGCTGAGTCATTCTTGAAAACAACGCTTGCACACGGGGAAATAAGAAGAAAACGATATTACTTGTTTTAGCTCCGCCATGTTCGGATCGTGAAAACTGCAATTACCATGATCAGTTTGACACCAGTGATGTATACAGTGTTACCATGTGCTTTATTTACATAATTTATTTATCAATTTACTTCTTGTTGTAACATCGTATTGACTCTGGTTTGTTTTTTCGAAATATTCAGATGGATAAGCACTTTAAAACATTAATATGAAGAAATTGTATTAATGAAACAGTAAATCATCATGAAGATGTGTTTATTAATTTTCTGAGTGATGATTATTTCGGCATGTTAAATGGTGGTCGATTTAATGATTACCAATTTACCTGTATTAATCGATAGTAGATTATATAACGCGTTATGGATTTTTTTAAGATTTTGAAATAATTCCAATGTCGGATATAATTAATAATATATTTTACATTTCTGATAGCATTCTGGATCACTCAGTATTATATTGTTATGTAATTTTAACTCCTAATTTAAAAATAAATACAGATACGAATGAAAGCAAGAATAATTCTAGATATAAGCATAATGTGTCAACAGTGCCAAATGATTTCATAAATTAATGGAAGCTATTCAGAAAATGGCAAAGTATATTGAAGGATCAAGTGATGTTCAAAATGCCTACGACGAATTCCAATATTCCATTAAAGATGAAATGAGCAACAAGTTACCTGTTTATAACAGTTCAAGTGGGCATAAACGAAAGAAGTCACGTGTTAAACCTGGACCAACATCATTAAAGCAATAAGATAACAAAATTAATACTGTTCCGAAAGAAAAACATTTGACCGGCTTAACCGAAAATTTAAAAGAAAATATCAAGCAACTGAACCCTGCATAAGATTTTCAGAAAAGAATTACACATTTACTTTTCATTACAAATTTCAGTAATTACCTTTTTTTATCATAAAGTACAAAAATTATTCCAAAAAATCAAAACGTGATGGTCCCAGGTGACTTTTAAAATGTAGATATCATTGAAAATGCTCCAAATTATCTCCCTTTAGTGCAAAAGTGCCTTTTTTGCATTAAAATTGAAATATCTTACTTTAACTCATCGGTGACCTATATTTTTTATTGTTGTTTTCTAAAAAGTTTCGAAGTCAGTTTGTGAGCGTAAATGAACGGTGACCCTATGTTTTCATTTATATTTCTTTTAAGTATAAGATAAAGTTCATTTATAGAAAAATATAAGATAAAAAATTTGATTTAGACCCGCGAGCAACCTTAATACTGAAATTTATATATCTACGCTTAAGGCACCTATTTCCAGAGCAGATGTTCTCAATGCAGTCATGCTCGCCAAATTACAGAAAGCTACAGGAATTGACGACATCCCAGCAGAAGTATTAAAAAATGACACAGCTATTGACACCAAATTATTTTGGGCTACTGCAATCTCGGCAAAGTTCCAATTCACTGGAAAAGGGGTATAATAAACCCAATATTTAAACACAGATCCGATGAAAATAGAAACCCGCTCAATTACAGGGAATAATTTTAATTTCTGTGTCTTGTAAAATCTATTGTAACATTTTAAATTATTGTACAAGTAAGCAGCTTGAAGATAGATAAATTTATGTGACGAACAAAATGGATTTCGACGTGGCAGAAGCTTTAAGGGATATATACACAATCATAAATGATCGTGAAACATCAAGAAAATACACATTCACATGTTTTAATCACATGAGAAAAGCCTTTGATACGGTTTATCATAGCTTTTTATGATATAACTTGAAACTGCATCGAGCAGGAATAAGGGGAAAGTTTGTAATTGCAATTCAGTCATTGTATCTTTTTTAAAGTAATATTTTCAATTTGTAATGTTTTATTTATCAGATTTTTACCGAAATGTGATCATTTTATAATACTTCATATTGCATAACTATTTTTTTCTATCCAATATTCATTTATATTTTAAGTGAACTGTCCCATTCTGAGCATAAGTTTAATAAAATATTTTTGTATATATTTTTATTTGTATTTAATTAATTTGTGTCACCATAATAAACAAATTTTATTCTTTTATTTATTCTTATTCTAAATGAATAAAGGATAAATATAACTCTAGCACCTTTAAGAGAGGATTTTATTTAATAGGTCATTAATTCAATACTTCAAACTTCTTTAATCTTATAAACCGAAAAGATTCAAAACATAAAAACATGTACATTGTGTAACTGGTTATGACCCGTTACACTTTTCCATGAATAATCTTTGATTCATTTTAAATTCAACTGAATAAAGGTTATAGAAAAAGTTTTTTTGTTTCTCTGACATCTTCGAGATTTTGTGTCAGGATGAAGTCTCAGGATGTTAAACCTGTATGGAAGTTACCAGTTAAAACAATATCTAAAATTGTAAAAGAGTTGTTAAAAAATCCAAAAATGATAAGTTTTAAAAATTGTCTATCCCAAATTCATGTATTTATTTTAAAGTTAATGTTATATTTGTAATTCTCATCGGATTTTGTAAAATGTATTGACGTCTTTTTTTTTAATTATATTTAGGAGTTACGGAAAGAAAAATTAATCACTGCCTTTATTAATTATACTTAATTTTGTACGATAATTTACGTTTCAAGTTAGATTCATAACAAACTGGACATATATAATATACTATAGTTAATTGCTATTAATAAGTATTGCAATATGCATTGTTTAAATGTAATATCAGTATTTAGTTCTTATATAATCTAAAATCAATCCTAATTATATCTACTTTTAAATAAAAGTTTTCATATGTTCGTCACGCTGTTTCTAAAATTTACATGTGGCGTAATGTTTGTGCCTTTTCGCCATCGTATGTGACGTCATTTTAAAATTTATGATTTACTGCGTTTAGGCCTGAACTGAGTCGGGTGTTTCTATTCTGTTTGGTCTTAGCATTATATATTCGGGTTTAGTTTTCAGTAATTAGTTTATACTTCAGTTTCATTATAAATATCTCTTTCATATTCATTTGATAAAATGTACTGTTTACATTAGCATTACTTGTTCTAAATAATAAGGATGTTCTTATCCCAAGCATAAAAACTACGCCGTATTTTGCAAAACCTTTTTCAACTTTTGATCATCAGTGCTGTAGAACTTTGTACTTTTTTTCACTTTCGATCTTTTATATCTGGGCGTCACTGGTGAGTCTTGTGTTGACGAGGCGCGTTTTTGACGTATTGAATTTTAAACCTGATTCTTTTTGTTATCTATTAATCATGTGTTTCTTTGTATAATATGTTCTCCTATTTATTTGTATAGTAGTCCTGTAATATTATGTTGTCATTTCAATGTTATATTTTACTTGGCCATTAAAGTGCGAGGTTTGGCATGCCACAAAACCAGCTTCAACCCACCATTTTTATTCCCCTTTAAAAATGTCCTGTACCAAGTCAGGAAGATGGCTATTGTTATATTATTGTTCGTTTTTGTGTGTGTTGCATTTTAATGTTGTGTCGTTTGTTTTCTCTTATTTTTGAGATATTAAGATAAGACGTGGCACGGTACTTGTGTATCCCAAATTCATGTATTTGGTTTAGATGTTATATGTGTTATTCACTTGGGATTTTGTCTGATGCTTGGTCCGTTTCTGTGTGTGTTGCGTTTCGGTGTTGTGTCATTGTTCTCCTCTTATATCTAATGCGTTTCCCTCGATTTTAGTTTGTTACCCCGATTTTGGTTTTTGTACATGGATTTATGAGTTTTGAACAGCGGTATACTACTGTTGCTTTTATTTTGCATTTTCCATGTCCATGTACATACCATTTTATTTTATTTTTTATTTTAAACAACATTTTTCAGTAATTATCAAATATACATCTGTAAATTGAATGTGTTAACAAAATCTTTTACTTAGGCTTATGATGACTTTCAATAATGTGACAGTTAACTGTTTTCTAAAGTAAAAAAATCAATTAAAATACTTAAAGTATACAAAGCATTTTAACAAGTTAAATATTTAATATTGATGAAATATGAAATTAACGAAAAGGTTCATTTAAGGCATGATATGTAGACCATAGACATATTCTTAAGATTGTTTAATTGTAATCAAAATGTAACCAAAAGGTGAACAGGATAACAATGTATTTTCAAAAATAACTAATTATTAAACCAAATTACATTTGCTCAGATTTTTGGCTAATTAATGATTACATGGATTACTTGACAAATTGAAATCGATTTCAGCTAATTAATAACTCTAATTCCAATCACCCCAAGCCTTATAGTTGAAGTTATACCAGATGCCATCTTGTTCATACATTTCTAGCTGTGAACACATATCTACAGTTCATGCATTGTATATAAAAGAAGGACGAAAGATACCAAAGGAACAGTCAAACTCATAAATCTAAAGCAAACTGACAACGCCATGGCTAAAAATGAAAAAGACAAACAGAAAAACAATAGTACACATGACACAACATAGAAAACTAGAGAATAAACAACACGAACCCCACCAAAAACTAGGGGTGATCTCAGGTGCTCTCGAAGCAGATCCTGCTCCACATGTGATACCCGTCGTGTTGCTTATGTGATTACAAATCCGACAAAGTCGACAAAAAAGCTGTCATGTTGACATCTGAAAGACATCTATTATTTGTTCTGTTCGTTAATTTTACAAATGTATCCAGTTGACAGATATCTTTGTTAATGTGTTGGAATTCATGTGTTTTAATGCATTTGAATTGTATTATGGCAAAACAATATGTGTAAAATACGTATATTAGTTTAATTTCACACCGTCTCACATCATATATATTCACTTACTGTTTTTTGATGTCCCTGGTTAATTATTTTGTTGTCTTTTAAGACTAATTCTTCCACGACTAATGGATATCCATTCTTGATTGCTATAACAAGATTGTTTCTAGTTGGCACTTGGTCAGGAGATGACAACTCTCTACGTGACATCTTCCTGCCTTAAATGTGACTACACAAAAAAAAAAAGGACAAAACATTTTTATTGTTGCCATTTTGTAATTATGCTTGTTAACATGTGCAAAATAAGATAATATATATTAATACAACAATCACCATAGCACCGGGTGGTTATAAATGACCGAAAGTGTTTTTTTTTTCTTCAATTTCTTGGAGTATTTGAAAATCATTGACATTAAAATAAGACAACAGTCGCGATTTCACATTTTATAAACATGCATATGATAAACATATAGAATAAAATCAAATGATATCAAAAACACAAGACCATACCTTGTTTGTTTTAACTTAGACGAATCTCGAATTATAAAGGTAATGCACATACTAACGACAATTCGAATACTCAAACCCACGTCATATTATCTATCAATAGACACGTGTTATGCTGTTTTGAGCTGTTTGTATTACAAGGAATACATGATTGTGAAACAACCATTTAAAACATTTTGTATTTCTTAAGCATTGATGACACAAAATTACTATTTATAAAAAGATAAATATGAATAAACTCACAATTATAGATACTTCATTGTGGTTATTATTTTTATAAGTGTTTTTATCTCCATTCTCAAGTATTTAGAAGTTTTACTTGTTGCGATATTACTGCAGCGAAACTGTCATTTTATGACACTCAAAAAGGAGACAAGTTAAACCAAAACTATATAATTTGATTAAACTACTTCAATTCAACATTTGATAATAAAATCAGTAAACACTTTTAATTTGGATTTTACATTTAGTTTTAGGAGGTTGCTTGCATAACATTGTACGTTTCATTTTTGGTTCTTTACATACGAAGAATAACAATTTGTTATCATTGCTCTGATAATTCAGAAAATTATTAAATAGGCCCTATCTTATAGAATATAAACTAGTTCAATTAGCTTTTTGTTGAATTTCTAAATATGTTTGTTTGAAACCCGAAATCTAAAAAATATACTTGTACATGATACAATAGAAATATTTTGAAGAATCTCGTTAGCGACATCGTTAACCTGATTTTGATTTTTCTATCATTGGAGGTAATTTCGGTTATATATTTCTTCACGTATTTCGGTTTTTACTTAAACTTGCTCTTGAGATTTGATAAAGATAAACCCGGTATTGAGGCTACTTTTATGTTTGATAAGTTGTAGTTCAAAGTGGATTACAAAATATTGATTAAATGTTGACAAATGTTGATATTGAAGATAAGGAAATAATTATATTGGATGACTTTAATATTGAGTTGGTGTCATTGTAAGAATGACTGGTTGATACATTCCGCAATTCAAAATGTCTGATTCCTTAATTAAAGACAAGGAGAATTTTATGTCTACTGAATGTTCCAAATGGTGGTTAATCCGGAAAAAAGGCTTCAGACGAATAAAATTTATGAATAGCATATTTTCATTTTCCCAAGGCCACCTCCTTTAAATATATGTAGAAATAACCTCAAGTTACTTGTTTTCAAAATAATATAGTATGTGTTGTATATTTTGAAGCCAAACCATCCCAGGCCAAAATTTCAATTGTTTTAAATTTGATAATACAGGTTTTTTTTTCTTTCTTCAGGAAACAATTTCAAAAACAATACAACTAGTATGCAGTCAAGGCATCTGAACTGATTTTTATAATTTGATTGCCTGAAATATAAGAGAGAGCAAAATATACCAAAGGGACATTCAAACTTCTAAGACGAAAATAAACTGACAACGCTTAGGTATAAAAAAAGAAAAGGACCGACATAGCATACAGAACTCTTTATTAAAATTCAAATTTCAAAGACGTAGCAACCCAAAATCCAACAAAAGCCAGGTGTTATCTTGAGTGAAAAGTGAAAAGACTTTGTTAGAGTAAACATGTTGATAAGCATTAGACGCTACACTGAACTCGACAGTGCTGTTATAACATAACAACTCACTGCAAGAATAGATTTCTTATGCTGTATTTTGCAAAACGTTTCGGAATATTTGATTCTCGATGCTATTCAACTTCTTAATTTCTTCTGCCTTTTAACTTTATTCGAGCGTCACTGATGAGTTTAGACGAACTGCGCGTCTTGCGCGATACAAATTTCAATCCTGGAATCTATGACAAGTTTATTCATCTGCAAAATTCAGATTGCTTATCATACTGTATGAGTTTTTCTCATTGCTTTCCATAGTGTGTCGTGTGCTTGTCTTAAAAAAGGGATGAAAGATACCAGAGGAACAGTCAAACTCATAAATCGAAAATAAACTGACAACGCCATGGTTAAAAATAAAAAAGACAAACAGACAAATAATAGTACACAAGAAACAACATAAAAACAAAAGACTAAACAACGCGAACCCCACAAAAACTGGTACAGTTTCTTATTTTTGCACACATTCAATATTTCCCTATTTGAATATTTACAAATAAATGTGAAAATAAATATCGAAATTACTTATGTAATTAACTTAAAGCTAATGTTGCAAATACCTGGGGCATGATTGACTTAGATGTTGCTATTCTGTTGTTGTTTGCGGTTTCGGTAACGTTGCTTCAGAACTGTTTGTTATTTGGAATTTTAACTTTTTTGTTAATCACTAATCAGTCTTTTTAGACAAAAATCGCTTCTGGCGTAACCACAAAATTTCAATCCTTGCATCTGTAATTTATTTATTTATTTGGGAGGATAGTAAGTTGATTGCAGACGATTCAGCATTACATATTTCATGTGTATTAAGATCGAGATGAAATATAGAAAAAAATGCCAATTTATATTCTCAGCAAATTGTTGATAATAAACTATGTTCACAGGATGGATAGAAATCATTTCTCAGATATTAATTTCAAGAATTTGTTGTTGATCGCAGTATAGCGTTTCCTTTTGATACATTCAACATTTATAGACTCTTAAAGATTCGAAGCATGCCGTTTATGTACTTACTTCAAAAAGGAAAGTTGGTCATCAAAAGACTTGTTTTCGTTCATATTTACTTACATACTTAATTCCTACAGTTTACCTTACAGAAAATATAAGTGCTAAGTTTTTGGTACTCAATGCTGTTCACCCTCGTTCTTTATTTGGCTTTTTTAGGTTTTTGATTAGAAATTCATTGATGAGACTTTTCTGACAATATGCATGTCTGACGTATAAGATTTCATTCGGGTATCAAATGGCAAAATCAAAATTTCAAACAAAACAAACGAACGGAAAACCACTGTCATATTACTGATTTGGAACAGGCATTTCTTTATGTAAAAACTGACGTATTAGAACTGGTTTTATATCTAGCTCAAACTCACAGTTTTATGACAGTCGCAATATATTGAAAATTCAATAGTTACAAAAAACCAAAATTTACGGTACAGCAGTAAAAATTGTGTTATAATCCTAATCACTATAAAAACAAACAAATTTGGCAACAAAGAAAAAAGAAAATTGCCTATAGACAAAGCAAAAAAAAAAGAGACAAGAATACAAAAAAAAAATGATTCCAGCACAACACATTGCCGGGATACATACGAACCGATCCAATCCAAAAGAGTTGTTCCAAAAATGGACTGATAATAAAAGGCTTGGCATTAACAAACAACAATATAACATGTTAATACGTTGAAGGAAAAGGCAACATAAGTGTACTTATGTGCAAATCCTTTTCACAAACAACGTCATTACTTAACACCTATACTTCAAATCCATCATGTATTATTGGTATAGTTGATATGGAACATTTATCAAGAAGGTATTGGATCTTTGAATTATGAATTATTTTTAGAAAAAGGATGAAACATTTAAAAGATTGTCTAAGTCTTTTCTTAAGCTGGGGTCACACATTCACGATTTTTACTACCGTTCTTGACAGGACCATTCCCGATTAAAATTTATTAAAAGTCTGATCAAGATCCTGTGAATCGTGGATGGAAATTCAAACTTAAATTAAAATTTGTAAAAAAAATAATTTGATCACGACAACAATCAGATAGTGTCCAGGAAGCACCGATATTCAACCGTTTCTAAGCGAATAAGTCCCGATAATCCCGTTCTGAATCCGCTTCTAATCCGATTTGTATTTTTCGCCAGGTAAAATTCGACCGAGTCTGTCACGACTGCGTCTAGACTCTACCGAATGTAATCCGACTGAGATCAGACAGTGACCAGACTGAACCGACGCTGACGGAAGTTATTTGTTCGAAAACTGTCGGCTAATTCGGGATGATCAGGTACTGTCGGAACGTAATCCTATCACGGTCCGCTCTATCGCATTGCAAACGGCTTTGTCTGGTCTCAGTCGTATTGTATTCTGTAGTTGTCGGGACTCTGACGTGGGTATCGTTGACGAATTTCGTATTAATAACGGGACTGTTTCGGAACGGTTTCGGCAAAAAACGGTTCGCAATCGACAAGATCTGGATGCAATCTGGACTCAATCGGCAGAAAAACAACTATGAAAAATTACTCCGGATCATTCCCGTTCCACAGGACACCGTCCAGAATACACAAGACATTGTTCGGAATTCGATCCGATACAGCAGAATCTGTCACGACATAGCCACGATTGTAATCCGATTAGACAAAATCGGCTGAGTTGCCCCGAATGTTACGGGACGCACCTAACTGTCGGGATGCTTTGCCGAACTATTCGGACACTTCCCGATCTGTAGGAATCTGTTACGAACTAAAACGAATGCGTTCAGACAATGATAGGACATTCCAGATAATTGAGGATACCAATCCGACTTTTTCACTTTTCATATCGCATTGCTGTCTGATCTAAAACGGGAGCAATAATCGGCAATGTGTGAACCCCGCATTATAGACAAGCTTTGTTGTCCACATAAATTCGTTTAAATATTATTCTTGGATCCCCTTTCAATTTACATTTGTGTAGGTCCTTGACTTATCAGAAAAGCAAATATATGCATGTTTATTTTATAAAAGAAATGCTTGTAAAACTACTATACTAAAAAAGCAAGCACGGCTAAAAAATTCTTTCATATTCATTGAAGAATTTAAAGATCAATTTCATTTCTGTAATGCAAAATATATTCTACTTTAAGAAAATATATAGTCGCTGTGAATAATATATAAAATTGAGAATGGAAATAAGGAATGTGTCAAAGAGACAACAAACCGACCATATAGCAGACAACAGTAGAATGTCACCAACAGGTCTTCAATGCAGCGAGAAATTCCTTCATCCGGAGGCGTCCTTCAGCTGGCCCCTTAATACATACATATACTAGCTCAGTGATGATGAACGCCATACTAAACTCCAAATTGTACACAAGAAACTAAAAGTTTAAATAATTCAAGACTAACAAAGGCCAGAAGCTCCTGACTTGGGACAGGCGCAAAAATGCGGCGGGGTTAGACATGTTTATGAGATCTCAACACTCCCCCTATACCTCTAGCTAATGCAGAAAAGTAAACAATATCCATATCATTCAGAATTTGATAATTTGTATCTGTGTTGATATCACATCGTTCCTGCATCCTCAGTTTTATTTAAGAAACACTTCGAATTCATTAATTTCATGACGTATTTATTTTATGGTATCAATAAATTATAGTAATCATTGTTTTGGTACAGATACAATTTATTACCTACTCTATTACGTATTCAACGTCTAAAAATATTGAGAACGAAATACATCAGTTTAAAGCAAAAACCGTATAATATGTAAATTATTAGAAAATAAGTTTTTAACCTAGTATGAAGTCTACAGAGGCACAGATTTTACAGCCGGTAACAATCATATTTCTAATGTCCATCTCAAAGACATTATAGTTGAATAATTCAAAGAAGGAATTAAAATAATCCGAAGGCAGCGATCATTTAATTGATCAGAAATTTTCAGTAAGCTTGGTATTGTCGCTCTACTTAAGGAATAACAGTACTGTAGTTAAAGAGTTGCCACCGTCAATTGTAGATTTGACGGTCGCAAATGCAGTTTTACTGGCGACGCGGAGCGGAGACAGTAAAACGGAGATTTGCGACCGTCAAATCAAAATTGACGGTGGAAACTCTTCAACTACAGTACTGTTATTCCGATTCTAATGCATTACAAAAAGAAAAAAATACGATAAAACTTGAAAAAATGTCTAAATTTGTCAAATAAAAAAAAATCCGCGAAACTTCAGGAATAATTTTGGCACAAAGACGTCATGGCTAAACGTGACGTCATACAAACGAAAACTTACAAACTGGAGGTTATTTCGTTACCTGTACGCTTCAAATTTGGATAAAATTACATTAAAACGTCAAATTCGAGGTAGGTGTTGTTTTATTTTTGATTATATAGTAGTAATCGAACATTTGTTGATTCATCAATTCAAAATGGCGGGTCTCTCCTTAGTTACGCCTGGTCAACTGTGGATTTGACGGCAACTGTTAGCCAATGAAAAAAATTGTTACATCCAAATTGCATTAGAATTCACAATTACGTTTACAAAAGCTATCTAAGTGGGTGATACAGTAGAATAACAATAACTAGTTCGACGACACTAATTTTCCTTTCTAAATAAAGGCGATAAACATTTGTTTTAAAACTCTGTAGAGTTGACAATATTGTCTTCTTAGACTGATAGCATGGTATATGAATGATCCAGCAGGTTAAGGTTGTGTACGTTGGTTTAAATCCCATCTGAACCATTGGTTTACCCGTCAGTCTTCTGTGCCGTGTTTGAGGGTTTATGAAAAAGAACGACATGTATCGGCCTTTAATGGAGTTTAGGGAGTTCGCTTCACAGTTTCAAAGTAATGAACTTTTCAAAACACTAGTTTATAATGATAAGGAATAAATAAAGGAATCCAAGGAGCAAAAAGCATATATAGGTTACCGTGCTTGTTTTTAAGATATTAGCCATTGAAATGTTGGCGGGAAAATATTCTGTGTTGACTTTGACTCATAACATTACCTGAAGGATGAAGGGGTTTGAATGCACATACAAATCACCAAACATGACTTTTTCAGCTTTGATTGCCAGAAAATAATAGAAAATATTTAGATTTTATGGTAGTAGTATGTAGGCTCTTTACTTTTATCTTGCTTTTCTCAGTTTCGATTTGTTCGTGTTTGCACTGACAACTTTGGGAATAATGTTATAACTTCCGCAACTTTGCGATATACATGTGTGCATTGCTACTCTATTCAATTGCGACATTATTCATAACATCCAAGTGCTTTACTGTATGTCTAATCAAAATGATTCCAGTATATTTTTAATTTGTCATTAAACATTCATTTGATGAAGACTGTATTTTGGTTCTTTATAGCATTGGTTTGTTCTAATTCTCGAAAAGAATTATGAATTGATTTATGTACTAATATTTACAGAGATATATTGTAATGAAAAAAAGCAACTTCTAAATATATCTTTTGAATCATTCGTTAACACGAAAAAAATCATACAACAATTACATACTAGGAGTAAATTTAGTACTTGTGCCAGACAGCGTTTCAATAAAAGATTCATCAGTGATGCCCGAATAAAAAAAAAAAAAAAAAATGTACAAAGTTGAAGAGACAATAACAATCAAAACCAAGGAGTAAACAGACTCACAAAACCGAAGGACATTTACATCAACAGTTATAAATAATAATTAAGAAACAACACTAACTCCACTAAAAACCGGGAGTGAAATCAGGTGCTCCGGAAGAATAAACATTTCCTGCACCGTATGCGGCACCCGTCGTGTTATTTCTTTGTTCTGTTCGGTAATGGTGGTTATTATGACTGAGGAAGAATATCAGATATGATTTCTGACACACTTTTGTCATATTGGCCAATCAGCTCATGATGGCGATCGTAAAATATCTTGAATGATGACCTTAATTTGACCTTAATTTGATTGATTCATAGCCCTGTTTTAACTTTTGAGAAAGCAGTATTCCTCGTTTAACAAAATCACGCACTTGAGGACCAAAAATTTCTTCAAAGTTTTTCCAAATATAGCTAGGTTATATTTTCCTCAGGTAGAAAAATCATAGTGTATTAAAAATAGTAACTTACCTATTTGCTTTTTGTTAATACAATTAGGTTTATCGACGCCATTTTTGTAAATACTGTATTAATTATGAGTATCAAATGTGTAATCTTGTTATCGTTAAAAAACAAGGTGGGACAGGTAAGTGTTAATCAATTGAAAACCAGTTATCGTATGGCTCAAGGTAATATTTCTGTTTTCCCATTATATGTACACAAATATAAAGAAAGCCTTTGTCATTTAAATGTCACAGTGAAGTTCATAGGATGTATTGAAAATAGTTATACTACGGAGAGAACGAAGGTAAGAACTGACAACTATTTGTAGACAAATGGCATTTTTGTTTTTAATACTGACTTTATCAGTGGGATTTCCAGTGTCACCAGGACAATAGAAAAAGGCACGAAATATACCACAGGGATAGTCAAACTCATAAATCGAAAATAAACTGACATCGCCAAGGCAAAAAAAGAAAAGGACAAACAGACAAACAATAGTACACATGACACAACATAGTAAACTAAAGAATAAACAACACGAACCACACCAAAAACTAGGTGTGATCTCAGGTGCTCCGGAAAGGTAGGCAGATCATAGAAAATTGACTCAAAAGAGATGGAAAAGGTAAACATAAAACCATATAAAAATCAATATGCATAGGAATGAATATCTCTTAAAACACAAAACCTTGAAATAGCTCGTGTACACAAACTAAAAATAAAGTATAATATAACCTTGTGAACTATAATGTCATGGAAATTGAAACCAAAATTCCAGCCTTGACAATAGTTATCAAACGTACCAGGATTATAATTTAGTACGCAAGACGCGCGTTTCGTCTACACAAGACTCATCAGTGACGCTTAAATCTATATTATTACAAAGCCAAATAAGTACAAAGTTGAAGAGCACTGAGGATCCAAAATTCCAAAAAGTTGTGCCAAATGTAGGCTAATGTAATTGTCGAGATTGTGTTGGAAAATGTGGAATTAAGACGGCATACAATTCGTATCATATGAACAAGCCAGTGAAGTTCTTTTAAGTTGGTAACAAAACAATAATAGCTTAGGATTCTTGGACCGTCTATGTCCAAGTTGTAATATTTCTTTAGATTACAAAAATGTCAAACCCCAGGGGCCTCTTAATGCAATATAGCTTAAAAAATAATATGAGGAAGGCGCTACCTTAAATGCCAGCTTTATAATGTCATATATATATTGATTGGTTGTTGTTTGTTTAACGTTCAGTGGCAAATATTTCATGCATGTTCAGAACGAATGTCCAAGGCTACATTTACGTATTGTTTATGTCTAAAATAAAATTATAAATTCAGATGGAAAATGCTATATTTTCTGAAAAAAATATTCTGATTCCCAAATTGATGAATTAAAAATCATAGGACAAAAAAATATTTTGAATCCAGATTCAAAATTACCAAAAATGATTTTATCTTTCAGATATGCAAATTAAATTTAACTTTTATATATCTTAAAACATTTAAAACTTCCCAAACCGCACAGATAAGTCTGTACACAGTAGTTTTTTGGGTGATAGTGGCCATATTTGCCAATTTGTTATGATAAACCTTAATACTAGTGTTAAATTTTGACTAAATAATTTTAATTGATAGCGCTGAAAGGCTTCGGTGAAAAAATCTGACTTGAAGAAAAAAACGTTTTTATTCCTGAGCATCTTCAGTTTGTGAGTCTCGTGTATTCAGAGTCAGTTTTATGTCATTTCTTGCATATATATATATTTTTGTCACATATACATGATGTACATGTAGCTTACTTTTGAAGTTTTTATATGACAGCAGAATAAAATTGAGAATGGAAATGGGAAATACAAGCATGTCAAAAATTTGCTTTCAAGTAATGATTAATCATGTCATAGTTGTTTTCGAGAAGACACATTTGGTTTCCACACAATAACTTGAGTATAAGTGAATGGATGTCTATGAAATTTTACTAGAAGGATCAATACACATAAGGAAGATTAAAATTGATTTTTATGCCCCACCTACGATAGTTTTCTGGTCTGTGAGTCCGTTCGTCCGTCTGTCTGCCTGTCTGTCTGTTCGTTCGTCCGTCTGTTCGTCCGTCTGTCCCGCTTCAGGTTAAAGTTTTTGGTCAAGGTAGTTTTTGATGAAGTTGAAGTCCAATCAACTTGAAACTTAGTACACATGTTCCTTATGATATTATCTTTCTTATTTTAAAGCCAAATTAAACTTTTGACCCCAATTTCACGGTCCACTGAACATAGAAAATGAAAGTGCATGTTTCAGGTTAAAGTTTTTGGTCAAGTTAGTTTTTGATGAAGTTGAAGTCCAATCAACTTGAAACTTAGTACGCATGTTCCTTATGAAATTATCTTTCTAATTTTATTGCCTAATTATATTTTTTATCCAATTTTACGGTCCTTTGAATATGGAAAATGATAGTGCGAGTGGGGCATTGGTGTACTTTGGACACATTCTTGTTTGGTTATGGTACAACATATTTGGGTTGGTTTTTCTTCCAAAATTTAACTTAATTTCATTGATTTTACTGGTCTAGTATATATAGATGCAACAAATACTGATTTGGCAGGAGATGCACACAAAATATGGTGTTTTAATTATTTTATCTGTAATTTGTGTATTTTTCCTATGATGTGTACTTCTTGATAATGTCGACGTGAGTATCATGATAAAGAAAATATATTTGGTAAGTATACATATATTCACAATTGACATGACGCAGTGCGCTGCCAAAGGCTATTTGTTCCCTTTAATTACCAAAATGGCATGTTTTTTCTCTCACAGAAACACATGATTTATTTGGTAAATAAATCACTTGTCAAATATTGTTTGAAACTTTCAGTAATAAAAAATTAGTTTAGCCTGTTTGAATGTTTCACTTATTGTGTTAAAATTTTAACAGAAACTACAAAACACTTGATAAAATTGCATTATCTGCAGAATTATTGATAACTTTCCTCACTATATATATTCACAAGGACATATACCTAACATATTGTCCATGCTATTCTGATCTGAGTTTTTATTCATACATACATGTATACTGGCATGACTGGTGCTGTTCCAAGTTGTCTTCTTTTTCTGTTTCTTGAGAAGTATTTGTTTAACCTGTTCAGTCACTATAAAGTGTTACAATTTTTATTTAGACGCAACACATAAATAGTGACCAAAAAGGTACCGCTTTCACATGAGAGAAGCTAGAAAAAAATTAAAATGTACACATTTTCAATATTTTTGTAGGAATAACTATCATATGAAATTCAGGAGTTACAGACTTCTGCTAAATAGAAATGTTTGAGTTCACTTGATACAAATGTACCTGTTTTCAAATTAGTTCACATTGAAGTTTGAAGGGTCTAAAATTAAAATATGTTTGATTTCAACTGACATAATAAAAAAAATGGTGTTTTTTATATGCTAAATATACATCTGTGGTCATATCAGGTTGAGCATGGCAAAGCATTTTATTGCCTTTAGGTTTGTACTTTTTTTGTTTTGGTCATGAAAATAAATTTGTAGTTCTGTTGTGAAGTTGCTAACATGAGAATACCAAAATTGCATCTATATTGTCAGTTTTTTTTCACCAACTTTTTTTTATGTACCAGGCAAAAGTTTATTCTTTGCTTATTTTGTAGACTATCCTTGTTTACAATATAGTTACACCAATTTAATTGTGTCACAGTGAGTCCATGTAGAGTCATAGAAAAAATGGGTTTGAAATGACCTCCAAACAATCCATGATACTGTAAGGACGTCAGTACCCAAATTCCATACATCATTACATGTATGGTTAATTTTAAATCCTTAAAACTGGAATATAAAAAGATGTTTTGTTTTATTTCTTAAAATATTTCAAACAATTTGACATTATTCCATGCTTCAACTTTTATTTTTTGAAGAAAAGGATGCTGGTAACAAATTTAATTTGCTCATTTTAAAAACATGATAATTATATAACTTTACATGGTGAAAGACAACTTGTATATTTCCGCTGGTTTTTTTTTTTTGCTGAATAGGTGCAATTTTGGAACTGTGATGTTATATACATGTAACCATATGCATAAGTGTTTATTGCTAAATAGGTTGAAATGTGAACCTGATATAGTGATAAAGTACTTGGTAGAGTGAAAATGTTATGATCAGGTTTAAACGGATGCATTAAATATACACAGGGACTGCTGCAGCTTGAATTTTAAAGGATGTAGCCCACATACTTCCAAGTAACATGTCTTGTACCTATTAAAGTCATAGTATTCTCATGGGTTATCATAATCTTCCCATAAAATCCAATTTTGGACAATATGGGAGCATACAATATATATACACATGATACAGTACTAAATGTACTACTCAGACTCAAGTCTCATTGTATGATTAAACTTAGAGAGAGAGAGAGAAAACAAAACAGTTTCCTCCTCCTGGGACTTATAAGGTAGATATCTGATATGTGACATAATCAATAAAAAGATTAATTTTTGTTGAGAGTTTGCCAAAGGAAGTACAGAATTAAAAGATTGTGAATTATTTGAATATTTTTTTTGTTTTAAACTTTTGTTATTAAAGTTGTGATTTAGTCTGTGGCTACCATACATGTAGGCGGATTCAGGGAAAGGGGGGGGGGCTTTTTCGTTGGGAAAAATTGTAGATTATGTTGGGAATCACTGAAGCATGACTAGGGCGCCCCGTTAGCCAGTCCCCTTATGAAAAGTTCTGGATTCGCCATTGGCTACATGAATAACCGTATAAACATGTGATCAAATTCAACAGTATAACCAACGTCATTATCACTGTTCCTTGATGTGTGGAATTATGTGGCATATGAACATAAGTAGTCCTGGTCAAGCAGTGCACCGGAGTTTACGGTATCAGGTTCGTTCGCGCCCAATACACTTTCGCACATCGCATGTTCGCACCGAAGGTCTGTTCGCACTGTACACATTCGCGCCCAATTTTAATTCAAATTCCAGTTGAATAATTGGAAAATCATGATTGTTATTATAAATTGCTTTGGTGTAAGTAAAGATTCAAGATTTTAAATGAAAAATATAAAAGATAATTGTTTTTAACAGCTTAATGTTGGTCCCTTTGATCTGAAGCAATAAAATATAGCAATATGTGAGCCAAAATTTGTTCGTGTGAAAAAAGTTTCAGTGGAACTAATTACATAGGAAATATGTTCTGGGAGAACTTTTTTCACAGCATATTTCTATATAATTTGTTCCATCTATATGAAATAAGTTCCACACTTTACCTGGTGAAATAAGTTATGGTTTGGTGAAATTTGTTCCTTACCTTGTGAAATAAGTTCCATGTTTGTGAGATTTGTTACTTATCTGGTGAAATAAGTTCTGGATTTGTGAGATTTGTTCCTCACCTGGTGAAATAAGTTCCTTGTCTGTCACGGAAATATGTTCCACTGGTTAAACAAGTTATCTTAATATATACTGAGCACTTGTCATCATTGAGTTTAAAGTCATTTTAAAAAAACATGTGTTATACAATTCTTATATTGATAATGTAATATATAAAAAGTGTAAACATCTTATTTGGATCATCTGGAGTAAAGCAAAGGTCAATAACATACTCAATTAATAATATTAAAAATGACCTATGAAATTTGTTCCGGCGGAACAAATGTCACGCCGGAACCAATTTTTTGTTACAAATACACTATTATAACCAAAACTTAGGGAGCTACCATTTGCTAGGATGAAAAGTTTTGTCCGGCCTTTTTTTTTTAGCTCTAATCTCAGTCCTGCCTTTTTATTTTTCACTCTGTTCGGTCCTGCCTTTTTTTGATAGTTTAATTATTCAACACACAAAAGAAAACGTAGTCAGAATCTCACTTTGTTTTGACACAAGCCAATGAAACAAAGTTATGGCAATACACTAACCAAAACATGATTAAGAGTTATTCAACACAAAATAAAACGTTGACAGAATCCCACTTTAAGCTTAAGGATTAAAAAAAAAATAACAGTACATTATCCAAAACATGATTAAAATTTATTCAAAACAAAAAAAATGCTGTCTCACTTTGTGTTGAGACAATGACCACAAATATAAGAATACACTTGCAAAACCTTGATTACAAAGTACACAAACCAATTAAAATTGGGCGCAAACATGTAGGGTGCGAACGGACTTTGGGTGCGAACATGTAGGTTGCGAAAGTGAAAGGGAGCGAACATGAGTGGGTGCGAACGTGAATGGGCGCGAACGGAGTTTACCCCGCATGCCGCATGGTCATAAAAAAAAATAGAAATGTTTTGCTTGCAGAGTTTTTTTCAGTGTTCCCATGGCTGGACGGAACTTTTACGCTAAATATGTTATCGTTAATTATGATTTTGTGACTGTTAAATGAAGTACCTGTGATTATGCGAGTAATTTGTTTTAACCTCACTGATAATGGAAAGTTGAAGCAGACGAAACGTTACATGGCGTCAGATGTTGTTGTCCTAACTTCGGTAATTTCCGTGGTAATAAAATCTAAATAAGCTACACAAGTTACCAAATTTCTGAATTCTTGTTTTTGTAAACAAACAAAAATTCATGTCGCATTTAACATCGAAATTATTCCGATCTGTCCCGTTTTTTTCAAACTCGCGCTGAAACGTTAAATTCGGCCGCCATTAAAAAAAATCGTACGAGTTTTAACGAGAGTGACGAAACTTTTCAGATTGGTCGTGTAGAGAGAGTTATCGTTCTTTGTTCCAAAACGATGCTTCTACCATAAGTGTCAGCTAAACGTTAAATTTATTTTGCATATCTGAAAGATAAAATAATTTTTGGTGAAGGTCTGGATTCAAAATATTTTTTGCTTGAACAGATTTTTTATTCATTAATTTCGGATTCAGGATATTTTTTTGGAAAAATACCATAACCCCTCCTGCCTTTTCAAGTTCAATGATCGTTCCCTAAACATTTTCCACCTGACAGTATAATTTTATTTTAGACATAAACAATATGTTAATGTAGCCTGGGACATTCGTTCTGAACATGCATAAAATATTTGCCACTGGAGGTTAAACAACCAACAACCAATCAATATACATAGGACAGTGTCTTAGTATTTATTTAATAGTTAGCAATACAGCTTATAGATATATCATAAATATGGACGTGTATAAAGCTGGCATTTAAGGTAGCGCCGTCCTCATTTTGAATTCATGCACAATTTCTACTGAGACAGCACTGTTTGGGAAAACAATTGTCTTTTTGGGAATAATTTTAAGCCATTTTGTTTTCAAATTGGGATTCTTCTCCAGGGGAAAAAGCCTTTATTCTCCACTAATTTAAGGCAAACAATATCACTGGACATGTGCGGTTTGGGAAGTTTTTATGTTTTTAGATATATAAAAGTTACCTTAGTTCACAATCATTAGACAATTGTTGAACCAATTACAGACTAATGATTTGATTAAACAAGTCATTATGATGAGTTAAATTTTATAGGTTCCATCGGACTGTAAATATCTATTTAGCTATTCTGTAAATGAACTATATAAAATAAAAATCGCCATGAAATTCCAACTTATCATGGGAAAAAAAAACCTTATATAGGGCAATGCTACTGTAATCTTATTATCTTTACTGATAAAGTATGCAACACTAATGACTTATGTCTGTGCTAGCTCATTTCAAACAAGCAAAACAATTACAGCATCATCCGTTTTTGTTTGTAACCAGGATTTGTTATTTTCTCAATCGAATTATAAATTTCGAACAGCGGTATACTATTGTCGTCTTTATTTTCTTTACAAACCGTCTCTAGTCAGAAAAGCTCACTGTTGACAGGAGAGGTAATCTTTTGTCACCAGTTCGCGAACTGTTATCATTACCGAAAGTCTAACTATGGTCGAAAAAAATATTCTTTAGTTGAGAATTAAAAGGATAAAAGCAGTTCATTTTAGTTGTGTTTCAATTAAAAGGTAACATCATGTCTGATAAAATTGAGAATGGAAATGGGGAATGTGTCAAAGAGACGGTTATATATACAGCTTAAAGTGAGTTTTATATTTAAATTTCCTTGTGAGTGAAAATGTAAGATTTCTTTTTTTAATCTAGAAACATTTTGTTTTTAATCATTTATTGATTATATATGTTTTATAAATCTTAGCCATTCATTGCAGGAACAAAATATTTGCATATTATGAGATGATGTTAAAAGACACCTGTGATTCAAAACACGAACTAGATTAAGACGTATATCTTGACCTGAATTGAAGAGTTGAGATGTTCCATCTTTTTGGAAAACAGGGCCCGGAAAAGGTATGTATATATGTTAATTATATATTCATATTGAATTTTCAATTGATAAAAAAAAAATCGCCTGACAGTTTTTATTTTCAGAATCATAACAGCAGAGTCTAATAGGTATCTTTTGTTAAGTATAACATTCATGATGTTAACATGGTTAATGCTTTCCGACACTTTTAATTGTAGGCCGATGTTATTTTTATTTGTTATTTTAAACAATTCTTTCTTTACAACGAATGAACTTTTTAAACTCCAAACATAGATTGAAATTTTATATTTGCACTCGACGTGCGTTTCGTCTATAAAAGACTCATCATTGACGTTTTAATAAAGAATATCAAAAAGGTTAAATACAGTACGAAACTGACGAGCATTGAGGACAAACAAGGCCTTAATTTTTTTGCCAAATACGGTTTGCTATATTTCTCTTAAACTTAAATGGAAAGTCAATGATCTAATAGATAAATGTTTAGAGAAGATCAATTCATAACGCGCGTCTGGCGTGCTAAATTATAATCCTGTTACCTTTGATAACTATTCATAAATACTGTGAATTTATTATTTTGCGGTAAATACCAATTTTCGTGGATTTTGTGAAAAAACTTAAACCACGAAATTGAATGTTCAACGTCCATAAGGATCTTTGTTTTATAAAAAAAACTGGGCGAAAAAAATTAATTCACAATCATAAGTGAAGCATAATATGTTATACAAATTCAAAATTTTTATATACCAATTACAAATAAAAACAAGCATGTGTATGAAGAATGTTTTTATTATTTTGGTTCATTTTTGCGAATAACAAATGAGCGGCAACATATCTTTCTCGATCCTATTCACAATCATCGTATGGAACGAGATATTTAAGTAATAAATAATTTATGCATTCAAAATATATAGAAATAAATCATGATTGTTAACATTTTGATTTCTTGAAAATGTCGATAAGGAGTATTGTAAAAAATATGCTCTTTTAAATCTCGAGTTTCTCTAATACTACTCATAATGTTGAACCAATTTCACAGACAGTTCTACTTTTCCAATATTTGATTCTAATTATTAAAATTAGAATGTTGACAGATAATAAAAATATGTGTTGAAGAAAAGAAACATTACAAATGATGTTTAACAGTAGTAAGGTAGCACAATACAAAGATTTTCTAACTCCAACTCCCAAGTTTTAAAATGTTGTAACTTTCTTAATAATGCTTGAAAATTTATAAAAGTGGTAGTTTTGGATAGCTAACAGAGTACTCTTTCCAAATTAATACAATGTTAGTATTATGCAACAATTATGTAACCAATTATAATGTTAACTGTGTCTAAAATATTTTTCACCAAATTTCCACTTTTAAATGAATTTAGCTTCTGCAAAGGTAACCCTAGAGGGTTGAATTTATTATATGTTGTTCCTATGGCCATTATCTACAAAAGGGTGTTTGAGATTTCAGATAGAATGTATAGAAATTTTTTTACACCTAATTGAACATTATCTTCTTTAATGTAAATAGGATGTTTACACTAATTAGACATTTATGAGAGAATGGAATACCATAGAGACAATCTGAGACACTCTTTTGAAGCCCATGATGTGTTGATTTAGATTTCGTTTTAATTTTCTTTATAGTTAAAGAGATGATAGAGCTAAATTCATTGAAGTGATCTTACCCAGATTTTGCCACTAATTATATAATGATTGATTATATAATGATTGCATGATAAAAATATTGCATTCATTTAAAAGAGTAATCTTTTATTTATCTTTATATACCTTTTATTATTTTCTATGCATTCTTAAGAAAGTTACAGCATTTCAAAGGTTAGTAATTGGAATTTAAAAAATCTTTGTATTGTGCTACCTTATCCTAAATAACGTACGTACATGTATACACTATTAATATATTTCGAGTAAAATAAATATCTGTAGATAAATTAGGTATTCACTACTATCAGTTAAGAGCTTCGAAATAATCGTAGCTTTCTACACATCTTTTTCTTTTTATCTTGATGAATAGTTGAAATTATCTGTTCAGTAAATGGTAGAAATTTTGTTCAATGTATTAACACGTATAAATAAAAATGAGTCTTACTTTGATAACTACATTTGTACCTGAAAATCATTTCCTTTGAAAAAGTAGAACTCTACATGATTATTCATAAAACAGACATATTTTTGAGAGACGCGAAAGGTACAAATTGAAAATTCAAACTAACTAGAACACACCCGCGAAATAGCGGGCATATATAGATGGGAACTGTTGTAGGATGATTTTTTGTAAAAGATATTATGTATGGAGAATTTCACCAAAAGGTATCAAAAGCCCTCTCCCTAAAGTCCGATATTTGTCTCCTGTCTGTTAAATTCAATTATTTTCCTTTTTCTGGCCTCAGACAACAACTTTTCTTCTCCTTTGCTACAATGCTTCTTTGGTAAAAGTTAAATGAAATTTGCACCGTTTCAAACATTACATAAATGTAAATAAACTCATCATAGATACCAGGACTAGATTTAGTATATACACCACACGCGCGTTACGTCTACTAAAGACTCATCAGTGACGCTCGAATCCAAAAAGTTTAAACTGCCAAATAAAGTACGAAGTTGAAGAGCATTGATAACCAAAATTACTAAATACTTTATAAGTATAACCATATCAATAACAATTCATGTCAGCACAAGAGTTATTTACAACCACTGGGTCGATGCCACTGCTGGTTTGAGATTTATTTCCCCGAGGTTATCACAAGCTTAGAAGTCAGCACTTTTTGTGCTGACATGAATTGTCATTGACATGGTTATTTTATAAATTTACTGTTAACAAATTCTTGAAACTTTTGAAATACTAAGGCTTTTCTACATCAGGCATATATTAACTAAGCTGCATTTGACAAAACTTTTAGGAATTTTGGTTCTCAATGCTCTTCAACTTGTACTTTATTTGGCATTTAAAACTTTTTTGGATTCGAGCGTCACTGATGAGTCTTTAGTAGACGAAACGCGCGTCTGGCGTATATACTAAATTTAATCCTGGTATCTATGATAAGTTTATTTACAACCACTGGGTCGATGCCACTGCTGGTGGAGATTTATTTCCCCGAGGGTATCAAAAGCTTAGTACTCAGCACTTTTTGTGCTGACAAGAAATTGTCATTGATATGGTTATATTTATAAATTTACTGTTAACAAATTTTTTAATTTTTTGAAATGCTAAGGCTTTTCTACGTCAGGCACGGATTGCCTTAGCTGCAATTGGCAAAACTTTTAAGAATTTTGGTTCTCAATGCTCTTCAACTTCGTACTTTATTAGGCATTTTAAACTCTTTTGGATTCGAGCGTCACTGACGAGTCTTTAGTAGAAGAAACGCGCGTCTGGCGAATATACTAAATTTAGTCCTAGTATCTATGATGAGTTTATTTACAACTACTGGGTCAATACATCTGCTGGTGGAGATTTATTTCCCCGAGGGTATCACAAGCCCAGTAGTCAGCACTTTTATGCTGACATGAATTGTCATGGATATGGTTATATTTATAAATTTACTGTTTTACACGTTTTTGAATTTTTCGTAAAAATAAGGCTTGTCTACCTCAGGCATATATTAACTTGCTTGCATTTGGCAAAACTTTTAGGAATTTTGGTTCTCAATGCTCTTCAACTTCGTACTTTATTTGGCATGTTAAACTTTTTTGGATTCGAGCGTCATCGATGAGTCTTAAGTAGACTAAACGCGCGTCTGGCGTATATACTAAATTTAGTCCTGGTATCTATGATGAGTGTATTTTGATATTAAAATATTAAAAATTAGTCTAAACTTCCAGTTCCTTTGGCTTTATGATATATAGATATGAATTAAAAGCAAAGTTCAAAATCTAGAAAGTCCTATTAGCCAATGACCTCGACCTCAATTCAAAATCACAAACGAAAGATCTCAAATCAAAAGACACGAGGTCTTTAATATGTATGGTTAATGATTTATATCGCTTAACGCATAATTCTAAATACAAGATGGGCCACAACTCCCGTTTATTGTTTACATACCCTCTCAACCAAAATTAGCATGTAACGATATGTCGCAACTAACAATTAAGTAAACATTATTTTTCGATATTTTATAAGGTTTTCGAAATAAGTCAAAATAAGTCAAAATCAAAATTTAGAATATGACTTTGACCTTTGACCTTGACCTTATTTTCATTGTGTTGTGCCATGAATCTTTAATCAAAAGATCCTAGCTCTCTATCACCTATGCTTTACAAGATATCACTCATATCAAATGTATCAGAGGAAATAACTCGCATATGGAATGTTCACATCGCTTTAGTCAAAATAGAACAAATCACGCAAAGGATATAACAAGCAATTTCATATACTAAATTTGTCGCTTTCTTTTGTGGTTATGGAGGAGATGCGGGCACAAGAGTTTACAGGGAGATAACTCCAACAAAGAAAATTATTTGGTTATGCAGGGTAGATTTCAGAGGCGCATAAACTGTTCGGTATCATATAGAAAATATCTTGGCGACATGTTGCGATACAAATATTTATCCAGGAACAAAAACAATAACAATCAAAACCAAGACGTAAACAAAGACTCACAAAAACCAAAGGACATTTACATCAAAAGTTATAAAAATTGATTAAGAAACAAAATTATGTGGAAGAAAAGAAACAATCAGAAGAAATACAATAGGTCTTTCCACAGAAAAGTGGAAAATCAAATAATCAGACAAATTACCGTAAGTCTTCCCATAGAGAAGTTTAAAGACCTAATAATCAGAACAAATACAATGGATAAAAAAATTAAGATGTGGTATGATTACAAATAAGACAAATGTCCACAAGAGACGAACATGACACAGACATTAACAATTATAGGTCACCGTACGGCCTTCGACAATGAACAAAGCCGAAACCGAATAGTCAGCTATAAAAGGCCCAGATTATTAGACAATGAAAAACAATTCAAAGGAGAAAACTAACGGCCTTATTTATTTAAACAAAATGAACGAAAAACAAATACGTAACACATAAACAAACGACAACCACTAAATTACAGGCTCCTGACTTGGGACAGACACATACATGAATAATGTGGCGGGGTAAAACATGTTAGCTGGATCTCAACCATCCCCTAACCCCGGTCAGTGGTATAACAGTACAACATAAGAACGAACTATAAAAATCAGTTGAAAAAACTTAAATCATTAGATGGACATAAATACAAGTGGACGTGGCCGGGTGGTTATACATCCCGACACAAATAGACACAATGAACAGATCTGAGAGTACTCGCAGGTATCTGACAGCTAGTTCAAAGCCACTAACATCTAATAAAAAAATCATGCATCTAAGATTAAACTATCAATCTGTACACATCCAACATCCAATGGATTTAACACAAAGACGTCATAAACGCCAAGTTACGAATATCGACAGATTGTAGATCCGTGAATATGTATGTTAACATACTAGTAATATTTAGTTAGTTTTAATTTACTGATAACAAAATCAATATTTATACCAATAAACAAATTTTTTAATGATCTTATTACAGTGTTGACTAGGTAACCTTTTAGGATAAGTCTGGGAGCGACAAGTTTACAATGGAATATATCTAAATTTCCGGGCACGGTTAACAACATTTCTGTAAATAGTTATCAAAGGTACCAGGGTTATAATTTAGTACGCCAGACGCGCGTTTCGTCTACATAAGACTCACCAGTGACGCTGATATCAAAACATTTGTAAGCCCAAACAAGTACAAAATTGAAGAGCATTGAGGATCCAAATTTCCAAAATGTTGTGCCAAAAACGACCAAGGTAATCTATGCCTGGGATAAGAAAATCCTTAGTTTTTCGAAATATTCAAATTTTTGTAAACAGGAAATTTATAGAAACAAATTAACACATGATTGATATTAATGTCAACATCAAAATGTTGACTACTGGGCTGGTGATAACCTCCGGGACGAAACGTCCACCAGCAGTGACATCGATCCAGTGGTGTAAATTGTTATCAAAGGTACCAGGATTATAATTTAGTACGCCAAACGCGCGTTTCGTAAAAATGAGGATGTGCTATCCCGTTTGAAATAAGTGTTCTACAGGTACAACCATACCTCAAAACCAAATCTTTATGTCTATGGAAAAAATTAATAAATGTTTTAAGTAATAAATATTGTTACGATATCCCTCGTTTAAAAATTTACCAGTTAAACAAAGATTGGGTTCGTTAACATCAAAAACATCACAACAGACACGAGCATAACGAAACAGCTGTAAAATATAAACACTGCAATACGGTGCCAAAGGAACATCACCATCTTAAAATGGAAAATTAACATAGACCATTTTAAGTCTAATAAAATATGCTTTAAGAACATTCCATCGGTGCTTTTTCCTTTGAGAGCCTTTTTAATATGCCAATGGTAGGATATGAATCTTGTAGAAATGACTATGACCGACTAAGGCTATTTTTAGGGATTGTTGGATGAGCCTGATCCCGAAATCCCAAACTTAAAACATTGAAATCCCGAGATGTACAATTGAAAGAAATTCATATCCCGAAATCGAAAAATATATTCCCGGTTCCCGTAAGGATCAATCCCCAAATCCTGAGTTTGAAAAAAAAACAAATCCCGACGCCTCATAAAAGGTCATGCACCACTTATCTCTACCTTACTTTCATTTTTGCCAAATCACTTTTTTCCCTTTCAACAATAAATGTGTATGCCCCTTTTATGAACGTTATGTTTCTTGTCTGTGCATCATTGCGTTCATTCGTTCGGTCGTCCGTCCGTCCGTCTCTCCCGCTTCAGATTAAAGTTTTTGGTCGAGGTTAACTTGTTATACTAACATAGAAAGTCCCTGACAGAATACAGAGAGTCTATATATAATAAAGTATTACAATCGTAGTTTACATGTCGATAAACGCGAAAAATAGTTGTCCTCTCTAAGGACAATCTCCCATACAGACAGAGTTATCGTCACTTCCCTCTCAATTGAGGAGGAAAGGACGATAACTCCGTCTGTATGAGAGATTGCTCTAAGGAGGTATAATAGTTGTGGTTCTTGCGATCTAAACATCATGATATAAAATGTGAAAAATAATTGTCCTCACTAAAGACGTATAATAGGTGTGATTCTTGCGATCTAAACACATGATATAGAAAACGCTCTGAATGGCTTATTCATTTTTCATTTTTGTTATCTATCATACGATTAGTTGTACTTGTGTCACATGTTTTACTCATTTTAATATATATGCAACTGGTATGACCCCTTGAACAGTTCACATTTCAAAGAAAACAGTAGACAGAATACAGACATTCTCTTTATATTAAAGTAGTATAATCGTACTTAAAGGGAAACTTCGCAAAAAAATCAAAAATTGATATTATGTTCATTCTGTATAAAAATGCTCAAATTCATAGATATTAAAGTTTAATTCTGCTAGATAAGAGATCACCATCGATTTTAAATTTAGAGTATCAATTCCCTGCGGTCAGCCATTTTGTCACCTTCCACGATTTGCACCCGCGATATGTCTAAGGACCAAAACTGCAGTAACCCGATGTAGTCGTAATTGCGTGTTGATATCTTGTCAATCGTACGGTTGTTTTATCCGACTAGTTTATAACTAAGTTGATACGGAAAATTTTCTTATCTTAACTATGATCAACGTCATAATCTGTTGTTCATAACAATAATGATAATATTGGAATTAGTTAAAAAGTAAAAATTTCAAATCATAAATATTTTAAAAAGTGTTCCTTGAAACTTGAATTGTTTTCGGAAATCTAATTAGTTAATAATTCGTTTATGTAATAAACTTTATTCAAATAAATTAGGATCCTCGCTCCACTGGTCACCCGCATGGCTAAATGTATTACTCCCAAGGGTATTGCAGGGGGTGTGAGGTGACACGTCCAGGTATTCAAGCGATTTCCTGTCGAGCTTGCAAATTCATCATCGTTTCACTTCTTAGGGTATTGATCATTGTACACGGCCGATAACTTATAACTTTCCATTTTGAACTATTAGGTGTATAATATGCATCTCTATTTTGCGTGTCCGAAAGTGATATAATATACTAGTCATTTCTAAACTCATACGCTTGTTTATGAATTACATTTCTGGTGTAAATAAAATTATTTATAAAAATATATTAATACCTATTAATAAACAACAGATTTGATGAAATAAAAATCTATATACATAGTTTTTCCAAGTGTAAATGTGGTAAAATGTAATTTATACTCGTTGTCAATAGTGAAGGACAGATCGGACCATACCATAAATATTGATTTAAAAAAATGTACGCACTTGTCGACCATTCGTATATACGCCTGGATTATAAGTAACGGAACTATAGCGCAAATTTAGATATATACATGTATACATTGCACATAAGAAAGAAACATACATTTTGTGTAAATTGGGGTAAAAGTTTTGTTAATAGACTAGTCCACGTATGCCAACAGTATGTAATCATCAAATGTCGAAAGACTATTGTAAATCAAAAGAAGAAGAAGAAGAAGAAGAGATTTATATACAGATCGATATATAACTTTCTTTGGCTCATCGATGTAATGGACATTTATATATCAATTAGATTGTTCTCGAATAAAGGAAGAAATTCGTCATCATCACAATAGTTCCGACATGCATGTAATATGTCCGCAACTGGACGTACACTAATAATCCTTAAGGGATGTGAATATTTTCCAGGAAAACTATAGAGTATCAAAGTTTCAAATCAATTTCAGGATTTATTTTCTTTCTTGATATTCAATGACAGCATTTTAAAGAACAAACTGCTTGTCCGCTTTAGTGGTATTCTTGCCAGTTGAAACAGACTTATAATTACATTAAACAATAGGGAAGATGACAAAGCAAATATGTTCGTAAATTTCGATTCTATTCCAAAAAGATTCTTAAATTTTCTGTCCATTTATTAAAGCATCTTTTTTCAAATATCTGAAGTATTCGTGCGTTGTGAGAAATGAAATATTTGTATGAGAACATTAATTTCTAAATAGGTAATTAAAGATAACTTTGGATGGACTAAATTATATAATTGCAATTGTTAATGATCTGCTTGAAATATTTAAGGCTGACGATCCTAATCTAAAATAGTACAATTTTTAGTTCATACACTCGTGATTAGAAGGCTATTTTTATTTATGAATTTATACTTCAATTAAAAAAAAATTAGTATTTTATCGTTACTGAATTAATCAAAAGTCATAATTCATTTAAAAGTGATCTTATCATGCTTATGCAAAATATAAAAATATACAACAGCTATCCAGTTATTGTGCGACCTTATTATTCCCGTTAATTAATTTTAATTATTTTTATTACATTTCTGTATCTAAAACTTTGACTGACTCGAAATGTTGTTCACACCTGCAATGCCAGTAAACCGTGACGCCTAGATTTCACTGAAAGAGGATCAAAGGATTAGAATTACATAATGTTATCTTTTAATTACCTTGAGTTAACCTACGCATTCAACATTCTTTAGGTGTCACAAAACAATACACATTTTATTTCCACCGTACAAACAAGTGAAAATGTTTGATGGAAGGAAGCAAAAAGGTCAGAATACAAACATGTATTTTTAATACACTATTGATCATGTCAATTTCATATGTTTGTTTAAAGTATTTTTAGAAAATAAATCATAAAAATGTTCTATTGTATGAATTATTTTATTATTAAAATTCGTTTTAAAATATCCACACGATCTAATTTTAAAAGTTGCATGGCTATCACTTACTTTTCGTTGGTTTATAACCACACCAAAAGTCGTCGATCCGTTTTAAATCGCGTTATTAGATGGTTAACGAACAAGACTTAAATGAGATATTTCCACTCCCGGCATGCATCAAAGACTTAAACTACGTCACATAAGTCAGGAAGTTTCAAGAAATAAAATTAATAATTCCCAATTTTCTTATTATTAGATTTCATATCAAAATAAAACTTGATGAATATTTTTTTTATTGTATTATGAACAATAATAAGATGAAAAGTGAAAAATCGCGAATTATCCCTTTAACATGTAGATAAACGCTAGAAAAAAAATTGTCCTCTGAAAGGATCTAAACACCATGATATCGGGAACGCTCTTATTGGCTTATTTATTTTTCATTTTTTGTTATCTATCATACGATTGGTTGTATTTGTGCATGTTTCAAAC
Organism: Mytilus edulis; assembly: GCA_019925275.1. Taxonomy (NCBI): domain Eukaryota; kingdom Metazoa; phylum Mollusca; class Bivalvia; order Mytilida; family Mytilidae; genus Mytilus; species Mytilus edulis. The sequence goes on from CM034359.1 coordinate 13,244,003, forward strand.
CGGAAATCTTATCCATGACTAAAATTAAGTCTGATGACGGAATTTTATCCGGACTCCCTTTTTGTTGTTTTTCTAAAAAAAAAAATCATTTTAAAAATTCATAAGAATGGATGGCAAATGCGACTATGCATATTAACTATAGGACACAGATGCATGACAATTGATTTATTGTGGAAGGATGAATCGACACACAAAATGAGATATTGACGTTTAATAGTATAGATAAGTCGAACACAAACTGACAAAGCCATGTAAAAGCCGAAAACAATTGAGAGACGAACAACAGTTTAACAATCACAACAAAGGTAACTAAAATCTGAGACATAAACATCCCACCTAAAACCTCAGGTGTTTGATAATGGTTTTCAAATCAGGATCCGCATGCGACATCGGTCGTGTTACTCCTTTGAAACATCATGATAAGCTGTACCAAGTTTTAAATGTATAACAGGATGAAATAAACAGAAAAGAACTGAAAAGATTTTTTTTCAGTAGACTTATATGAAAGCACTAAATTTACGAACAAAACATTTATTTATCTCGATTAGGTGGTCAGTATAAATAGGGTTATGCTTCAAACAATGTTTTTTTCGGAATATGAATACAGTCAAACATGCCTTAAAGACAACCTGAATTAAACGAACACCTGCTGTTAACGACCACTTTTCAAGCCCCCATTATAATTTCCTTTATTCTGTAACTGTTTTAAGCAACCACCTTATTAACGTGACCAGCGACCGCATTAATTTGTATAAAACGACCAAAAATATCACTAATTTAAACGACCATGGAAGGATCAGCAACTTTCGAAATGTTTTAATAGTACCGCCATTTTGATGATCAATGTTGACTTTCTCCTGGTTAAAACTTAGCCTATATCGTTGCGTAACGGAGTTATTGTCAATTATATAATTGAGACAGCATGGCTAGGAAATAATAAGGAACAAGCGATCAAACTACCGGTATATTTTGATTGAATAAATCATATTTAAAAGTCTTGCAGTCTTGCATTGTGAGACAATTATTTAGATCTTGGAGAACATGTGAGTGATCTGCGCCCTGGGTTATTTTCAGGAATTGGACTATGTTACGGTCCGAATCAATTTTTAATGGTAGCCAACAAAACAGTTATCAAAGGTACCAGGATTATAATTTAGTACGCCAGACGCGCGTTTCGTCTACATAAGACTCATCAGTGACGCTCATATCAAAATATTTATTAAGCCAAACAAGTACAAAGTTGAAGAGCATTGGGGATGCAAAAGACACAAATCAATAATAAAGGTTTACAAGTAGGATTACTCAAAAGAAATGTCAGGTTAACTGTCAAACTATATGTCAGATCCTTTATCTTTTCTTTATCCGGAAATCTTCTCAGTAATCCTATTAGAAAATTACCTCAAATACTGAGGTCATAATCTAGTATAGTGTTGTTTGTAGAATAGAAGTGTCAATCCAACTACTGAGAATTGTAATGTCCATCGATGTGTTTCTCTAAGGTTTAACTTTACTGTATATATATAGTTGTCACGGCAATCTTTGTAACACTATAGAAAAGCAAAGTCCTATAAAAGTAGAACGGAAGTTTTTAGAAAATGTAGAAGTAACATTAAATAACTATTTTAATAGTCTTTTTATTAGACTCATTCTGGAATCGTAAAGTAAGTCAAATTGAAAGTTCCACTTATTCAATCAGTATCCATAATTGTTTTAGTGATTTCTTGACTGCATAGAAATCAACTATTAGGCCACACAAAACAAAGTATGCCAATAAGTACAATAATTACCTTCCCCTTAAAAGAAGTTTGAGTGAAACAAAAACTTTTCAAGAATAAAATGTAGTTTATACAAAGTGTTTTAATAAATTCTAGATTAAGCATCTGATATTATACAATTATTTCCCGTGCCTAAGGGTGATATGAAGATTTGTTCACCCAAGAAATCTCATATTTCACGAGGGCTCTGCCCGAGGGAAATGTTATTTTTCGAGGGCTAACGAATTTTCATATCTCCTGAGACCAAGGGAAACGAATGTTTTATTCCCCTACCTAAGCTACTATCTGAACTTTTAACATTAGTTTGCATAGCGGTAGTTTTTCTGTTTTATCCGCTTTTTTTTATTACTAAACACGACATACATATAGTTGTCACGGAAATCTCTAGAACAACATAGAAAAGAAAAGTCATGGAAAACTAGAACAGAAGTTTCTAAAAAAAATGTAAAAGTTCAAATAACGATTGAATCTCTTATCAGAATCATTCTGGAATCGTTATGTTTGTCCAATTGAAAATTCCAATTATTTCGTCAATATCTATCTTGTTTCAGTGTTTTCTAAACTACACAGTTATAGAATATTTTGTAAACAACTATCATGCCACACAGCACATATTAGGTCAATATAAATAAATATAATAATTACAATATCATAACAACTAGACTTAGCTATAACAGAAACCCTGTCTTTTGGTGCATGAACAAATTATGGAACCTATATTCAGATAACATTTGTATTTAGAGAACACTATATATATATATTTTGCTGTGAGTGCTATCTGCAAATGTCATATAAAACGCTGGTAATTTGGTTTTCTTGACATGTTTGTCTACTTTTAAAGGTAAAGCTGGGAACAAGGGTGGTACGTGGACCTGATTGGAGTCACAGTTATGAAGATAACGGAGAGGGATTCTTGGGTACAATTGTTGGTCTAAGTGATTCTGATAGGCGCATCTTAGTCATTTGGGACACCGGTAGAAGTGGTAGATATAGAGGTGGTCCGAATCAGTATGATCTTAGAGTATTTGATAATGCTCCAACAGGCAAGTATTGTGCTTGTTTCTATGATTTTTTTTTTTAATCAACCACGGTTAGCAACCTAGGATCACGCACGGGGAGGGGGAGGGATGTTACTTTCATAGTTTTGGTAGGGGTGTGCAGAATGATCTATATTTATCAACAATATTTGAAATATGACCATGCTTATTTAAGACCTAACACTATATCCTCACTCATAATTCATAAATATACAGCTACGCCTAAGTGTTTTATATATCAAATGTCATTTGGGTTTCTTTTGGGAACTTATTATATGAAAGTAAACTTTGAAATGAACTTATTTCATCAAATATAATAATTGATCATTACTAATGAAACATTCTCAATAGCATACCAATATATGATTTGTATATCGTACCCAAAATAGATATACAGTTTGCAAAGAGAAATGCTTATAAATATAGGATGTCATTAACTAGAGGCTCTAAAGAGCCTGTGTCGCTCACCTTGGTCTATGTGAATATTAAACAAAGGAAACAGATGGATCCATGACAAAATTGTGTTTTGGTGATGGTGTAATGTTTGTACATCTTACTTTACTGAACATTCTTGCTGTTTACAATTATCTCTATCTATAATGAACTTGGTCCAGTAGTTTCTGTGGAAGATGTTACCAGTAGTAAAAATTTACAAATTTTACGAAAATTGTTTAAAATTGACTACAAAAGACAATAACTCCTTAGGGTGTCCATTGACCATTTTGGTCACGTTGACTTATATGTAAATCTTACTTTGCTGAACATTATTGCTGTTTACAGTTTAACTCTATCTATAATAATATTCAAGATAATAACCAAAAACAGCAAAAAAATCCTTAAAATTACCAATTTCGGGACAGCAACCCAACAACGGGTTCGCTGATTCATCTGAAAATTTCAGGGCAAATAGATCTTGATCTGATTTTACCCCATGTCAGATTTGCTCTAAATGCTTTGGTTTTTGAGTTATAAGCCAAAAGCTGCATTTCACCCCTTTGTTCTATTTTTAGTCATGGCGACCATCTTGGTTTGTTTGGCGGGTCACGCCACACATTTTTTAACTAGATACCCCAGAGATGATTGTGGCCAAGTTTGGATTAATTTGGCCCAGCAGTTTCAGAGTAGAAGATTTTTGTAAAAAATATTTAAAATTTACGAAAAATGGTTAAACATTGACTTTAAAGGGCAATAACTCCTAAAGGGATCAACTGACCATTTTGGTCAAGTTGACTTATTTGTTAATCTTACTTTGCTGAACATTATTGCTGTTTACAGTTTATCTCTATCTATAATAATATTCAAGATAATAACCAAAAACAGCAAAATTTCCCTAAAATTACCAATTCAGGGGCAGTAACCCAACAACGGGTTCGCTGATTCATCTGAAAATTTCAGGGCAGAAAGATCTTGACCTGATAAACAATTTTACCACCATGTCAGATTTGCTCTAAATGCTTTGGTTTTTGAGTTATAAGCCAAAAACTGCGTTTTATACCCGATGTTCTAGTTTTAGCCATGGCGGCCATTTTGGTTGGTTTGGCGGATCAAGCCACAGATTTTTAAACTAGATACCCCAATGATGATTGTGGCCAAGTTTGGTTCAATTTGGCCCAGTAGTTTCAGAGGAGATTTTTGTAAAAGTTAACGACGACGGACGACGGACGACGGACGCCAAGTGATGAGAAAAGCTCACTTGGCCCTTTGGGCCAGGTGAGCTAAAAGGAGGATTAATTTTATATAAAATCTAAATTTAATTATGACCCACATGTTTTACACACCCTCGTATACCAATTATAAGAAGTAACCATGCCCTTACATGGTATTGACATATGCACCTCTGTTCGTGTTATTTATCATAGCGGGTAAGGTTTGAATACTGGGACAAAAGAATCTACCTTTGCTATAAAACAGTGTTTCTCAATTCAAATCGCAGTCAATAACGTTTCTGTACATAAGACGTTTGAACTCTGAATCCAGAGATAACTTGCTAGTAATCACTATAAACAAGCTATTAAAATATACTTGTTACATATTTGTTTTCCGTTCATTTTTTTTTATAAAAACAAGGCCGTTAGTTTTCTCGTTTGAATTGTTTTACATTGTCTTATCAGGGCCTTTTATACCTGACTATGCGGTATGGGCTTTGCTCATTGTTGAAGGCCGTACGGTGACCTATAGTTGCTAATGTCTGTGTCAATTCTGGGCAATTGTGGATAGTACCATTGGCAATCATTCCACATCTTCTTTTTTATAGTAAGGTCACTCGACTCCCAAGGCCCCTCCGTAATGTAGCACGAAAACTACTTTTATAGAAAAAAAAATCAAGAAACACCTTCCCCCCAAAAATGGAAAAACATTAATTACAAAACTATTTGAGTAAGGTGGTTTTGATGAGTTTTTGAACTGTGTCGATAGCAAGTTTCGTTTCCAAAAAGTTAATTCTTTTTTTTGTAAACCGAAATATAAGTGTAATGCTCTATTTTCTAATTAAACGTCTTATACAATACTGGATTGTTTGAAATGCTTAGGTTTTGCATTATGGGCATACATTGTCTTAACCGCAAAGTACAAATTCGTATTGTTTTTGGCTTCAACCTTTCTCATTAGAGTTCCATTATTTTATGTAGACGAAAAAAACAGTCAGGTATACGAAATTATACGTCTCGTATCTTTTTTGAGTTATTACAACCAATGGGTTAACATTACTGTTAGTTAACGTTTCAGTGTCAGTAGTCAGCGTGTTAATGAGTTATTTTTTATATTGTTCATTTTGTGTAAACTATCTGTTTATAAAAAAAAATAGGAAAATTTTGTTTGATAAGGCGCTTCAACTGGTGTATTTGACCTGCCTTTAGATTCGAGTATATCTGATGCGTCTAAAAAAGGGGCGAATGATACCAAATGGACAATCAAACTCATAAATCTAAAACAAACTGACAACGCCATGAGTAAAAAATTTAAAAGACCAGCAGAAAAACAATAGTACACATGACACAACATAGAAAACTAAAGAATAAACAACTCGAACCCCACCAAAAGCTAAAGGTAATATCAGGTGCTCCGGAAGGGTAAGCAGATCCTGCTCCACATGTGGCACCCGTCGAGTTGCGTATGTGATTACAAATCCGTTAAATAGTCTAATTCGGTAGGTCACATTCATGAAAGGGAAGGGGATTGTAGTTACGACGTCAGGAATATATCCGATAGCATTTGTGAGACGGTTATTTAATAACGGTCAACCAACTCGTGATGGCGTCCGTAAAATTTACGAAAGGATGATTTCAACTTTACCATTTGGAACTCTTGGTTTAATAGTTTCCTTGTGAGTAGCAATCCTCTATCGAGGAAATCATGATAGGAAATGCAAGCACGGGAATATCGTATCAATTAGGAGATATATACCCCGTACGTATGCAGGTGCTGCTGGAATGTTGCTACTTAGAAATGGAAAGTTCACAATTAGAAAGCTGAAATTATCTCCTATGTCGTAAAGTTTTGTTTTCAACCGACCCTCATTGTCAATTTTAAGATGTAAGTCAAGATATGAAGCTGACTAACCTGTATCTGTAGTATCCTTTATCTCCAATTCGATGGGATAGATGCGTTCCACATAGTCACCAAATGTTGAATTGATTAGTGAAAGAACGTCATCTATATAGCGGAAAGTAGAGTTAAAGGATATTGCTAACATCTTATCTTTCTACCATAAAAGTTCCTGAATGAAGTCAGCCTCATACTAATACAGAAACAAGTCGACAAGTAGAGGGGCACAGTTTGTTTCCATTGGGATGCCGACAGTCTGTTGAAAAACACGTCCTCCAAAAGTAACAAATATGTTGTCAATCAAGAAATCAAGCATCTTGATAATATCGGTTTACAGAGAATTTTTTTTTTTAATCAGAGTGATTCGGTTACAAAGAAGGATTTATCCCTCCCTAAGACAAGATACTTGTATCTACGTTGGCCATTCTTTTTTATGAAGCAAAGTAATACCAACTCTTTCAATTTGTCTTTTAGTTTGGGATGTGGAAAACTTATGTAAAGAGTAGAAAAGTCAAATGTTTTAATACTGTTAAGTTTGACCACATTTGTCTGGAATACTAATTTGTAACTTTTGTGTTTTTCATGAGTTTGAAAGATGTTAATGATGACGTTAAAACTTTTTTGTGGTATTTGTTTTAATTTGTTTTTAGTTCTGTAGAGATAACTTGACTCCATGACAAATATGTGGTCGTTCCAGCTTACAAAGCTTCAAACAATATTTTTTTGTTTGCAAGAAGCCCTACATTGACTGCCTGATTAAAAAAACTGGGGATAAATAACACACTTGGAAATCCTACATATACATTAAGTACGCTTACGAAGCAGGAGATCATGGAAAACCACAAATCGGTTATAATCTCCTGTGGTGTTGATCTTCCATCCTTATATTGGATTCCTAGGCTTCAAAAGAATCTTCTTCCAAATGTTCCACTAAACCCCTTTTCTAAAGTTCTTACTGCCATATTCACTGCAGTCAAGAACTTCAGAAATATTCCGAAGCGGCATTTAAAAAAAATGGTGTTAATCAGATGTGGTACTGAAAAATTCAAAAGATTTGTTGGTGAATTTACAACCTCAATCATTAAAACATTATACCAACATTAAAACCTTTGATTTTTCATCTCTTTATACCACTATTCCACATACAAAACTTAAAGTTCGACTGAAAAAACTCGTCAGCTTATGTTTCTTTAACGAAAAGGGCACTAGTCGTTTTAAATAATTATCTAGTTTTGGGCAGGAATTCAGTTTACTTTGTGAAAATGCATACCATAGAGTCAAGAAAAAACACCACTCAATAGGATATCTCTGCCATGCTAGACTTTTTAATTGACAACTTATCTTTTGAATTCGGAGGTTTGGACTTCCGATTTTCAATTTCCAATTACACTCCTCTACTTGCAGATTTTTTTTTACATTCCTATGAAGCAGAATTAATCTAAGGCTTGTACAGAAAGGAGAAAAGAAATTAGCCCAGTTTTTAAATTTAACCTTTCGGTATATTGATGATGTACTATCTCTAAATAATAATAGATTCAGTGATCACTTACATTTTATACCCAAGTGAACTTGAAATTAAAGATACTACCCACACAGATAAATCTGCTTCATATTTATACCTTTTCCTCGAAATGACTACTGATGGTAGGTTGAAAACTAAATTTTATGACAAACGCGATGATTTGAATTTTTCTATAGTCAACTTTCTATTTCTGTGTAGCAACATCCCAGCGGTACCAACATATGGAGTATATGTTTCTCAATTAATTGATAAGTTACTCTAGAGCTAGCTCAAATTACGATGATTTTGTTGAACGAGGAATACTCCTTTCTCAAAAGTTGTTAAGACAGGGCTATACACAATCAAATTAAGGTTATCACTCAAGAAATGTTACGGTCGCCATCATGAGCTGATTTGGCAATTATGACATAGGTGTGTCAGAAATCATATCTGATATTCTTTTTCAGTCATAATTACTTTCAATCATTAACGAACTGAACAAAGAAATATCACGACGGGTGTCACGACGAGTGTCACGACGGGTGTCGTATACGATACCGGAAATGCTTACCCTTCTGGAGCACCAGATTTCATTCCCGGTTTTTAGTTGAGTTCGTGTTGTTTCTTATTCATTATTTCTAACTGTTGATGTAAATGTCCCTGAGTTTTGTGAGTCTTTGTTTACTTCTTGGTTTTGATTGTTATTGTCTTATTTAATTAGAAAATAAGTTCTCAAGTAAATTTTTCTAATGCAGCAGAATCAAAACATGAATTAGGAATCTAACCTCATCCCCTTTCCGATCAAATGCAAACTTTTTTACTAGCTGAAATCTTTTTTTGTATAGATCTTATTATACCTGACTATTTCCTATGTTGTGTGTTTCAGGTGTTTTCCACAAGAAAACTGTGTGTTTTACGTGCTGCGAGTCCCCTATTTATGGAATGAAATGGACATGTATGAAATGTAATATCAATCTATGTACTCAATGTTATATGGATAATAAACATGACGTTGAACATATTTTTGAAAGAACCAACACATCAAAATCAGGACGGTATGTAATGGACATTTAATGAAGATCAAGTTTAACTTACTATTATATTCGAGGAATTCATGTACCTAGTCTGAAAAATGACATTTTTTTGCATTCCCTTCGTTGTTTGATATGATATCAATAAGAATAATGGCCGTAGTGGCTTTTCAAAAATTAAAGTAATTGTGCAAATAAATCATCCTAGACAGCGGATGCCTAATCTAGCCTTAAAATGGATTTATAAGAAAATCAAGATAATTTGTACTTGTTTAATGGACTACTTTATTTTTGCCTGTCCGTACATTTTTAAACCAGATCGACCGTAGGTCCAGACATTTGTATAATGACAACAAACAATTTTTATTTCACGATTTGTTTGACGCAATTTCACAAACAATGAGAAGAAAGACATATGATTTTTTTTGTTTTCATGATAAACATATGTACACAGTTTCATAAAAAGTATCACTCCAAGGTATTGAAATTCTACTTTTTGCCAAATTATAGGGAAATATATGACATCGTTACCCCTATTTTTTTAATGTTGTTGCCAGAAGAAAATTGTCTCTAACCTTTTCAACTACTAGATCGCTAATCTATGTAAGGCACTGATAACATACATTTGCATATTTCTGACACAAACAGTAAGTTTCCAAACAATATGTGCTACCTATTGTCTACCTTTGATTTTTTCATACTTCCATTATGAAATTCTGACATATATCTGCCAAATCTTCTCTGTTCATCTAATGAGAGCACCAATATTGATGCAACCATTTCTGTTTGTATACGGCCAGTCTTGGGTTCATTGTCGTTAAACTCTAACATTTGTCATGTCCACTGTCATTAAAACTCGTACAACTGTGTCGATAATAGTATAAACAAATTATTAACGTCAGAAACCACAAAAATCCAACACTTGAGTAATAATTTGAAAATTTTAGGGGATTCACAAAACACAACATAAAAAACTGCAGACTAAGCAACACAAATTTCACCAAACAAACTCGAAATTTGCAGGTGCTCCAGAAAAAATACAGGGCAAAGGGTATATAAAAGTCTCTCTAAACTAAAGCCTTGAACTATCAGATATTTACACATTTTATCAAATATGAAAAGGAAAGTTCTTTTTTTTAAATTCTTAAACAGTTTCTGGTCGAAATAATTTACAAATTGTACATTTGTATCGACAGAATGATGATTAAAGCAAGGAATAGTGCACAGAAAAAGATTGTTTCAAAAGGCGTTTTTGTCGGAGCAGAAGTTGTAGTTGGTCCGTATGTGACGAACAGAAATAAAAATGAAGGTATGTTTATATTGTTTTGTTTTTGTTTTTTTCAAAAACATATTATATTTTGCTTACTACATATTAAATGCAGGTTAAAAAAAATCACGGTATGTACGGAAATAAATCCTCTTTTTTCAGTATTTCTGCTTGCTGAAATAATTAATATGTTATGTATTATAATAAGCTCGGTTTCACCAAGAAAACGACAAAGTAAAAATGCCATTGTAAAAGGCATTTTAAGCAAAGCAGAAATGGTACCGGTTCGCATTTAGGCAAAACACCATGTTATTTTGAATTTATTTTTTAAAAGATTCTATATCATAGATATAAATACAGGTATTTTAGAATTAATAATCCAAATTGTCCATTAAGATTTGTTTTGGTTGTTTAATAAATGCATTAAACCTGTATCATTTTCTTGGATAATGGTTATCAATGGTACCAGAATTATAATTTAATACGCCAGACGCGCGTTTCGTCTACATAAGACTCATCAGTGATGCTGTTAGAAAATATCATAAATTATTATAAATTAAGGAATGTATCTCCCTCATGCAAAGCTCTGATTCCCTTCACGGATTTGGCTATACTTTTTGGACCTTCTTGATTATCAGCTCTTCATCTTTTATATAAGCTTTGGATTTTAAAATATTTTGGCCACGAGCATCACTGAAGAGACATGTATTGTCGAAATGCGCATCTGGTGCAAGAAAATTGGTACCGTTAATTTAATTACTACCACTGGGTCGATGCCTCTGCTGGTGGACTATTAGTCCCCGAGGGTATTACCAGCCCAGTAGCCAGTACTTCGGTACTGGCATGAAAATACGGATTTTTTGTGTTATTAAATTTGCTGTTAGAAAATATCATAAATTATTATAAATTAAGGAATGTATCTCCCTCATGCAAAGCTCTGATTCCTTTCACGGAATTGGCTATACTTTTTGGACCTTCTTGATTATCAGCTCTTCATCTTTTATATAAGCTTTGGATTTTAAAATATTTTGGCCACGAGCATCACTGAAGAGACATGTATTGTCGAAATGCGCATCTGGTGCAAGAAAATTGGTACCGTTAATTTAATTTCAAATCATCGCCCGATGAGTGCATGCTCATCGATTCTTATGTTCACTTTTAGGTATTTATCTTTTGTTAAGAATACATATGTGTTGGTCTAAATGACGTGCGATTTTGACCACGTAATGTTCGACTCATACGCAGTACATCATTACATTAATTATATTTTATATTTTATCTTATTCCAAAATTCGGAACCTTTCGGCAGATTTCACCATGTTCATTTATTCGTTTTTTTCGCACTTTATTAGTGTCCAATATTATAACACGGTAGTAGTTAAAATGATATTTGTAAACAATTCATTCGGTGATATTCTTTTAAAAATAATTTTAGATACTTTCAAAGTGTGACTCGCAGGAAGAATAAAAACAGTTATATATATTTTTGTATATACATATTTCATTGGTATCGGTGGATAAGCAAATTTATTCAATTGGAATATTTAAACTATCGAATTTTAAAAGTCTGAGCATCGAAAAATTAATAATCGATATTTGATAAATCGTACAATCTACGGGTAACTATGTAAGAATCTGTTTCTTTAATCTGTTTAAAAAACATTTTCGTTTTGATAAACGAAAATCAAGTTCCGCATTCTCTGTTTCTACGTTAAACAAATATAAATTTGTCAATCCGGCTAATATTTGTTTGAATTTCGATTCATATACAATCAACTTCTAAGTTCATCAGTAATTACAAGTTGATTTAATTATTCTTACAATAAAAGGTTTAATTATCAAAGAATTATGGAAAATATAGATGTACATACACATTCTCAGTTATTTTGACAATGACAATTTTATTAGCAAACATAACCTTCCAATTTTAAAAGCATAATAAACTATATGTTTTTGTTATATCACAGATTATGAATTGGGATATGTGGAAGAAATTCCAAACTGGGAAAATCGTTATCATCCAGGAATTGTTAAAGTTTGCTGGAAAGATACCGAAAAAGAAACATTGCATCGTATGGGTGCAGAAGGATGTGTAGATATTATCTGCAGCAGACTTACAGAAACTGCAACAGGCAGGACTTACTATGCAGATCACCTGCCAGTGATAGGTAGTTTTGTTTAATCTTACATGTTTTGAAACATCAGCTGTATATGAACTGCGCGTATCCTGCTTTTGTCAAATTATCAAAGTCAGAGAAACATGTTGTCGACAAAATATTATTAGAGCTTGAAACCTTATGCGTTACTATTTCAGCGATCAATCAGCGGTCATCGATCAGTCACCGATCAGTCAAGTTCGCGTCAAACTTACGTCAGCAATCCGTCAGACTTAAAGTAAAAGTAATTGACTGATCGGACTGATCGGACGGATAGTACCGATCGACCTTGATGACGGATTGAACTTTAATCCGTCAAATGATAAACTAATACAAAATACGGAATATTAGTTTCGTTTAATTTAATCAAAATGGCTACTCGTGAAAATCGAACGTTCAATGATACATTTTGTTTATTAATTATTTAGCAAAGTTTTATGAATTGAATTTAAAAGAAATGTACAGATAAAACAAAAATTAGAATATTATCATTAAAACATGGTCTTTTTCGTTTTATTTAGGTTATATCTTTACAAACCCGGCGAGTTTTAAAACGGTATCTACATCGCGCTTTTGATTTTATTATTTTCCAAACATACTCGGGGGGGGGGGGGGACAAAATGAAAGGATCAGCTATAGTAAAATGTAGTCTATTCTTTTCAATATTTTAAATTTTTGTATCCTTATCATCATAGTATTCTTTAAACAACTTATCATAACCACGGACTTTCTACATTCCTGTCACAAAAGAGGGACGAAAAATACCAAAGGGAGAGTCAAACTCGTAAATCTAAAACAAACTGACAACGCCATGGCAAAAAATGAAAAAGACAAACAGAAAAACAATAGTACACATGACACAACATAGAAAACTAAAGAATAAACAACACAAACCCCACCAAAAACTAGGGGTGATCTCAGATGCTCCGGAAGGGTAAGCAGATCCTGCTCAACATGCGGCACCCGTCGTGTTGCTTATGTGATTACAAATTCGGTAAATAGTCTAATTCGGTAGGTCAAATTCATGAAAGGGAAGGGGATTGTAGTTACGACGTAAGGAACATATCCGATATCATTTGTGAAACGGTTATTCCATAACGGTCAACCAACTCGTGATGGCGTCCGTAAAATTTACGAAGGGATGATTTCAACTTCACCATTTGGAACTCTTGGTTTAATAGTTTCCTTGTGAGCAGTAACCCTCTATCAAGAAAATCATGATAGGAAATGCAAGCACGGGAATATCGTATCAATTGGGAGATATATACCCCGTATGCAGGTGCTGCTGGAATGTTGCTTCTTAGAAATGGAAAGTTCACAATTGGAAAGCTGAAATCATCTCTTTTGTCGTAAAGTTTTGTCTTCAACCGACCCTCATTGTCAATTTCTAGATGTAAGTGAAGATATGAAGCCGACTTAACTGTATCTGTAGTATCCTTTATCTCCAATTCGATGGGATAGATGCGATCCACATAGTCACCAAATTTTGAATTGTTTAGTGAAAGAACTTCATCTATATAGCGGAAAGTAGAGTTAAAGGATATTGCTAACTTCTTATCTTTCTTCCTAAGAAGTTCCTGCATGAAGTCAGCCTCATAATAATAAAGAAACAAGTCAGCCAGTAGAGGGGCACAGTTTGTTCCCATTGGGATGCCGACAGTCTGTTGAAAAACACGTCCTCCGAACGTAACAAATATGTTGTCAATCAAGAAATCAAGTATCTTGATAATATCGGTTTCAGAGAATTTTTTGTTTGAATCAGAATGATTCTTTACAAAGTATGATTCATCCCTCCCTAAGACAAGATACTTGTATCTACGTTGGCCATTCTTTTTTATGAAGCAAAGTAATACCAACTCTTTTAATTTGTCTTTTAGTTTAGAATGTGGAATACTTGTGTAAAGAGTAGAAAAGTCAAATGTTTTAATACTGTTACAAGATGAAAGAGAGTTAGATTGTATGTACTCTAAAAGATCTTTTGAATTTTTAAGTATCCACATCTGATTCACGCCACCTCTAGAATAGGCAGTTTCACAATAACTGTGAAGCCCGTCTTTGATTGCTGATAAAATAGATGTTAATAATTTAGAAAGGGGTTTCGTGGAGCACTTGGAAGACCCAGCGATATACCGTTGTTTGTAAGGACACTTATGTAGTTTAGGTATCCAATACAGTGATGGAAGATCCAGTTCTTCATCTTTGGTTGAAATACAAAAGGAACAAAGAACAGACCTATGATTATCCAGGATTTCCTCTTTGGTAAGTGTCGTGAGGGTATATGTTGGGTTTCCAAGTGAATTGTCTATACCTAATTCGTTTATCAAGCAATTAATGTAATAACTTTTACAGATAAAAACGATGTTATTTAGGGCCTTGTCTGCGGGGACAACAACATATTCATCATGGAGGTCATATAGGTGTTTAGCAACATTTGGATCTTTGAAGATTGACGTAGCATGGGCATTGATGGACCTATTAAGTTTTTTAATTCTGATTTGTATTAACGACCTCACTGCCTTAATCCATTCGGATAGAGTGTCTACGTCTTCCTTCCCGCGCTTAGCCCATTGCCTGGCATAATCCTCGACTGAATCCATCAAAATTTTAAAGTTGTGTTTCCAATTGATGGATTTAGGCTCACGATATTTCGGACCTTTCGATAACACGTTTCGTAGAGAAGTGTTATTGACAATGTTAAGGTCACCGGTAATAACGTGGCCAGCAGGATTATATGTGAATTGGTAACTAGCACAAGGGCAATCAGGAGGTTTAGACTTGAAGTCGTCAATATCGAGATCCTGCAAAACGCGTTTGTAATTGAAAATTTTAGTTGCAGTAGGTTTGGTATAGGTATAAGAAATTATTGGTACAGAGTGGTCTTTGAAATAAGGAGGTATTTTCGATTGAACTAATTTATGATCAACGCATTTAGAAAAAAAAAATACAAAAATAAATGCTGTTTTTATTAGCAAGAAATATGATTTATTTTAAACAATGCAAACAACATTACATGATATTTTTCTGATAGTCTTTTTTTACCTTAAAAAAAAATAACTACTCCTAAACATTAAAAAGTACAAAAAATCCAATGGTGGTTAACATGAATATATTCCTTAAAAAGAAAAAAAATATTTTTAAGCAGATTTATTCTTAAATAATTCACATTTTCTACAAAAAAACATATGAAAATTATTTATAACTGAAATAACAATATTTTCCAATTTGAGAAGAAATGTTTGCATTATAGGCAACGCGTACAAAAAAATAATATCTTTTTCCCTCTCAAGTAAGCATAATTTATGAAGAACAACAAATCTTGTTGACAAAAAGTAAAGAAATATTATGAGGGTTAATAATTTGTATCAAAATAAATCAATAACTGCATTCTTATTCCACAAAGATAAAAGTTTTAAGTATTTCAATTCTCATTATATATCAATTCTAATTTATTTATCAGACTTGTCTGAAGATGGTAAAACTAACTGGTTTCAAATAAGATAGTATTATTTGAATAAAAAGAAAAAGAATTCTGGTTATTTTAAACATTGCGAATACAATTTTAGAAAGATTTCTCTGACATTCTTTTAATTTTATGTAGAAAAAAAAATTCTACACTATAAAAAGTACAAAAATCCAATGGCGGTCAATTATTTTCAGAAAAATGGAGAAAGATTTGCATTTTACGCAACGCCTACACAAATTTAATATCTCTTTCCTTAAAGTAATTATATTTTACGAAGAACAGGCCAATCCTGCTGTACAAAAAGTAGTGAAATCTTATGATGGTTAATAATTTGTATCAAAATAAATCAATAAGTGCATTCTTATTCCACAAAGATAAAATTTTAAGTCTTTTGATTTTCATTACGTCTCAATTCTAATTAGAAGACTTGTCTCAAGAATGCAAGATGGTAAAAATAACTGATTTCAAATAAAAAAGAATTATTTTTAATAAAAAGAAGAAGAAGAATGGTTATTTTTTAGCAATGCGAATAAAATTTTAGTATGATTTCTCTGACATACTTTTAATTTTAAGAAAAAAGAAATATTCTAAACTATAAAAAGTATAAAAATCCAATGGCAGTCAATAATTATCATTAAAATGAAGAAATATTTGCATTATAGGCAACACCTACAAAAAATTAACATCTGTTTCCTTAAAGTAAGCATATTTTTTGATGAACAACCAATCCTGATGTACAAAAAGTATTGAAATAAGATGAGAGTTAATAATTTGTATCAAAATAAATCAATAACTGCATTCTTATTCCACAAAGAAAAAAGTTTAAATATTTGAATTCTCATTATATCTCAATTCTAATTAGAAGACTTGTCTCAAGAATGCAAAATGGTAAAAATAACTGATTTCAAATAAAATATTATTATTTTAATAAAAAGAAGAAGAAGAATGGTTATTTTTAAACAATACGAATAAAATTTTAGTATGATTTCTCTGACATTCTTTTAATTTAAAGAAAAAAGAAATATTCTAAACTATAAAAAGTATAAAAAATCCAATGGCAGTCAATAATTATCATTAAAATGAAGAAATATTTGCATTATAGGCAACACCTACAAAAAATTAACATCTGTTTCCTTAAAGTAAGCATATTTTTTGATGAACAACCAATCCTGATGTACAAAAAGTATTGAAATAAGATGAGAGTTAATAATTTGTATCAAAATAAATCAATAACTGCATTCTTATTCCACAAAGAAAAAAGTTTAAATATTTGAATTCTCATTATATCTCAATTCTAATTAGAAGACTTGTCTCAAGAGTGCAAAATGGTAAAAATAACTTATTTCAAATAAAATATTATTATTTTAATAAAAAGAAGAAGAAATTTGGTTATTTTAAACAATGCGAATAAAATTTTAGTATGATTTCTCTGACATTCTTTTAATTTTAAGAAAAAAGAAATATTCTAACTATAAAAAGTATAAAAAATTCAATGGCAGTCAATAATTATCATTAAAATGAAGAAATATTTGCATTATAGGCAACACCTACAAAAAATTAACATCTGTTTCCTTAAAGTAAGCATATTTTTTGATGAACAACCAATCCTGATGTACAAAAAGTATTGAAATAAGATGAGAGTTAATAATTTGTATCAAAATAAATCAATAACTGCATTCTTATTCCACAAAGAAAAAAGTTTAAATATTTGAATTCTCATTATATCTCAATTCTAATTAGAAGACTTGTCTCAAGAATGCAAAATGGTAAAAATAACTGATTTCAAATAAAATATTATTATTTTAATAAAAAGAAGAAGAAGAATGGTTATTTTTAAACAATACGAATAAAATTTTAGTATGATTTCTCTGACATTCTTTTAATTTAAAGAAAAAAGAAATATTCTAAACTATAAAAAGTATAAAAATCCAATGGCAGTCAATAATTATCATTAAAATGAAGAAATATTTGCATTATAGGCAACACCTACAAAAAATTAACATCTGTTTCCTTAAAGTAAGCATATTTTTTGATGAACAACCAATCCTGATGTACAAAAAGTATTGAAATAAGATGAGAGTTAATAATTTGTATCAAAATAAATCAATAACTGCATTCTTATTCCACAAAGAAAAAAGTTTAAATATTTTAATTCTCATTATATCTCAATTCTAATTAGAAGACTTGTCTCAAGAATGCAAAATGGTAAAAATAACTGATTTCAAATAAAATAGTATTATCTTAATAAAAAGAAGAAGAATTTTGGTTATTTTAAAAAATGCAAATAAAATTTTAGTATGATTTCTCTGACACTATTTTAATTTTATGAAGAAAAAAAATATTCTAAACTATAAAAGGTACAAAAATCCAAGTGCGGTCAATAATTTTCAGTAAAATGAAGAAATATTTGCATTTAAGGCAACGTGTAAAAAAATTAACAGCTTTTTCTTTTAAGTAAGCATATTTTATGAAGAACAACCAATCCTGATGTACAAAAAGTATTGAAATAAGATGAGGGTTGATAATTTGTATCAAAATAAATCAATAACTGTATTCTTATTGCACAAAGATAAAAGTTTAAGTATTCTAATTCTCATTATATCTCAATTCTAATAAGCAGACATGACTCAAGATGGTAAAAATAACTTATTTCAAATAAAATAGTATTATTTAATTAAAAGAATAATTTTGGTTATTTTAAATATTGCGAATAAAATTTTAGTATGATTTCTCTGACATTCTTTTAATTTTATGAAGAAAATAAATATTCTAAACTATAAAAAGTACAAAAATCCAAGTGCGGTCAATACTTATCATTAAAATGAAGAAATATTTGCATTATAGGCAACACTTACAAAAAATTAACACCTGTTTCCTTAAAGTAAGCATATTTTATGAAGAACAACCAATCCTGATGTACAAAAAGTATTGAAATAATATGAGGGTTAATAATTTGTATCAAAATAAATCAATAACTGCATTCTTATTCCACAAAGATAAAAGTTTAAATATTTTAATTCTCATTATATCTCAATTCTAATTACAGGACTTGTCTCAAGATGGTAAAAATAACTGATTTCAAATTAAATAGTATTATTTTATTGAAAAGAAGAAGAATTTTGGTTATTTTAAAAAATGCGAATAAAATTTTAGTATGATTTCTCTGACATTCTTTAAATTTTATGATTTTTTTTTTAGCTAAACTATAAAGTACAAAAATCCAATGGCGGTCAATAATTTTCAGTAAAGAGAAGAAATAATTGCATTTAAGGCAATGCGTAAAAAAAATAACATCTGTTTCCTTAAAGTAAGCATGTTTTATGAAGAACAACCAATCCTGATGTACAAAAAGTATTGAAATTAGATGAGGGTTGATAATTTGTATCAAAATAAATCAATAACTGTATTCTTATTCCACAAAGATAAAAGTTTAAGTATTTTAATTCTCATTATATCTCAATTCTAATAAGCAGACATGTCTCAAGATGGTAAAAATAACTTATTTCAAATAAAATAGTATTATTTAATAAAAAGAATAATTTTGGTTAATTTAAATTTTGCAAATAAAATTTTAGTATGATTTCTCTGACATTCTTTTAATTTTATGAATTTTATTATAATTCTAAACTATAAAAAGTACAAAAATCCAATAGCGGTCAATAATTTATAGTTTAAATGCTCTTGAATATTATATATTAAGTATTAAAAGCATCTACATACTCATTTTATTGATCAGATGTATTATTAGTATTCCAAATTCAAATTTATATGAGCCTATGCCTGAAAATAGAGATTTTCCAATTCAGGGAAGCCTTACATAAATATGCATTTTTCTCAGCCAATTTGAAGTTTTTGAAGTTTTTTAAGCCTAAATTATTCTTTCATATATATTAAATGTACTTTAAATGTATAAAAAAGTTACAAAAAGTATACGACATGGGTATAAAATGGTCTTGGGCCATGTAGTACTGAGCATTATTTAGAGTCAGTTTAGACGGTAGTCCATATTGACGTATAAAAATGCACACAAAAGCTATCAGAAGTGAAAATGTGTTACTTTTTGCTCTTTTCTATGCTAAGGTGTTAAGATACAAGAAGTCTAATTACAAAAGGACTCTTGCATTTAAATTTTTTGAAAGACAATATGGTCTGACGGCCATTTTTTTCACTTTTCAATGGAAAACTTGCATTTAGTTTTTGTCTCAATAGTGTAACGATTTCGCCCCTTAAGGTAGCACAATACAAAGATTTTACAACTCCTACTCCCAAGTTTTAAAATGCTGTAACTTTCTTAATAATGCTTGAAAATTTATAAAAGTGGTAGTTTTGGATAGCTAACAGATTACTCTTTCCAATTAATACAATGTTAGTATTATGCATCAATTACGAAACAAATTATAAGGTTAACTGTGTCTAAAATATTTTTCACCAAATTTCCACTTTCAAATGAAATTAGCTTCTGCATATGTATCCCTAGAGGGTTGATTTTATCATATGTTGTTCCTATGGCCATTATCTACAAAAGGGTGTTTCAGATTAGATAGAATGTATAGAACAAATTTTACACCTAATTAAACATTATCTTCTTTTATATGGTTAGGATGTTTACACTAATTAGAGATTTATGAGAGAATGGAATACCATAGAGACAATCTGAGACACCCTTTTAAACCCCATGATGTGTTGATTATGATTTCGTTAAAATTTTCTGTATAGTTAAAGAGATGAAAGAGCTAAATTCATTCAAGTGAACTTACCCAGATTTTGCTACTAATTGCATAATACTTAAGGTGGTACCTAACACTACAGGGAGATAACTCTGTAATATCAGCTAAACGTTTTAATCACGTTGTGTTGTTAAGGGAATATTTAGCTTCTCAATGATGAAAACTAGTCTTTGTCAAACTGCTATGTTACCAGTGTAATTTTTCTGATAAAGTGGTTGGTTCAAATTTTTTGAATTTTTTTATATTTTTGTCAAAAGGTCAAAGTAAATACTTTGTCAAAATTTTATAAAAATTAAACGAGCCAAAATAATTTTAGTCAAGGTGTTGGGTACCACCTTAATTACATAATAATTGCATAATAAAAATATCGCATTTATTTAATAGATTGATCTTTTATCTATCTAAATATACCTCTTTTATTATTTTCTATGCATTCATAAGAAAGTTACAGCATTTCAAAGGTTAGTGATTGGAAGTAAAAAAATCTTTGTATTGTGCTACCTTAAACCGAGTGGTAAGTTAAATCAAGGAGGTTATATTAGAAGGAGAGTGAACACTCTGCTTGATAC
Organism: Mytilus edulis; assembly: GCA_019925275.1. NCBI lineage: Eukaryota > Metazoa > Mollusca > Bivalvia > Mytilida > Mytilidae > Mytilus > Mytilus edulis. The sequence continues at coordinate 13,265,072 of CM034359.1, forward strand.
AAAATAAGCATCCCCAGGATAGCAGTTTGATCAGAGAAAAATGATAAAATTATAAAGAAACCTACATGTTTATCACCCACTTGACATGGCCCTCTGATGTACCGGGCTGTTACCGCGAGTAGTTCGGGCTATTAGATACATCGCATATGTCACGTGATTTGGGTCATTAGTTCAGGTGTATTTTTAGTTACAGTGCAGTGCATAGGTGTTTATGATTTGGAAAAAGATTTGACGCGCAATTTCAAAATCCACCGTCTGTCTACGGTGAAAAAAGATAAAGAAATGGCAAAGTTATGAGGGTTTATAGGAAAGTTAATGAGCGATTTTTATTCAACACTACATTGATTTAAACAAAGATTTTCGCTTCACCTGTCAATTTCTGTTTATGAGAATTGGCAGGTAATAGTCATAGAAAATATACGAATATGCAAAGTACTTTAGTTTCGGTGACCGGTAACGACCGGAAGGAATATTTGCAATTGAAACATAGAGAAAATTATCGGGAACAACGTAAAAGTGACTTTCTGTTATGACTTGATATTAACATTGACGGCAATGAGACGGATATTCGTTTTATTTCTATTGGTAATATTTAAGTTTACCTTTAACATAAAATTTTAATTTTTAATTACTTAATAAAAAATATCACAAAAAATCTGATTAACATTTCAATAATTGTATATCCGGTCAGTTTATGACACCTCGGCTGTTTCCGTTCTTACTCGGGTATGTAATTAGGACAAAATCTCCCACTGTGAAAGAGTCGATATCAACTAATTAACACCCATTTACAGAATAGTCGGTAACACTTTATGTGTAATCATCGTATTTCGTCCTCTCTCCTTCTAATATAACCTCCTTGGTTAAATTGAATAAGGAGGCTCGATCGAACATAATTTGCATGGATCCTTTGAGATGGTATATGGTTGAAATAATAACTAAGTCAGGTATAAAGTTCAGATACATTTTATATAACATCTATATAATCAAATATTTACAATTGATCATAAAAACATACATTTATATTTATATACAATTTGCCGTAATCGTCTCATAAAGGTTTCTCTCTGCTAAAGTGAAAGTAGGTTTCCAGAAAACCTCTCTCATGTCGTATTTATAGAAAGTTGACTAAGTGGAACGACAACTGACGAGACTTTCCCGTAGGTCGAAGGTCGTCTTCTTTTTTCTTCTTCTTCTTCTTCTTCTTCTTCTTCTTCTTCTTCTTCTTCTTCTTCTTCTTCTTCTTCTTCTTCTTCTTCTTCTTCTTCTTCTTCTTCTTCTTCTTCTTCTTCTTCTTCTTCTTCTTCTTCTTCTTCTTCTTCTTCTTCTTCTTCTTCTTCTTCTTTCTTCTTCTTCTTCTTCTTCTTCTTCAAAACAATTTCCATATGTAAGAAGGTTGAGTTTCTTAAAACCATTAAAACCTTCACACTAAATTATAAAAACATCAGGACAGCATTAATTCCGACTGCTCTTGCAGGCGGTGAGAATAAGTCTGAGAGTAATTCTAAATTTCGTTTCGTCAACCTTCTATTAGAGCATTTGCATTATTCACGTATCTATATACGTACACGGATCGACGTATACGTATCGGGCAGATTTGTATAAAATAATATTTAAGTCCCGGCCTCAATTAAAACTAAACAGATGTAAAATATGAACCAAATATTGATGATATATAGTTAAAACACTAAATAGTCATTGCTTTTATCAGATCAAGAACATACACGCTTCGATTTTAAGAACTGTGTGTGTCAAGTGTATCTTTTTCATATACAAATTATTTTATATATGAAAGGATAAAATCGAACACACCTTGTCTTCGAACATTAACGGGAACATTATGAACTTAAAAAGTGTGTTTATTGCCCGAGGCGGAGAATAAGGGACCCTTATCTAGGATTTAATAAAAAAATATCATTAAATTTTGACAGAATATGGTCCGGTCCAATAATCAAACTGCTTATAAACCCGTTAAATTAAGCGGGACTATCCCCATCTCCATCTCACTTCTAAAACAAAATCTGGATCCACCACTTATTGCTACACAAGTTATGTTTGTTGATTAACTACCACAGGGGCATGGTAAAAAAAGGCGGGTGTTCCCAATCCAGAATAAAAAGGGGGTGTTCCAACTATATGGCCCCATTCAAATGCATTCATCGGCCAAAAAAAGGGGGCTCCAACCCCCCTCTGCCAATGTAAATAAAAATAAAACATGAAATACATGTTGCCGATAAAAGGGGTTAGGGTTGCACAATTGCTTCGAACTGAGAGTATCAATCAAATCCAGCAAACATTTTCTTCACTGGTAACTGTATTTAGCATCAATTATGGTATATACTATTTACATTCATATAATATATCTTAAAATCGTAAATAAAGTACAGTAAACACACAAAATATATACTCATAGCTTTATTCGACATGTTTTTAAGTTGTCTACATCTGTAAGGTGCACTCGTGCTAACGGTTTGTGAAACGTACACGGATACGTGTAAAATAGGCGCACGAGGATAGTTTCTAACTTTAGTCAAACATTATCGTTACTCAAGGATCTTTTCTTCAGGAAAAAAATAATTGAAATAATATTTTTGATATAAAGTCGGTTATTATAACTTCTTTGATATAAATTGATCAACTCAAACAATAAGACACAATAAACATTCAGAGCCTCACGTATCTGATTAAAGAATGAGGGGTGTACTCGATTCATAAAACGTATCCTAAACGTTTAATGATCTTTAAGGTTCATCATAAGGAATTTAAAAATATGGCCGTTTTTAACCCTTAAAATTTACTATGAGTACAGAGAAACTGGTACATCTAGGAAAGTTTTAAGGCATGTCAGGAACTAGATATATAAAAGTTATATGAAGTATACGTTTCAGAAAATTAAAAACTTACCTGGATTTTGATGTCCAGTTTTTTCCAGTCTGCAGAAGATAGTAAAATAAACAGACACCCGAGTTTCATTTGATACGGTCCACTCATTTACACTGTTTAAATCACCTATTGTCTGCAGATGTCAATTGTCCATCTATTGTCCATCTATTGTCCATCTAAATCAACACTTCCCACAACATGTATTATCTGAGGGGAGATTCTCAAACCTCTTTCCCGACTTAGTTTATTTTGGCACCTTCTGCAGGAACGAAAAAAAACTGGAAAGCAAAATCTAGTAAAGTTTATAATTTTCTAATATTATGCAGTTACAATTTATATATCTAGTTCCTGCCATCCCTTAAAACTTTTGCAGGTGAATAGGTATGCTGTACTCAGAGTAAAATTTGTGCTGTAAATACTGCCATATTAGCCAAAAGATTATGATGAACCTTAATTAAAATGACCCATTTGTTTTTACAACATTCACCTTTGTGAGTTAAAATATATTTTGATGAGAGAAATTAAGAAAATAAAAGCTATTTTTTTTATAGACTTCTTTATAATTCATATTTATATTTTCCTGATTGTTTTAGGATCAACGTAGAATTGTATTTGTTATATTTTGGTTCCTTCTTCAATTTTCTTCTAGAATTGATGCCAGTATGGATTTTGTTTTGCAAGTCCTTGAAATGCTCCGAAACTTTTCATCGCCTGTTGATGTAGATTTGAATGAATAGTTTTCGATGATTAACGCTCCACCAGAACTTTCTATGACAATATCTAAAAACTTATTATTTAGGGATGAACCCGCATCTCTAACCCGCCAGGGGAGAAATGTGTTTGGATAATTAATTATGCGAGGTCGCCAATTTTTTATCGGGACCAACTTGACTTAATTTATCCTTTCCTCATATACGTGTTATACGATACGTTGATACGGATACGCCAGCAAATACTTGATTAATGCAAATGCTCTAATATTAAGTGGGACATTTAAAGACGTATCGTATCCGTTTCTGATACGTTGACCTACTCGAGAAAATATTTATGTGTTATTGTTTAATAGATTATTTTCATGTTTAAATTTATGTCTTTGAAGTTTCTATGTTAGATGTCTTTCTTTCATTGATACCCATTGATGCACTCTTTTTATTACATGATAGTTTTCAATTTTTAAAAACTCGTTTATAACTAAACATCCAATATTTAAACCGCCACTGATTCTTCGTCGTGAATTTGAGATTGATGAGTCCTTCTGTAGCCATGTGTATTACGAAATTGTACAATAAAATCAAAACAGCAATGGTGCAATAGATATTTGCCATATTGTGCATATATACAAAGGAAACTTCGTTCAGAAAACCGAGACTTTGTGGCAAATATTTTTAAATCTATAGACTTGAATAAAGAAGTTTTTTATTATAAAATTTTAAACGTAGTTTACTCACTTCTTAATGTGCTAGCATTTATTGTTAACAAAAAGTAATTAACAACTATTCAAAATCAAAACTCGTATTAAGTCACTAGATTCGAGCGCACCCTAGCACGTGTACTTCGCTAAATATTTGAAAAAAAGGATTGCCTGTTAATTTATAAATGGATTATTATTGGTATCAATAATCAATTCGAATCACATAATGTAGATATTCAATTCCACTTTATTAGCAATGATTAAAAAATCAAGTTTCAAAACATATACAATTATATAGATTGACACGAAAATCACGTAATTGTTATGTGTGAAAATGTAAGCTGCTGTTGTCGTTCATGCAATGTTTTCATAATTGTATTATAAGAACTGTAAATAAAGTACTTTTAGGGCAATACATATAATTAAGTCCAGGTTTTGAAATACAAGAAGCAAGTATGTAAATACAAATAATAAATACATTAAATAATTATTCAACATTTTTATATATCAAAAATAAAAGAGATAAACAATTTCCATCGCCCTTTTTTTTTATCCCATCTCTTTTCTCTTGCTGATGACTATTTAAGCACGTAAATACTCAATTGAATAATATAAACCCATTTATATATACGTTTAGATACGTCAACGTATCAGATACGGATACTATACGTCTTTAAATGTCCCACTTCTATTTATAATTTTCCGGTCAATGGATCGACCAATCAAAACGTTTGTTATATTCACAGGCAATCTCGTGTATTAGGCCGCCAATACACAAATAAATATGGCTTCTCTTGTCAATAAACTATGGCACTGCTGGTATTTAGACGATTACAGCTAAAACACAAGTTATTACATTAAGAAAATAAATAAGCTAATAAGGTAAACACATAACCACATCATTTATCATAAAAATACATGCTAACCAACCGTGAATATTCTATACGAGGTGACATTCCATCGTAAAAATAGCGTTGCGAAAACGTAAACAAAAACAGCTGACTCATAAAATTACTACTGTAAACTATGGAAAACACGAGTTCCATTAATTTAATAATACGATCACTAAATCGTAACAATAGGCATAAATTTGGACCACTTACTATCATACAGGGAAAAAAAATATGGTAGCCTATAAAGGATTTAGGTGTACTGAATATAGTAAAGTGCTTTTTTTTACAGATTTAGTGAAATATTGGTGATGGACTACAGATTTGATGTACAAAGCGCCTCACATTTTACATACATCAATAAAGCCGTTTAACCAGGGCCATGAACATGATGAATATAAAATATGTTGCACTTTTTTTCTGTGATAATCTACTTTTCTCTATATTCATAGTTTACAAATGGCTAATTAAATTTGATTTAAGCATAGACACACAAATAGCAGGAACAAAAAAAGCTGTCAGATAGAAAGTCAGCTTGCCTCTTAGGCATCAAATGTAAACTGCTTTAAAATGCTTATCATAGCCGTAGAATGCCAAAATGGCACATTTTAACAGAATTTCTGTAAACCAAAGATGTAAATCCTTTACTTTGATTGAGTTTGACAAATTGAACATTGTTGAAACCAGCAAATCATTCAGGAAAATTGCCAAAGTACAGAATCTAGATTTCAGGAATCCATCTCTTAGGCCCGAGAACACAGTTATTTCGTCGTGCATTTCTTTTAGAGAGTAAATTCAAATTGAAAAAATCGCACCTGCTCTTTCTCAAAAAGATTTTTACAGTGTAGTACGTGTACTACCAGTGAGACAAATAATATCAAAATTACAGAAACTTCTACCAGCTCTAACTCAAAATATTGACAATTCTGTGTTAAGGGGGTGTAAAATTCAGTTTGACAGCTTCAGAAGTGATAAATTTTTACCTTTTAGAACTGGACCAATTCACCACTAAACATAAAGATTCTGCACCAAAAATTTTTTGACATGTAATTACATACCCCTACTTATTATTTCATGCATTTAATAGCAAGAACTTATTTGGGAAAGTGTATCAAATAAAACATGCAAGTTATACACTGTTTACACTATATTCGTAGACAACAAAAACCAAAGGACGATAACTGTGTCCTTGGACCCACTGTTCAGTTCGGTTTACATAAAAATTTGAAATATATACGTTTTCGCTCGATCCGTTTATAAATTTGATTTACTGATCGATCGATGACCGTTGTCACGGTAACTCTCACATCGGTTATTTGACTTATCTGACGGATCCTATGGGTCACCGATCACCGATCAGTCATCGATCAGTCAAACTTCCGTCACCGATCATTCACCGATCAGTCAAGTTCACGTCAAACAGTAACGCCTAAGGTTGCAAGTACTGTATGTGAATAATAATAATTTCCATCTGTCAGAATATAAAACTTCATAGGATTATTTTTAGTAAGTATCATTTGTAGATATAACAATATAGCATATATAATTTATTTTATTTAACAAACTGACTTTGTGGTAAAACAAGGACTTCTCTATTTTTGTGTACTCAATATGTCTCCTTTCTGAGGAGTACCACCACGCGAAATGGTGCAAATATTAAGTAATTAAGACATTTCGTACATGGAACAGGCATAGTTTAATGTAAGCAATTGCTTATCCAGTTCACTGATTAAGCTTTGGTTGTTCTTACTACCACATGTTTAACTAATTTTTAATTCTGAGTTTGGGAGGGGGGAACTTCTGGTTTCTACTTCAGCCATTCAAAAGTGCAAATTCCAAAGAAGTTTTTTTTACATTTTTCATGACTATAAACATGTAAAACATGTAAAACAAATTCACAGTTTACTGTGTTAAAACTTTCAATACAGATGAAGTGGACCAATCTGTATAAATTTAACTTAAAAAAACTAAAGTTTTATAAAATTTTGTTGCATGTTCGTGTCAAATTTACAATGCTGTAAATTTTGTGAATTTAAGGTTTTTTACTTTTGTTGAACAAAAAGCATATCATTTCAACTTCTTTGCTTTAAGGTAGCACAACAGTCTAACAATGATTTTTTGATCATATTTTTTTATCACATAATTCTGAAGTAAGTATTATTCAGCACAGTTTGTAAAAATCTCAAAGTCATTATCATATCACAACGGGGAGTAAATTGATAATGAATTTATGAAAATAAAGGCACATGGTAATTAATCTAAATATATAGCATTTAGGAGGGGCTAATATGTCAATCATCTGTTGATACCAGTGTCCAGCTGTTAATCCCTGACCACAAGATAAATAATGTAGTCTTATCTCATTGTTTTGAAACAAAAATTATTTATATAACATGGAAGTGAACAAAGAAAAAGAAAAGAAAAACTAAAGGGAAAAAATCTCCCAAAAAGGAAAAAAGTACTATGGAAAAGAGTGAAAAAGTATTTTTGAAAGCCTCTGACTGCATGTATAAATTTCTGCTCTTTGGTCTTCTTCATTTATTAAATACAGTTTTATGAATTTTAACTAATTTTCAGTTAATGTGTATTTTTTCAGTCCCATTAATTAAATGTATTTTAAAGAAAAGGGTGGATTGATCTTTTTATCAACATGTTTTTTGATGCACACTTTTAATGTATTAGCTTATTTCAGACATAGTTTTACTTTATTTCTTTTTTAAAATTCAAAAGAAAATTATTCTTTATATATAGAGAATAATGATGTTAAACATTTATATAATGCTGCTGGTCAATCATGTTTTTCTCTTATCTGAGACTGTCTGGAAAGAGGCGGATCTTTATCTATATTCAATTACTTCATCACAGATGTTGGTCAGATCTGTGACGTCAAACTCCCGCCAAATACCAAGTTAGTGTTGGACAGTTTATATATAATGCAAAATTTACAGCATTAGAGCATCAAAGACACAAAGTGTGTGGTTCTATTGATATAGTAATGGTATCAGAACACTCCTGGGGTGTTCCCAGTGGAACGTCTGTATTTATATTGACTTAATAGGGGTTGTAAGGGGAAAATTCATTTTTTAGGTCATTTCTCAGAACAATTTTCCATGAAAATTGTAAGGAAAAAATGACAATAGAAACTTTATGGGTACCCCCTTTGGCTTGACATTGATATATATGATTGAAGGGTGTATTTTCTACAATACCATGTCCCAGTTTTTGGATAATTTGTTTCTAAATGAATATATGGGTTTCCAAAGATGAAAGGTGAAATGAGGTTTGGCACCCAGCAGTTAAATCAATATATCTGCTTACTGGAGGCACATATCAAAAATCTGAGACACAGTTTTGGAGATTTTATATGGTTAATTACAGGGATGAAAACAAATTTTAGCTACCATTTGACATGAATGTGCCATTTCCATCCAAGTTGGAAGACCACTTTTTTGGCCATTAATGAGCTATATTTTGAGACTAATCAAACCAATTATAAATTTATATATAAATTAAGAAAGGGTTATATTTCAGCTTTAAACTGAGTTAAAGATTTTAAAAATCCATTGAGTAATTTTGGAGAAATTGATCTTTGAATACTGTTGATTGGAGTCAGAAAATTCTGACTGTAGTGCTACCTTAAATGATAAAAAATATCATAGACATTTTGTTTTACTCACAAAGTACCTAATTCCATATGGAATTTTATTATTAAAGGTAGCACAATACAAAATTATTTTTTTTTACTTCCAACATGTCCAAAAGAGGTATATATAGATAGATAAAAGATTAATCTTTTAAATGGGTTCAATATTTTTATTATGCAATCATTATATAATAAATTATTATGTAATTAGTGGCAAAATCTGGGTCAGTTCACTTCAATGAATTTAGCTCTATCATTTCTTTAACTATGCAGAAAATTTTAACGAAATCTTAATCAACACACGATGGGCTTTAAAAAGGAGTCTCAAATTGTCCTTATGGTATAACATTATCTCATAAATATCTAATTAGTGTAAATATCCTAACCACATGAAAGAAGATAATGTTTGATTAGGTGTAAAATTTGTTTTATACAATCTTTCTGAAATCTGAGACACCCTTAAGAAGATAGTGGCCATAGGAACAACATATAATAAAATCAACCCTCTAGAGATACCTATGCAGTAGCTTATTTCTTTTGAAAGTGGAAACTTGGTGAAAAATATTAAAGACACAATTAACATTTTAATTGGTTACATAATGGTTGCATAATACTAACTTTGCATTAATTTGAAAGAGAAATCTGTTATCTATCCAAAACTACCACTTTTATAAATTTTCAAGCTTTATTAAGAAAGTTACAGCATTTTAAAACTTGGGAGTTGGAGTTATCATCTTTGTATTGTGCTACCTTAAAAAAAACAAAATATGCAAAAATTTTGACATCATGTAAGATTACGAAATTGTCCCTTCTTTGTCTTTTATCGTAATTTGACAATGTGCACCACATGAACAACTGCTGAACAAATACAATATTACAGATAACGAAGGATTAAGCCTTATGTTAATCTGTTACATTAAACATGAAATACCATGGTTAATATTACTCGACTATTAGGAGAACGTTTTAATTGACAACATATCATAAATTCAAATACAAAATCGTTCAACATTCGTCCTGTCTAAATCTTTTATTTCCGAGCGTTGCAGGAATAGATTTATTTTTTTGTACGCGTTAAATTTCAGCAAAATTCGTAAATTCAGTTTTTCAAGTTTGAATGTATTGCCTATGTCCCAAATAGCCAATTTCGAAAAAAAAGGTAGATTGCATTAAAATCGTTTGATGAGGATCATCTTCGTAGGTTCATATTAGATCAATGTTTTTTTTCAATCTGTTATAGCTAATACAAGTTCTTAGGTTTTCTTGTGGTAGAAAATCCAGAGGTGTGGTCTGCGACAAGAAAACCTTTAAATATGCATTATCTGATTATATAGTGTCATTTTTTTTTATAAAGATGTGAAAAATTTAGCTTCCTATCTTACAGATCACACTAAAGTTGGATATTCCTTTTTAATGTATTAAGGGTAATTTTAAATGTGAAATAAAACTCAATTTATATAATCTAGATATAAACCTTAAACATTATTATCCATACACAATATAAAAAAACACTTTAAAGTGTAACTGCATTAAGTAAGACAAAAGTTAATTGTTACCAATGACTGTGTATGAAAAATTAAAGACACTTTGTAAGTAATTTATTGATTCTTAGTTTTTAACTTAGTTTATGGAATAAGTTGTGTGCCATATGTTGTTGTCTTTTTTCCTATTCGTTATGACATTTCTATTGCGGATAAGTGATTATTTTTTTTTAACAATTTTAATTAAATCGAATGAAAGATACAGACTAATTTTCTTATCAATAGCAATACAGTTTTTAACAGATAATCAGGATATAATTTTATTTTACCTCCTATACATTTCTAGAAATGTGATTGGTTAAAAGCGCCCTCTTGGAGACCGTGTATATTTGATATTAGGTCAGTAGGGAGGCGGGGCTAATCTCATAAACGGTTAGTAGTGGTGTAACGTCAATTTATATACCATATGAGGTAGTAGGCAGGCGGGGCTTATTTCATACACGGTTAGTAAAAGAGGGACGAAAGATAACAAAGGGACAGTCAAACTCATAAATCTAAAACAAACTGACAACGCCATGGCTAAAAATGAAAAGTCAAAAAGACAAACAATAGTACACATGCAACAACATAGAAAACCAAAGAATAAACAACACGAACCCAACCAAAACTAGGGGTGCTCTCAGTAGTAGAAGTGTCACGTCCCTTTACAAACACAAAACGGTACTGAGAAAAAATCGTAAAGTTTTCAACAGATGACGAAATTAATGATTAAGATTGAAATAAATTCATCAAGCACATTTAAACCTAACAAATTGATATAATTGGTATTTGTTTTTGTAAGATCAATGGAAGTAGTTTCTAAATGTTAACAGTATTGAAGACTTGCTCGTTTTGATAGGTTACTAGTCTTAATTTCACACGTTAAGATAGTCGATAAGATAAATTCGTTACATAGTGTGCTAGTGACCTAATACGGTATATATGGGGTCAGTAAATTCCATATGGGGATTCGAGCTTCGCTCTCACCCCATATGGAATTTACTGACCCCATATATACCGTATTAGGTCACCAGCACACTATGTAACTAATAATATTCACTCCTCCTTTTCGTCTTTTCCCTTGGTTAAGTACGTGGACGTTACCAATAGAATATAAGAATATTTCATTTGGTAATCATTTGTTAGAGAAAATGTTAAACATATACGTATATAAAGAACGATAAAATGTCAGTAATTTTAACAACTGTTCCCTTCAATTATTTGACGATAGGAAAAGGTTGAAATGATGAGTTTAAACTTATTCTTTTTGAAGATATAAATAACATATGTGGCTAATTCATTTTTCGAAGTCTGTAGTCGGTATATATCACCTATGATGACAATTCAACTGAAATTCTGTACTATCGATCTCAAAATGCATTGTTTTGAAATTCAGTGAAGAATTTTCCGAAAATATACATTTACCTATCCAATTTTCCCATTCTTTGATCGAGTGTAAATGTGTAAATGCCAAATATGTAATTTATGGGTTATCTTTATTTCTACCTTCAATTTCTTCAGAAAAAAAACTTTTATCAGAAAAAACATAAAGTAAAAATATAAAATCTAAATCAAAATGAGTTCAGTATATCCATTTGAAAAACTAACAACATTGGAAATCACTTCAAAATTATTTGAAGAGTTGACAACAAAAATGTTTGAATACCCAATGCAATATGAACAATTTTAAAATGAATCCGTTATTTATTACTTCAAGTCTTTAAAAACAACTGGCATACATCGAAAAATTACTATTTTCCCTTACATTGTAGCATAAGCTTACATCTCATCTGACTATTCAACATTTCACTGATACACGTACAACAATAATGGATGCAATATTCTATTGATTCTTTTGATTACTTATTTCTGATAAAGGTTGATTGTTTATAACCAAATTTCATATTTATGCATAATATACCACCATCATAAACATGGAAAAGAATATTTAGAAAAATTTACTCGACAGACATACGAAACGAAAGATGTAAAAAAACATTTGCTCATATGAATATCTGCACATACATCAACGAAGTGATATACAACGCTATTAATTTTCCACAATTAAAACGAGCAGATACTATGAAACTTAACAAAAAAGATAACAAAAAAGAAGAAATAAAAATTAAAAGTCAATTGTTCATGAACAATTGATAGGTCTTTCCTTTTTTCTTTTATTAATTGCCTTCTTAGTTAAAAAAATATATGGTTTCTAAGGACTTTTATGTTCATAACAAGTGGTTGCTAAGGACAAAAAATCATTCATAAGGATAAAAATATTACTGTTAGTATTAAAAATGTCATATGTACTATTCATAGTATTTAAAGTTAAAAAAATAAGTGATTGTTAAGGACTTATATGTCGTTGCTAGGGACAAAAATGTCATTTCCAATATTAAAAATTTCATATTTATATTATCCATAGACTTCTAAGTTCAAAAATATATGGTTGCTAAGGTGTTTCATGTCGTTGCTAGGGACTTGACCTCTGACCTTGACCTAACTTTGTAGATCTTATTATGCTGATCATTATTGCAATTCAAAGTTTCTTTCTATCTCTAACCACTTTTGGGTTATAAGCAAACAATCATCATTTCGGACCCTAAAAACAGTTTTGGTGCCCTAGTTCCATAACAGTTGGTCCAATGATTTTAAACCCAACTTAACAAATGTAGATCTCAACAAGACACACATTTCCTCCGTTACATTTTATCAGCCATCTTTTATGGTTATTTAGGAAATCCGATAACAAGCTAAGGTCAAAATCTAGGTCATGACCTTGACCTTTGACCTTTGGTCAATTTTCATGTCCATGTCAATTAATGATCATTGGTGATGATCCTAGGTGGCTACAATTTACAGTTTCTGAGTTTCAGTGGCCAACCGAAATTTGTTAATTTTCAAAGGGACATAACCCTAACAATGAGTCGTTGAATCTTTTCAATTCAAATGTAACGAAGCACAAGGGTCTGTTCCTGAAAAAATTCCACCCTTTGTTTTTTTTCTACCTATTATGGTTATGGAGTTAGAATGATAACAAGGTTTTTGGTGTTAGGGGAGATAACTCCTATAAAGGAAATGTTACGGGGTCGTGCCCTTATCACAAGATAGCTTTTGGTCAACCGATACTAAATACCTAATATCATTTCAACATGTCGCGTTCTTTTTTTGGGAAATTTCGTTAAAGTTTGGCGGAAAGAATAATAATAATAATTAAACTGTCAATTGTTCTTGAACAATTGAGAGGTCTTTCCTTTTGTAATGTAAAATACATGTTCCAACAGACGTAGAATGATTTTAAAACGTCAAGGTCAACCTTAAAAAGCTCGAAAACACACTAAAAATCCTTTATATAAGGTTAAAAACACTAAATTCGCTATCTGGGACATGACCTTGACCTTTGACCTTTTGACCTTTGTCAAGGTCATTAGTCCCCAATGCCATTACTGAAGACCCCAGGGGTCTAGGACCTTTGGTTATATAGTAAAAGCTGATTTTGTCTTTTCAGAAACCTAAAACAGGGGTTATGCCCCTTATAGAAAGGTCAAATCTCTTTGGTCAAATGTAACAAAGTTGCGCCATATTACCCAAACATTTTCCACTATTTAAAACTTCTGTAAGTATAATGGTTTCTGAGATTTTTCCATAACAAGGTGTTAGGTCAAAGGTCAAGGTCAACATATAAACTTGACCTTGAGATATTTTTCAAAGATACATGAATTGATGATGAATGGTGAAGATCCTAGGTCTCTACGACTTACGGTTTCTGAGTTTTGGTGGTCCACCGACACCGGTTAATTTTCATAGGGGCATAACCCTACCAATGAGTCGTTGAATCTTTTCGATCCAAATGTAACGAAGAACCAAGGTCTGGTCCTGAACAAATTTCACCCTTTGTTTTTTTTCTACCTATTATGGTTACGGTGTTGGAACGATAACAAGGTTTTTTGGTTTCGGAGAGATTACTCTGAACCGACAAAATATTTCGACTAACAGGGTGAGTTCCAGATAGGTATTCATGACACCGATACAAAGTGTGAACATGAAAGCGACACGTCTTACGGTTTAGGCTACTAACTTCGTCAAAGTTTGGCGGAAGAATAATAATAATAATTAAAAACCAATTGTTCAGAGAACCATTGATGGTCTTTCCACCAGTAATGATTTTTTTTATATGAAAATATTAAAATTTGGTTTTAAATGTCAATTTCAGCGTCAAATGACAACTTATTGTACGCTGATTCCAAAAATATAAGGTTTTAAATACTTTGACAATAATTTATTACAAAAATTAGCTACTTCCGGTTTACAAAAGGTCACTTCCGGTTAGCTTTTTCAACGTCATACTGCTTGCAACCTAATGCAAAAAGTCTAATAACTTTAACATGAATACATATGCGGTAAAAGCAAAGGTCAAAATCTAGAACGTTAAATTAACATATGACCTTGAGCTCAATTTCATAAACCAAGGACCTCAAATCAAAAGACTTTAGGTCTTTACTTTATATTGTTAATGAGTTATATTACCATACGACTGATAATAGATATAAAAGGGGGGAAAACTAACATCAAATGTTTACGTACCCTTTTGACTAAAATTTATGTGTAACTACATGTCGCAACTAACAATTGTGTGAAAATATTTTGTCGATATCTTATAAGATTTCTGAAAATGAGCGATAACAAGCCAAAGTCAAAATTTTGAACATGACCTTGACCTTTGACCTTGACCTCATTTTCATTTTTTTGAACCAAGGACCTCAAATCAAAAGACCCTAGGCCTATGTCACTTATCGTTTACCAGTTAGAAATGCAAATCAGTTATGTCATATACAAAAGGGGGGATAACTCTCATATGGAGTCTCCGGATAGCTTCGACTAAAATTATTCATTTCATTCTGAGGATATAACGAGCAATTTGGTAAAATAAATTTGTCGGTTTCATATACGGTTTCGACATATAAGTAATAACAAGAAAAACAGTGTTCAGGGAGATAACTCTTACATGGATAAGATTTTGGTTACGCGGTGTCAGTTTCAAAAGCGTATTAATTGTTCGATATCATATACCATATATCTAAGCGACATCTTGCGAAACAAAAAAATTGCGAAGGAACAAAAAGTTGGCGGAAGAAAAAAAATAATAATAATAATAATAATAATAATCAGAAGAAAACCAATAGGTCTTTCCACGGAAAAGTGGAAAGACCTAATAATAATTAAAAACCAATTGTTCAGAGAACCATTGATGGTCTTTCCACAAGTAATGATTTTTTTTATATGAAAATATTAAAATTTGGTTTTAAATGTCAATTTCAGCGTCAAATGACAACTTATTGTACGCTGATTCCAAAATTATAAGGTTTCTATACAATAAGATATAAATAAGGGAGATAATTTTTTTACTTCCGGTTCAAAATATGTTACTTCCGGTACTGTCTTAGAGTTTATTTGACGCTGATTCCAAAAATATATGGTTTTACATACTTGTACAATAATTTATTACAAAAAATAGCTACTTCCGGTTTACAAAGGTCACTTCCGGTTAGCTTTTTCAACGTCATACTGCTTCCAACCTAATGCAAAAAGTCTAATAGCTTAAACATGAATACATATGAGGTAAAAGCAAAGGTCAAAAGCTAGAACGTTAAATTAACATATGACCTTGAGCTCAATTTCAAGGTCATGAACCAAGGACCTCAAATCAAAAGACTCTAGGTCTTTATTTTATATTGTTAATAAGTTATATTACCATACGACTGATATTAGATATAGTAGGGGGGAAAACTCGCAGCAAATGTTTACGTACCCTTTCGACTAAAATTTATGTGTAACTAAATGTCGCGACTAACAATAATGTGAAAATATTTTGTCGATATCTTATAAGATTTCTGAAAATAAGAGATAACAAGCAAAAATCAAAAATTTCATCATGACCTTGACCTTTGACCTTGACTTCATTTTCATTTTTTTGGACCAAGGACCTCAAATCAAAAGACCCTAGGCCTCTAACACTTATGGTTTTTCAGTTAAAAATGCATATCACTTATATCAAATATAAAAGGGGAAATAACTCTCATATGGAGTCTCCGGACAGCTTCGGTCAAAATGAATCAAATCACCCTGAGTATTTAACGAGCAATTTGGTAAAATAAATTTGTCGGTTTCTTTATACGGTTGCGAATATTAAGCGATCACAAGAAAAACAGTGTTCGGGGAGATAACTCTTACATTGAAAAGATTTTGGTTACACGGTGTCAGTTAGAAAAGCATAATAACTGTTCGATATCATATACCATATGTCTTAGCGACATCTTGCGAAACAAAAAAATTACGAAGGAACAAAAATTTGGCGGAAGAAAAAAAATAATAATAATTAAAAACCAATTGTTCAGAGAACCATTGATGGTCTTTCCACCAGAAAGGATCTTTTTTTATATGAAAATATTAAAAATTTGGTTTTAAATGTCAATTGAACCGTCAAATGACAGCTTATTGAACGTTGATTCCAAAAATGTATGGTTTCTATGGAAAAAGATATAGATAAGGGAGATAATTGTTAACTTCCGGTTCAAACGACGTAATTTCCGGTATAGTTCGATAGTTTAATTGACACTGATTCCAAAAATATATGGTTCTATATACTTTTACATTTATTTAGAACAAAAAATAGCTACTTCCGGTAAACAAAAGGTCACTTCCGGTTGGCTTTTACAAGGTCACATTGCTTGCAACCTATTGCAAAAAGTCCCATGTCTTTATCATGTATACATATGAGGTAAAAGCAAAGGTCAAAATCTAGAACGTTAATTTTGCCAATGACCTTGAGCTCAATTTCAAGGTCATCAACCAAGGACCTCAAATCAAAAGACTTTAGTCCTCTAATTTATATTGCTTATGAGTTATATTACCATACATATGATATTAGATATAAAAAGGGGGAAAACTCACGTCAAATGTCTACGTACCCTTTCGACTAAAATGTATGTGTTACTACATGTCGTAACTAACAATTTTATGAAAATATTTTGTCAATATCTTTTATGATTTCTGAAAATAAGAGATAACAAGCCAAAATCAAAATTTTGATCATGACCTTGACCTTTGACCTTGACCTCATTTTCAATTTTTTGGACCAAGGACCTCAAAACAAAAGACCCTAGGCCTCTAACACTTATGGTTTTCCAGTTAAAAATGCATATCACTTATATCAATTATAAAAGGGGAAATAACTCTCATATGGAGTCTCCGGAAAGCTTCGGTCAAAATAAATCAAATCATCCTGAGGATATAACGAGCAATTTGGTAAAATAAATTTGTCGGTTTCTTATACGGTTGCGAATATTAAGCGATCACAAGAAAAACAGTGTTCGGGGAGATAACTCTTACATTGAAAAGTTTTTGGTTACGCGGTGTCAGTTTCAAAAGCGTATTAATTGCTCGATATTATATACCATATATCTAAGCGACATCTTGCGAAACAAAAAAATTGCGAAGGAACAAAAAGTTGGCGGAAGAAAAAAAATAATAATAATCAGAAGAAAACCAATAGGTCTTTCCACGGAAAAGTGGAAAGACCTAATAATCAGAAGAAAACCAATAGGTCTTTCCACGGAAAAGTGGAAAGACCTAATAATAATTAAAAACCAATTGTTCAGAGAACCATTGATGGTCTTTCCACCAGTTAAGTCCTTTTTTATAAGAAATATTAGAATTTGGTTTTAAATGTCAATTTTAGCGTCAAATGTCAGCTTATTGAACGCTTATTCCAAAAATATATGGTTTCTATACAAAAAGATATAAATAAGGGAGATCATTTTTTACTTCCGGTTTAAAATATGTTACTTCCGGTAATTTTTTATTATTTACTTGACACTGATTCCAAAAATTTATGGTTCTATATACTTTTTCATTAATAAAGTACAAAATATAGCTACTTCCGGTTTACAAAAGGTCACTACCGGTTGTCTTTTTCTAGATCACATTGCTTGCAACCTAATTTATAAAGTCCCAAGTCTTGATCATGTATACATATGAGGTAAAAGCAAAGGTCAAAATCTAGAACGTTACATTTACCTATGACCTTGAGCTCAATTTTGAGGTCATCAACCAAGGACCTCAAATCAAAAGACTCTAGGCCTCTACTATATATAGTTAATGAGTTGTATTACCTTACAACTAATATTAGATATAAAAGGGGGCAAAACTGGCATCAAATGTCTACGTACTCTTTAGACTAAAATCTACGAGTTACCACATGTCGCAACTAACAATTTAGTAAAAATAATTTGTCGATAAGTTATACGGCTTTTGAAAATAAGTGAAAATAAGCCAAAATCAAAATTAATAATATGACCTTGACCTTTGACCTTGACCTTATTTTCATTTTTTGGACCAAGGACCTCAAATCAAAAGACCCTAGGTCTCTATCACTTATGGTTTACCAGTTAGAAATGCAAATTCTTATATCAAACATAAAAGGGGGGATAACTCTCATATGGAATCTATATACGGCTTCGGTCAAAATTAAACAGAACATCCTGAGGATATAACGAACAATTTGGAAAAATAAATTTGTCGGTTTCTTATACGGTTGCGAATATTAAGCGATCACAAGAAAAACAGTGTTCGGGGAGATAACTCTTACAATGAAAAGTTTTTGGTTACGCGGTGTCAGTTTCAAAAGCGTATTAATTGCTCGATATCATATACCATATATCTAAGCGACATCTTGCGAAACAAAAAAATTGCGAAGGAACAAAAAGTTGGCGGAAGAAAAAAAATAATAATAATAATCAGAAGAAAACCAATAGGTCTTTCCACGGAAAAGTGGAAAGACCTAATTAAACTGTTAATTGTTCTTGAACAATTGAGAGGTCTTTCCTTTTGTAATGTAAAATACATGTTCCAACAGACGTAGAATGTATTGAAAAGGTCAAGGTCAACCTTAAAAAGCTCGAATACACACTAAAAATCCTTTCTATAAGGTTAAAAACACTTAATTCGCTATCTGGGACATGACCTTGACCTTTGACCTTTTGACCTTTGTCAAGGTCATTAGTCACCAATGCCATTACTGAAGACCACAAGTGTCTAGGACCTTTGGTTATATAGTAAAAGCTGATGTTTTCTTTGCAGAAACCTAAAACAGGGGTTATGCCCCTTATAGAAAGGTCTAATCTCTTTGGTCAAAATGTAACAAAGTTGCGCCATAATGACCCAAACATTTTCCACTATTTAAAACTTCTGTAAGTATAATGGTTTCTGAGATTATCCCATAACAAGGTGTTAGGTCAAAGGTCAAGGTCAACATACAAATTTGACCTTGAGGCGTTTTTCAAAGATACATGAATTCATGATGAATGGTGAAGATCCTAGGTGTCTACGACTTACGGTTTCTGAGTTTTGGTGGTCAACCGACACCGGTTAATTTTCATAGGGGCATAACCCTACCAATGAGTTGTTGAATCTTTTCGATCCAAATGTAAGGAAGAACCGGGGTCTGGTCCTGAACAAATTTCACCCTTTGTTTTTTTTCTACCTATTACGGTTACGGTGTTGGAACGATAACAAGGTTTTTGGGTTTCGGGGGATTACTCCGAACCGACAAAATATTTCGACTCACAGGGTGAGTTCCGGATAGGTATTCATGACACCGATACAAAGTGTGAATATGAAAGCGACACGTCTTACGGTTACGGAGGGAAATTTTGTCAAAGTTTGGCGGAACAAAAAGAATAATAATTAAACTGTCAATTGTTTTTGAACAATTGAGAGGTCTTTCCTTTTGTAATGTAAAATACATGTTCTAATAGACGTAGAATGTATTGAAAAGTTCAAGGTCGACCGTACAAAGCTTGAAAACACACTAAAAATCCATTATATGAGGTTAAAAACACTAAATTCGCTATTTGGGACATGACCTTGACCTTTGACCTTTTGACCTTTGTCAAGGTCATAAGTCCCCAATGTCATTGCTGAAAACCCCATGGGTCTAGGACCTTTGGTTATGTAGTAAAAGCTGATTTTCTCTTATCAGAAACCTAAAACAGGGGTTATGCCCCTTAAAAAAAGGTCAAATCTCTTTGGTCAAAATGTAACAAAGTTGCGCCGTAATGACCCAAACATTTTCCACTATTTAAAACTTCTGTAAGTATTTTAGTTTTTGAGATTATCCCATAATAAGGTGTTCGGTCAAAGGTCAAGGTCAACATACAAATTTGACCTTGAGGTAGTCTTCAAAGATGCATGAATTGATGATGATTGGTGAAGATCCTAGGTGTCTACGACTTACGGTTTCTGAGTTTTGGTGGCCAACCGACATCGGTTAATTTTCATAGGGGCATAACCCTACCAATTAGTCGTTGAATCTTTTCGATCCAAATGTAACAAACAACCAAGGTCTGGTCCTGAACAAATTTCACCCTTTGTTTTTTTTCTACCTATTACGGTTACGGTGTTGGAACGATAACAAGGATTTTTGGTTTCGGAGGGATTACTCCGAACAGACAAAATATTTTGACTCACAGGGTGAGTTCCGGATAGGTATTCATGACACCGATACAAAGTGTGAATATGAAAGCGACACGTCTTACGGTTAACGCGGCTAAATTTGTCAAAGTTTGGCGGAAAAAGAATAATAATAATAATAATAATAATAATAATAATAAACTGTCAATTGTTCTTGAACAATTGAGAGGTCTTTCCTTTTGTAATGTAAAATACATGTTCAAATAGACGTAGAATGTATTGAAAAGCTTTAAAACACACTGAAAAACCTTTAAATAAGGTTAAAAACACCAAATTCGCTATATGGGACATGACCTTGACCTTTGACCTTTTGACCTATGTCAAGGTCATTAGTCCCAAATGTCATTGCCGAAGACCCCATGGGTCTAGGACCTTTGGTTATAAAGTAAAAGCTGATTTTGTCTTTCCAGAAACCTAAAACAGGTGTTATGCCCCTTAAAAAAATGTCAAATCTCTTCGGTCAAAATGTAACAAAGTTGCGCCATAATGACCCAAACATTTTCCACTATTCAAAACTTCTGTAAGTATAATAGTTTCTGAGATTATCCCATAACAAGGTGGTAGGTCAAAGGTCAAGGTCAACATACAAATTTGACCTTGAGGTATTTTTCAAAGATACATGAATTGATGATGAAGGGTGAAGATCCTAGGTGTCTACGACTTAAGGTTTCTGAGTTTTGGTGGTCAACCGACACCGGTTAATTTTCATAGGGGCATAACCCTACCAATGAGTCGTTGAATCTTTTCGATCCAAATGAAACGAAGAACCTGGGTCTGGTCCTGAACAAATTTCACCCTTTGTTTTTTTTCTACCTATTACGGTTACGGTGTTTGAACGATAACAAGGTTTTTTGGTTTCGGAGGGATTACTCCGAACCGACAAAATATTTCGACTAACAGGGTGAGTTCCAGATAGGTATTCATGACACCGATACAAAGTGTGAACATGAAAGCGACACGTCTTACGGTTAACGCGGCTAAATTTGTCAAAGTTTGGCGGAAAAAGAATGATAATAATAATAATAATAATAATAATTAAACTGTCAATTGTTCTTGAACAATTGAGAGGTCTTTCCTTTTATAATGTAAAATACATGTTTCAATAGACGTAAAATGTATTGAAAAGCTTTAAAACACACTGAAAACCCTTTAAATAGGGTCAAAAACACATAATTAGCTATTTGGGACATGACCTTGACCTTTGACCTTTTGACCTTTGTCAAGGTCATTAGTCCCAAATGTCATTGCTGAAGACCCCATGGGTCTAAGACCTTTGGTTATATAGTAAAAGCTGATTTTGTCTTTCCAGAAACCTAAAACAGGGGTTATGCCCCTTAAAAAAAGGTCAAATCACTTCGGTCAAATGTAACAAAGTTGCGCTGAAATGACCCAAACATTTTCCACTATTTAAAACTTCTGTAAGTATAATAGTTTCTGAGATTATTCCATAACAAGGTGTTAGGTCAAAGGTCAAGGTCGACATACTAATTTGACCTTGAGGTATTTTTCCAAGATACATGAATTGATGATGAATGGTGAAGATCCTAGGTGTCTACGACTTACGGTTTCTGATTTTTGATGGTCAACCGACACCGTTTAACTTTCATAGGGGCATAACCCTACCAATGAGTCGTTGAATCTTTTCGATCCAAATGTAACGAAGAACCGGGGTCTGGTCCTGAACAAATTTCACCCTTTGTTTTTTTTCTACCTATTACGGTTACGGTGTTGGAACGATAACAAGGTTTTTGGGTTTCGGAGGGATTACTCCGAACCGACAAAATATTTCGACTAATAGGGTGAGATCCAGATAGGTATTCATGACACCGATACAAAGTGTGAACATGAAAGCGACACGTCTTACGGTTACGGAGGCTAACTTCGTCAAAGTTTGGCGGAACAAAAGAATAATAATAATAATAATAATAATAATAATAATCAGAAGAAATACAGTAAGGTCTTTCCCTTTAGTAAAAGGAAAGACCTTAATAATAATAATAATAATAAACAGAAGAAATACAGTAAGGTCTTTCCCTTTTGTAAAAGGAAAGACCTATAATAATAAACAAAAGAAATACAGTAAGGTCTTTCCCTTTTGTAAAAGGAAAGACCTTAATTAAACTGTCAATTGTTCTTGAACAATTGAGAGGTCTTTCCTTTTGTAATGTAAAATACATGTTCCAACAGACGTAGATTGTATTGAAAAGATCATGGTCAACCTTAAAAAGCTCAAAAAACACTCTAAAAATCCTTTATATAAGGTTAAAAACACTAAATTCGCTATCTGGGACATGACCTTGACCTTTGACCTTTGTCAAGGTCATTAGTCCGCAATGTCATTGCTGAAGACCCCATGGGTCTAGGACCTTTGGTTATGTAGTAAAAGCTGATTTTCTCTTATCAGAAACCGAAAACAGGGGTTATGCCCCTTAAAAAAGGTAAAATCTCTTCGGTCAAAATGTAACAAAGTTGCGCGGTAGTGACCCAAACATTTTCCACTATTTAAAACTTCTGTAAGTATTATAGTTTTTGAGATTATCCCATATCAAGGTTTTAGGTCAAAGGTCAAGGTCAACCTACAAATTTGACCTTGAGGTAGTTTTCAAAGATGCATGAATTGATGATGATTGGTGAAGATCCTAGGTGTCTAAGACTTACGGTTTCTGAGTTTTGGTGGCCAACCGACATCGGTTAATTTTCAAATGGGCATAACCCTACCAATGAGTCGTTGAATCTTTTCGATCCAAATGTAACGAAGAACCGGGGTCTGGTCCTGAACAAATTTCACTCTTTGTTTTTTTTCTACCTATTACGGTTACGGTGTTGGAACGATAACAAGGTTTTTGGGTTACGGAGGGATAACCCCGAACCGACAAAATATTTCGACTCACAGGGTGAGTTCGGGATAGGTATTCATGACACCGATACAAAGTGTGAATATGAAAGCGACACGTCTAACGGTTATTGCGGCTAAATTTGTCAAAGTTTGGCGGAAAATGAATAATAATAATAATAATAATAATAATAATAAACAGAAGAAATACAGTAAGGTCTTTCCCTTTTGTAAAAGGAAAGACCTTAATTAAAAACCAATTGTTCAGAGAACCATTGATGGTCTTTCCACCAGTAAGGATCTTTTTTTATATGAAAATAATAAAAATTTGGTTTTAAATGTCAATTGAACCGTCAAATGACAGCTTATTGAACGTTGATTCCAGAAATGTATGGTTTCTATGGAAAAAGATATAGATAAGGGAGATAATTGTTAACTTCCGGTTCAAACGACGTAATTTCTGGTATAGTTTGATAGTTTAATTGACACTGATTCCAAAAATATATGGTTCTATATACTTTTACATTTATTTAGAACAAAAAATAGCTACTTCCGGTAAACAAAAGGTCACTTCCGGTTGGCTTTTACAAGGTCACATTGCTTGCAACCTATTGCAAAAAGTCCCATGTCTTTATCATGTATACATATGAGGTAAAAGCAAAGGTCAAAATCTAGAACGTTAATTTTGCCAATGACCTTGAGCTCAATTTCAAGGTCATCAACCAAGGACCTCAAATCAAAAGACTTTAGTCCTCTACTTTATATTGTTTATGAGTTATATTACCATACATATGATATTAGATATAAAAAGGGGAAAAACTCACGTCAAATGTCTACGTACCCTTTCGACTAAAATTAATGTGTTACTACATGTCGTAACTAACAATTTTATGAAAATATTTTGTCAATATCTTATATGATTTCTGAAAATAAGAGATAAAAAGCCAAAATCAAAATTTTGATCATGACCTTGACCTTTGACCTTGACCTCATTTTCAATTTTTTGGACCAAGGACCTCAAAACAAAAGACCCTAGGCCTCTAACACTTATGGTTTTCCAGCTAAAAATGCATATCACTTATATCAAATATAAAAGGGGAAATAACTCTCATATGGAGTCTCCAGAAAGCTTCGGTCAAAATAAATCAAATCATCCTGAGGATATAACGAGCAATTTAGTAAAATAAATTTGTCGGTTTCTTATACGGTTGCGAATACTAAGCGATCACAAGAAAAACAGTGTTCAGGGAGATAACTCTTACATTGAAAAGATTTTGGTTACGCGGTGTCAGTTTCAAAAGCGTATTAATTGCTTGATATCATATACCATATATCTAAGCGACATCTTGCGAAACAAAAAAATTGCGAAGGAACAAAAAGTTGGCGGAAGAAAAAAAATAATAATAATCAGAAGAAAACCAATAGGTCTTTCCACGGAAAAGTGGAAAGACCTAATAATAATAAACAGAAGAAATACAGTAAGGTCTTTCCCTTTTGTAAAAGGAAAGACCTTAATAATAATTAGAAGAAAACCAATAGGTCTTTCCACGGAAAAGTGGAAAGACCTAATTAAACTGTCAATTGTTCTTGAACAATTGAGAGGTCTTTCCTTTTTTAATGTAAAATACATGTTCAAATAGACGTAGAATGTATTGAAAAGCTTTAAAACACACTGAAAAACCTTTAAATCAGGTTAAAAACACCAAATTCGCTATATGGGACATGACCTTGACCTTTGACCTTTTGACCTTTGTCAAGGTCATTAGTCCCTAATGTCATTGCCGAAGACCCCATGGGTCTAGGACCTTTGGTTATATAGTAAAAGATGATTTTGTCTTTTCAGAAACCTAAAACAGGGGTTATGCCCCTTATAGAAAGGTCAAATCTCTTCGGTCAAAATGTAACAAAGTTGTGCCGTAATGACCCAAACATTTTCCACTATTTAAAACTTCTGTAAGTATAATGGTTTCTGAGATTATTCCATAACAAGGTGTTAGGTCAAAGGTCAAGGTCAACATACAAATTTGACCTTGAGGTATTTTTCAAAGATACATAAATTGATGATGATTGGTGAAGATCCTAGGTGTCTACGACTTACGGTTTCTGAGTTTTGGTGGTCAACCGACACCGGTTAATTTTCATAGGGGCATAACCCTACCAATGAGTCGTTGAATCTTTTCGATCCAAATGTAACGAAGAACCAGGGTCTGGTCCTGAACAAATTTCACCCTTTGTTTTTTTTTTTTACCTATTACGGTTACGGTGTTGGAACGATAACAAGGTTTTTGGGTTTCGGAGGGATTACTCCGAACCGACAAAATATTTCGACTCACAGGGTGAGTTTCGGATAGGTATTCATGACACCGATACAAAGTGTGAACATGAAAGCGACACGTCTTACGGTTACGGAGGCTAACTTCGTCAAAGTTTGGCGGAACAAAAAGAATAATAATAATAATAATAATAATAATAATAATAATAATAATCAGAAGAAATACAGTAAGGTCTTTCCCTTTAGGAAAAAGAAAGACCTTAATAATAATAAACAGAAGAAATACAGTAAGGTCTTTCCCTTTTGTAAAAGGAAAGACCTTAATAATAATAATAATAATAATTAAAAAGTCAATTGTTCTTGAACAATTGAGAGGTCTTTCCTTTTATAATGTAAAATACATGTTCCACTAGACGTAAAATGTATTGAAAAGCTTTAAAACACACTGAAAATCCTTTAAATAAGGTCAAAAACACATAATTCGCTATATGGGACTTGACCTTGAACTTTGACCTTTTGACCTTTGTCAAGGTCATTAGTCCCCAATGTCATTGCTGGAGACCCCATGGGTCTAGGACCTTCGGTTATGTAGTAAAAGCTGATTTTCTCTTATCAGAAACCTAAAACAGGGGTTATGCCCTTAAAAAAAGGTCAAATCTCTTCGGTCAAAATGTAACAAAGTTGCGCCGTAATGACCCAAACATTTTCCAGTATTTGAATCCTCTGTAAGTGTTTAGGTTGCTGAGATTATACCATAACAAGGTATTAGGTCAAAGGTCAAGGTCAACATACATATTTGACCTTGAGGTATTTTTCAAAGTCACATGAATTGATGATGAATGGTGAAGATCCTAGGTGTCTACGACTTACAGTTTCTGAGTTTTGGTGGCCAACCGACACCAGTTAATTTTGATAGGGGCATAACCCTACCAATGAGTCGTTGAATCTTTTCGGTCCAAATGTAACGAAGAACCGGGGTCTGGTCCTGAACAAATTTCACCCTTTGTTTTTTTTCTACCTATTATGGTTACGGTGTTGGAACGATAACAAGGTTTTTTGGTTTCGGAGGGATTACTCCGAACCGACAAAATATTTCGACTCACAGGGTGAGTTCCAAGTAGGTATTCATGACACCGATACAAAGTGTGAACATGAAAGCGACACGTCTTACGGTTACGGAGGCTAACTTGGCGGAACAAAAAGAATAATAATAATAATTAAACTGTCAATTGTTCTTGAACAATTGAGAGGTCTTTCCTTTTATAATGTAAAATACATGTTCTAATAGACGTAGAATGTATTGAAAAGGTCAAGGAAGACCGTACAAAGCTTGAAAACACACTAAAAATCCATTATATGAGGTTAAAAACACTAAATTCGCTATCTGGGACATGACCTTGACCTTTGACCTTTTGACCTTTTTCAAGGTCATTAGTCCCCAATGTCATTGCTGAAGACCCCATGGGTCTAGGACCTTTGGTAATATAGTAAAAGCTGATTTTGTCTTTTCAGAAACCTAAAACAGGGGTTATGCCCCTTATTAAAAGGTCAAATCTCTTTGGTCAAAATGTAACAAAGTTGCGCCGTAATGACCCAAACATTTTCCACTATTTAAAACTTCTGTAAGTATAATGGTTTCTGAGATTATCCCATAACAAGGTGTTAGGTCAAAGGTCAAGGTCAAAATACAAATTTGACCTTGAGGTTTTTTTCAAAGATACATGAATTGATGATGATTGGTGAAGATCCTAGGTGTCTACGACTTATGGTTTCTGAGTTTTGGTGGCCAACCTACACCGGTTAATTTTCATAGGGGCATAACCCTATCAATGAGTCGTTGAATCTTTTCGATCCAAATGTAACGAAGAACCGGGGTCTGTTCCTGAACAAATTTCACCCTTTGTTTTTTTCTACCTATTAAGGTTATGGAGTTTGAATGATAACAAGGTTTTTGGGTTTCGGAGGGATTACTCCGAACCGACAAAATATTTCGACTCACAGGGTGAGTTCCGGATAGGTATTCATGACACCGATACAAAGTGTGAACATGAAAGCGACAAGTCTTACGGTTACGGAGGCTAACTTCGTCAAAGTTTGGCGGAACAAAAAGAATAATAATAATAATAATATAATAATAATAATAATAATAATCAGAAGAAATACAGTAAGTCTTTCCTTTAGTAAAAGAAAGACCTTAATAATAATTAAAATGTCAATTGTTCTTGAACAATTGAGAGGTCTTTCCTTTTCGAAATGTAAAGTAAATGTTCCAATAGGCGTAGAATGCATTGAAAAGCTCTCAAACACACATAAAACCGTTAAAAAATGACAAAAACAACAAATTCGATAATTTGGACATGACCTTGACTTTTGACCTTGTAACCTTTGTGAAGGTCATTGGTCCACAATGTCATTGTAAAAGACCCCATGGGTCTAAGACTTTTCGTTCAAGAGTTAAAGCTAATTTTACCTTTTCAGAAACCGTTAATGGCGGTT
Organism: Mytilus edulis; assembly: GCA_019925275.1. Taxonomy (NCBI): domain Eukaryota; kingdom Metazoa; phylum Mollusca; class Bivalvia; order Mytilida; family Mytilidae; genus Mytilus; species Mytilus edulis. Next base: position 13,293,550 of record CM034359.1, read on the forward strand.
ATGCCCTTAAGAATATGTCAAATCCTTTCGGTCAAAGTGTAAAAAAGTTGAGCCTCAGTCACCTTAACATTTTTCACTGTTTACTATTTCTGTAAGATTAACCGCTTTTGAGATATCGACTTAAAAGTTGAAAGGTCAAAGGTCAAGGTCAACCTTAAAAACATTTAAAACACACTAAAAATACTTAAAATAAGGTCAAAAACACATAATTCGCTATATGGGACATGACCTTGACCTTTGACCTTGTGACCTTTGTCAAGGTCATTAGTCCACAATGTCATTGCTGAAGACCCCATGGGTCTAGGACCTTTGGTTATATAGCAAAAGCTGAATTTGTCTTTTCAGAAACCTAAAACAGGCTTTATGCCCCTTAAAAAAAGGTAAAATCTCTTCGGTCAAAATGTAACAAAGTTGCGCCGTAATGACCCAATCATTTTCCACTATTTGAATCCTCTGTAAGTATTAAGGTTGCTTAGATTATACCATAACAAGGTGTTAGGTCAAAGGTCAAGGTCAACATACACATTTGACCTTGAGGTATTTTTCAAAGTCACATGAATTGATGATGAATGGTGAAGATCCTAGGTGTCTACGACTTACGGTTTCTGAGTTTTGGTGGCCAACCGACACCGGTTAATTTTGATAGGGGCATAACCCTACCAATGAGTCGTTGAATCTTTTCGATCCAAATGTAACGAAGAACCGGGGTCTGTTCCTGAACAAATTCCACCCTTTGGTTTTTTTCTACCTATTATGGTTATGGAATTTGAATGATAACAAGGTTTTTGGGTTTCGGAGGGATTACTCCGAACCGACAAAATATTTCGACTCACAGGGTGAGTTCCGGATAGGTATTCATGACACCGATACAAAGTGTGAACATGAAAGCGACACGTCTTACGGTTACGGAGGCTAACTTCGTCAAAGTTTGGCGGAACAAAAAGAATAATAATAATAATAATAATAATAATAATAATAATTAAAATGTCAATTGTTCTTGAACAATTGAGAGGTCTTTCCTTTTCGAAATGTAAAGTAAATGTTCCAATAGGCGTAGAATGCATTGAAAAGCTCTCAAACACACATAAAACCGTTAAAAAATGACAAAAACAACAAATTCGATAATTTGGACATGACCTTGACTTTTGACCTTGTAACCTTTGTGAAGGACATTGGTCCACAATGTCATTGTAAAAGACCCCATGGGTCTAAGACTTTTCGTTCAAGAGTTAAAGCTAATTTTACCTTTTCAGAAACCGTTAATGGCGGTTATGCCCCTTAAGAATATGTCAAATCCTTTCGGTCAAAGTGTAAAAAAGTTGAGCCTCAGTCACCTTAACATTTTTCACTGTTTACTATTTCTGTAAGATTAACCGCTTTTGAGATATCGACTTAAAAGTTGAAAGGTCAAAGGTCAATTTCAACCTTAAAAACATTTAAAACACACTAAAAATACTTAAAATAAGGTCAAAAACACATAATTCGCTATATGGGACATGACCTTGACCTTTGACCTTGTGACCTTTGTCAAGGTCATTAGTCCACAATGTCATTGCTGAAGACCCCATGGGTCTAGGACCTTTGGTTATATAGCAAAAGCTGAATTTGTCTTTTCAGAAACCTAAAACAGGCTTTATGCCCCTTAAAAAAAGGTAAAATCTCTTCGGTCAAAATGTAACAAAGTTGCGCCGTAATGACCCAATCATTTTCCACTATTTGAATCCTCTGTAAGTATTAAGGTTGCTTAGATTATACCATAACAAGGTGTTAGGTCAAAGGTCAAGGTCAACATACACATTTGACCTTGAGGTATTTTTCAAAGTCACATGAATTGATGATGAATGGTGAAGATCCTAGGTGTCTACGACTTACGGTTTCTGTGTTTTGGTGGCCAACCGACACCGGTTAATTTTGATAGGGGCATAACCCTACCAATGAGTCGTTGAATCTTTTCGATCCAAATGTAACGAAGAACCGGGGTCTGTTCCTGAACAAATTCCACCCTTTGGTTTTTTTCTACCTATTATGGTTATGGAATTTGAATGATAACAAGGTTTTTGGGTTTCGGAGGGATTACTCCGAACCGACAAAATATTTCGACTCACAGGGTGAGTTCCGGATAGGTATTCATGACACCGATACAAAGTGTGAACATGAAAGCGACACGTCTTACGGTTACGGAGGCTAACTTCGTCAAAGTTTGGCGGAACAAAAAGAATAATAATAATAATAATAATAATAATAATAATAATAATAATAATAATAATCAGAAGAAATACAGTAAGGTCTTTCCCTTTAGTAAAAGGAAAGACCTTAATAATAATAATCAGAAGAAATACAGTAAGGTCTTTCCCTTTAGTAAAAGGAAAGACCTTAATAATAATCAGAAGAAATACAGTAAGGTCTTTCCCTTTAGTAAAAGGAAAGACCTTAATAATTAAACTGTCAATTCTTCTTGAACAATTGAGAGGTCTTTCCTTTTATAACGTAAAACACATGTTTCAATAGACATAAAATGCATTGAAAAGCTTTAAAACACACTGAAAATCCTTTAAATAAGGTAAAAAACACATAATTAGATATATGGGACTTGACCTTGACCTTTGACCTTTTGACCTTTGTCAAGGTCATTAGTCCCCAATGTCATTGCTGAAGACTCTATGGGTCTAGGACCTTTGGTTATGTAGTAAAAGCTGATTTTGTCTTTTCAGAAACCTAAAACAGGCTTTATGCCCCTTAAAAATAGGTTAAATCTCTTCGGTTAAAATGTAACAAAGTTGCGCCGTAATGACCCAAACATTTTCCACTATTTAAAACATCTGTAAGTATAATGGTTGCTGAGATTATCCCATAACAAGGTGTTAGGTCAAAGGTCAAGGTCAACATTCAAATTTGACCTTGAGGTATTTTTCAAAGATACATGAATTGATGATGAATGGTGAAGATCCTAGGTGTCTACGACTTACGGTTTCTGAGTTTTGGTGGCTAACCGACACCGGTTAATTTTTATAGGGGCATAACCCTACCAATGTGTCGTTGAATCTTTTCGATCCAAATGTAACGAAGAACCAGGGTCTGGTCCTGAACAAATTTCACCCTTTATTTTTTTTCTACCTATTACGGTTACGGTGTTGGAACGATAACAAGGTTTTTGGGTTTTGGAGGGATTACTCCGAACCGACAAAATATTTCGACTCACAGGGTGAGTTCTGGATAGGTATTCATGACACCGATACAAAGTGTGAATATGAAAGCAACACGTCTTACGGTTAACGCGGCTTAATTTGTCAAAGTTTGGCGGAAAAAGAATAATAATAATAATTAAAAACCAATTGTTCAGAGAACAATTGAAGGTCTTTCCATCAAAACAATGTATTTTGATATGAAAAGTTGTGAAACTAAGTTTAAAATGTCATTTCAATCGTCAAATGATAGCTCCTAGTAAGCTGATTCCAAAAATATATTGTTTCCATACATTTTTTTTAAATAAGGGAGATAATTTGTTACTTCCGGTTTGAAAAATGTTACTTCCGATTATATTTGAATATTTACTTGACACTAATTCCAAAAATATCTGGTTCTATATACTTTTATATTAATAAAGTACAAAAAAATAGCTACTTCCGGTTTACAAAAGGTCACTTCCGGTTGTTTTTTTCAAGGTTAAATGGTTTGATACCTTTTTCTAAAAGTTGTTTATCTTTATCATGTACACATATTGAATAAAAGCAAAGGTCAAAATCTAGAACGTCAAATTAAGCTATGACCTTGAGATCAATTTCAAGGTCATAAACCAAGGACCTCAAATCAAAAGACCATAGGTCTTAATTATATTTAGTTAATGAGTTATATCACCAAACACGTATTTTTAAATACAAGAGGGGAGAAAACTCCCTTTTACATTCAGCGTACGCTTGCAATCAAAATTTACATCTTACAACATGTCGTAATTAACAATTAAGTAAAAATAATTTGTTGATATCTTATACAGTCTTTGGATATAAGTTTAAAATAAGCCAAATTCAAATATTAGAATATGACCTTGACCTTTGACCTTGACCTAATTTTCATTTTTAGGGACCAAGGACCTCAAATCAAAAGATGCTAGGTCTCTATCACTTATGATTTATAAGATAGAAATTCATATCACTTATATCAGATGCATAAGGGGAAATAACTCTCATATGGAGCGGTCATATCGCTTCGGTCAAAATAGGACAAATCATGCCAAGTATATAACGAGCAATTTTGTAAAATAAATTTGTCATAATCTTTTACGGTTGCGAAGGAGATGCGATAACAAGGAAAACAGTGTTTGGGGAGATAACTCCTACAAAGAAAAGTATTTGTTTACGCAGGGTAAATTTCAAAAGCGCATAAACTGTTTGATATCATATACAAAATATCTAAGCGACATATTGCGAAACAAATGTTTATCGCAAGAACAAAATTAGGCGGAAGAAAAAAAAGAATAATCAGAAGAAAAACAATAGGTCTTTCCACAGAAAAGTGGAAAGACCTAATAATAAACAGAAGAAATACAGTAAGGTCTTTCCCTTTTGTAAAAGGAAAGACCTTAATAAACAGAAGAAATACAGTAAGGTCTTTCCCTTTTGTAAAAGGAAAGACCTTAATAATAATAATAATAAATATAAATCAATTGCTTTAAAAAAGCAATTGTAGGGGTCTTTCCCCCTGTAAAATTAATTGAATTGGGGGGTGTTGTTGTTTGTTTGTTTGTTTGTTTGTTTGTTTGTTTGTTTGTTTCTTTCTTTCTTTCTTTCTTTCTGTATGGGGTCTATATTATTATTACCGGAGAAGTTTCATGTTTAGTTTGGAAAGTTTTTGTTTTATTTTAGGTACAGCGTGCGCGCCACATCACGTGACACGGGTTTATAATAACGAAAAGATAGTCTTTTTATTTCTTTTTAGGTGGGGACGTTAAACAGACAACATCTATAGAGATGGAATGTACACAATGTAATTTCTTTTGTCATTGTAGGAAATTGACATTTTGATGACAGTTCACAAGTAGTGCATGTTTTGGATTTAATTGATCCGGTGTAACTTTAAAACACATTTATTGATTATTTTCTGATAATGTACATTTTTCAGCACCTGTTTGTAACACAGATTAGTTTTTCAAACTCGGAGCGGACATTTTATTGTAGGTTTTTACTGAGATTTACGGACCTAGCAAGCTATTTTTACGGCATTGCCATTTCTTTTCTCTAGGAAAAGCTTTGAGAGATATCTGCACCAAGTTTTTTTTATAAACGTTTAGTACATGTATGCCCTGCTGACTGCAAATTTTGAGGTCGATTGTACTTGTAGTTTCAGAGAACATGTGGATTTTTTTTCAGACGTGACGTAAGAACAATATTAAATTTCAATTTTTCTTGAATAATTGAGAGTTTGTTCCTTCAATAAACTGTCATGATTAAACAGTCATACAGATTGATTGATTGATTGATTGATTGATTGATAAGTTGGTTAGTTGGTTGGTTGGTTAAACACGTTGGATAGGGTCAATTGAAACACGGAAAAAGAAACAAAGAAGATCTTGGACCCTATATTAAACACATGAGACGGAAACATGATTGATTGATCATGATCATGATTGATTGATTGATTGATTGATTGATTAGTTGGTTGGTTGGTTGGTTGGTTGGTTGGTTGGTTGGTTAAACACATTGGATAGGGTCAATTGAAACACGGAAAAAGACACAAAGAAGATCTTGGACCCTATATTAAACACATGAGACGGAAACATGATTGGTTGATCATGATCATGCATGATTGATTGATTGATTGATTGATTGGTTGGTTGGTTGGTTGAACCCTATAAGAAACACATGAGACGGAAACATGATTGATTGATTGAACATGATCATTATTGGTTGATTGATCATGATCATGATTGATTGATTGATTGATTGATTGATTGATTGGTTGGTTGGTTGGTTGGTATGTTGGTTGGTTGGTTGAAAATCAAACACACATAAAACTGTTTAAATAGTGCCAAAACCACATAATTTGATGACCTTGACCTTTGACCTTGTAACCTTCGTCAAGGTCATTGCTCCACAAGGTCATTGCAAAAGACCCTATGGGTCAAGGACCTTTTGTTTAAGAGTTTTGCCTAAAAATGGCCTTTTAAAAACCATCGATGGGAGTTATGTCCCTTACATGATGGTAAAATCAATATAGTCATAATGTAAAAAAAGTTGCCCCTTGAAGTACCAAGCATTTTTCACTGCTTATTTTTTTTGTATCTATAACCGTTCAAGAGTTATAGGGAAATCAAAGACATATGAAAATCTAAAATATGACCTTGACCTTTGACCTTGACCTAATTTTCTAAGTTAGGAATCAAGGGACTCAAATAAAAACATTCCAGGGTTATACGGTTAACGGTTTATGAGTTAAAAAAACATACCGACAAATTTATTCCGAAAAGATAGATAACTCCTATAAAATTTCTTCGAATCGCTTCGATCCAAATACGCCAAAAATTACTGAGGATGTAACGAACAATTTTGTAAAATAAATTTGTCATAATCTTTAACGGTTGCGAAGGAGATGACATAACAAGGAAAACAGTGTTTGGGGAGATAACTCCTACAAAGAAAAGTATTCGTTTACGCAGGGTAAATTTCAAAAGCGCATAAACTGTTCGATATCATATACAAAATATCTAAGCGACATATTGCGAAACAAATGTTTATCGCAAGAACAAAATTAGGCGGAAGAAAAAAAGAATAATCAGAAGAAAAACAATAGGTCTTTCCACAGAAAAGTGGAAAGACCTAATAATCAGAAGAAATACAGTAAGGTCTTTCCTGATAGAAAAAGGAAAGACCTTAATTAATGCACTACAAGAAAGTATCTCCGTATTAAAAAACAATCCATAGAAATAAGTTAACAATTTTTAATATTAGGAAGACCTAAATATTATTAAGCAGTTTGAGAAAAAGATAGGTACAAAATAAACATTATGACTGAAAGTTATAGGCCTTGCAAAGAGTACCATTTATTTTTTAAAAGATAAAACAATGAAATAGATATCATATTATATAGAAATAAGCAGCAAAAAGAATCCTAGACTGAGAATATAGCTAGGTACCATTCTGTACTACGTATACATAATTCAAATAAACAGCTGCGCCATGAGCGTATGATACGCCCGACGTCTTGTGTGGAAGTCTTCTGCAATAATCATAAATAGTTTCTGAGAAAGTTTGAAGCAATAACCATATATTGTTTTTGAGACACAGCGGGACATGTGAAACCCTCCACGTAGTTGTTTTTTTTACAAAAAACTAAATATTACTTAAATAAAATTTTGAATCAAAACCAAAAAGTATACAGATCTTAAGATTAATATAACAAAGAAGTGTGTAAAGTTTTAAACAATAAACAGAAATTATTTTTGAGATATGGCTTGACATGTAAAAAAACCAAGCCCTGTTTTACAAAATACTCAATAAATCAAAAATAAAATTTTGAATCATCACCAAAAAGTATACAGATCTTAAGATTAATATAACAAAGAAGTGTGTAAAGTTTTAAGCAATAATCATAAATTGTTTTTTGAGATACGGCACAACATGTAAAAAAAAAACCTCCCCCTTTTTTACAAAATACTAATCACTCAAAAATGAAATTTGAATCATCACCAAAAAGTATACAGATCTTTAGATTAATATAACAAAGACATGTGTAAAGTTTTAAGAAATAATCATAAATCGTTTTTGAGATATGGCGCGACATGTAAAAAAAAACCTCCCCCTTTTTTTATAGAATACTCAATAACTCAAAAATGAAATTTTGAATCATCACCATAAAGTATACAGATATTGAGATTAATATAACTAAGAAGTGTTGAAAGTTTTAAGTCATAATTAAGAATCATTTTTGAGAACAGTGCGAAATGTGAACAGAACACACTTCTGTTTTAGTGATAAAGTGCCGTAACTCAAAAAGTTTAAATCTTATTTTCACCAAAAAGTATACAGATCATTTGACCATCACAAGC